>CM025961.1:60526450-60936450 GCA_014839755.1 Sylvia borin
CATGTTAATAATAGGTTACACAGCCTGTTGCCAAATGAAGCAGGCATTTTCTACATAACTCTTGCTTCTCTGGAGGCTCAGAGAGCTCTCTGCTTGGTTTTAGCAAGTGACCAAGACAGAGAATATGATTAGGACTATCAAGGTCTCTGCTGTAGGCAAATGAATATAAATTTTGCCATTATTAGTAGAAGGCCAAAGGCTTTGCATGGACAAGAAAAACAAGGTCTCAGTCATAGCCCAGGCTTGCCTTGCCATAAATTGATTTCAGCTGTTTTGAGGAATTGACAGGTTGTTCTGAGCCAGGGTTTGGCAAAGTAAATCTGAGTTGAACAGAATGATAAAAATTTAACAATCAACCCTCTTGAGGTATTTAATGAAAAAATAGTGTGAATAAAGGATCCAAAATTCTTAGAAGTTACAGTTTAATCACCAAGTCAGCATGATTTTTGAAACAAATTTAGGATCTATACTTTGTAAAATGTAAACTGCAAACCTGTCTTGCCAAAACAATAAACTTACAAGAATAGAAGGTGGTTCAATATCTATATATAGACATACAGATAAAAAAGTTAGTCAATAACATATGTGAAGTGATTAGCATTTACACATTAAGCAACATATTTTTATTATGGGATATAATCAGGCATATCTGTCTGTACACACAGTCCCACTCCCTGGCAAGGAAATATGCCCTATTGTATAAATATATATATATTTGTACATAACTTTACAGGCCATAAAAAACCTGAAACCATCAAACCAGTGAAAACTTACTGCAACAGCTCTCTGAATATTATACTAGTTTTTCAACACATGAATTTCCTTGTGAAATTAGAATCGAAAAAATTTTTGGGGTAAGATAAGCACCAAAATAGGTGAAAGTGTTCTTATATATAGTAATGGAGGAGATTTTTTTTCCCTTGGCTTCAACCCTCATGTGGGAGAATATGAATAGACAACAAAAACGCCTGGATGCCAGCTACAGATCAATAGGAATTCAACAGGAGGTTACGGATATGTAGATTTAGGATGACCTGAATATTCTGGGTCATTTCACCATTACGTATGTTCAGGTATCTGCTTTAAAAAATACCCAACATCTACTTTTCAAAGCCAAAAAGAGAAGATTATTTACATGATTATAGGATTAAAAGAGTAGGAAATTAAAAAAAAAAAAAAAAAAAAAGGCAAGAAATTATATAACATTTATAATAGAACTGCAGGTTCTTAACAAAAATCTATTTGTTGATGTTTGCATAAGTCTCAGGAATCTCTGGAAAAGTTTGAATTAATTATAACATAACTGCTCCTTTATGGACTAGACTGACTTCTTGCATTTTCAGGCTTCTTCTCTCATGAATTAAATTAGTCTGCTCTAGGAATAAGGTATGATTCTCTTCTTTTTGGCCATAGGGAAGATTCTTCCTTAAGACATGGTTATTGATGGTATGACTTGAAATTGATAGGCAAAATTTACTCTTAACCAGAGCCTAATACATCCCAATTATTCAAGAGTGAGTTAGTAACATAATTTGATATATTAATTCACAGGAATTAAGAGATAGGTAAATTTATCAAATTTGTCATGCTGTGTAAATTGCAGACAAGTGTAGCAATGAGAACAATATGGGTTTTATTAAAAAAAAAAAAAAAAAAAAAAAAAAAAAAACACAAAAAAAACACCAACAAAATCCCAAACAGTAGGGGTACATTATTACAAAACTGAAAGTTAAAAAATATAAACAAAATGCAAGAAGTAAATTAATCTGTACTATGGGTCTTCATGCATCTTTCAAATACAGTGCCAATTCAAACTCTTTCCACCCTTTACTTCCTCACAACTCATTTCTCCCCTGTCTTGCATCACTTAAACTTTGCTGTATATCCATTTTTGAGGCTACACTGAGTTTAATTATGGTTCTGACCTTGCTAATTTTACAATTTTTTAAATTTTCTTTTTTGTTTAAAATGCATGTGTTTGTTAGTTCTCTATCTCTGGTAAATCACTTTTATACACTAATTCTGCAGGAATTAACAACTATTATTGTAGTATTGAAGTTGAGATATATAGATTTACACATTAATATATGGCAATACATATGTATCTACGAACATGCAATATATATTATACCTGCATTGCAGATAAAGCAGTGGAGCCAATGTGGGACACATTGTATTTGTATTCCTGCCATAGACAGACCCTGTTTCTTAGGGATATACTACATGGAAAAATACCATCCCCATCATTTAAAATTTTTACTTTTTAAAAGCTGACGTGAAAACACAGTCTTATTGAATCTACCGCAAGCAACCTCATGAGAGAAATTAGCATGTCTTCATTTTGTCTGGTCAGCTTTCTCTTGGATGTCACTCACTTCATTAAAAAATTCCCATATTCTCATCTTCTGAATCTTCAAAATTTGTAGTGATGTTTTTAATTTTTTACTGCTACTAGTGAATTTTTAATGATAGATCACTTCCTTCAAAGAATTCTGAAAGGACTACAATCCTTTCCAATTTTGCTCTGTGGGGCTTGGTTTCCTTTTGGCATGACTCCTGTGGAGTCTATACTGCTGATGCACCAGTGCATTCATTGTCATTGAAATGGATTTACTTGATAACTAAATATTAAAGAGTTTTACAGCACTCTAAAAATTGTATGTTATCAAACAGCATGATTTTTGCTCTTCACAGAAACCATATATATCAATAGCAAAAATGGCAAAGATGACAAGCATTTTGCACAAACTATTCTGCCTTCAACTGCCATTGTCACAACAATGCATAGGGGACTCTGGATTTAGACTAAAGTATAAAAGTTTAAATACCTGCTGACAAATGGATGCTTTGAAAACCAGCAAAAAACCCAGCCATGTCTAGGAGCCACCTTCTATGATGAAATATATTGCTTAATCAACTGCACTTTTTTTTTTTTTTTTTTTTTTTTTTTTTTTTTTTTTTTTTTTTTTTTTTTTTTTACCTGAAGAGGAAAATAAAGACAAAAAGACTCTAGGATTTGACGTAATACAGCATGCTTGTGAGATGAAATGCAAAATGAAACTGACTTGAAGTTTTTTGTATTTGTTCTACACAGAAAGGTGCTGTTCTTTGTTTGTTTTGTTGGGTGCTTTTTGTATTTCAATCTAAGTAAAAACAAACACAGCCAATGCATTTTTGGTTTAATTTTTCTAGAAATTTTAAAGAATCAGAAAGGTCTCTATGACTTTGATGCTGATCAAATCTAACATCAGCTCAAAATTCCCAGTCACTTAAAATGTGTTGCTTAAAACTGAGGAATGAGAGTGAATACAGATAATGAAGTTATAATCCCTATATTTTGCGATTAACAATCTGTATACTAGTACAATTTCTTTTCCTCTTGTGAGTCTTCTTAGAAAAGCATGATTTAATAGAACACACTTTATTTTCCTTATGATTCCACTCATTGACATACAAAAGGAACATTTAAATATTTTGCTTTTTTAACCTTCTCTCTCATTGCTATACATCAACAGAATTAATGATTCTGTCTGCTCTTTTACAGTTATTGCAACTGGTTTTATTGTGAATCAATGTGTTGATGTTCTGCAAGGTAGTATGTTCATAAGCCAGTTACAACATCTTGACCATATGACCAACACTGCAAAGAAAATATATCTGAGGGATAAAGAAGTATGAAACAGAAAGCAAACTGCTGTAAGGATTACTGAATATTGAAAGCTCTATTTTATGATAGAGAACAACCAAGAATCTATGTTAATTGGTTAGAGATTGAAGAACAATCCCTCCTTGATTTAACATGCAGATAATTATAATAATGTTTAAGGAAAACTGTTGGTTTGGTCGGTTTGTTTTCTTGGGTTTTTGCCTAAATATGTAAATTCTTTATCAAATTTTATTACAATACTGACTATAGAAGTTAACTGTAGCACTTCTATGTTAATTAAATCAAGTGTTCACACATGGTAGTTAGGTGTCACTGTTTGTTGAGGTTTTGTTCTCTTTTATGGTGGTACAAGGTGCATAGGTAGATTTCTCACCATTTCCTCCTATTTTGTTGAAATATCCTAAACTAAGAACTATATCTCTCTGTTCTGGGCTTCATTTACCAACATACCAGCCAACCAACATGATTAATTATTTTATTTGAAATAATTTTCTTTTATTCTTTGAAATAATCTTATTTTTTATGGTAGAGCTAAACTCTAATTTTATCTGATCGTTTTTATACTTTCCCATCCATAGTCTGTTGGGTGCTACTGTAATTAATTTGCACTAAAAATTAGGTACCATTATAACTCCTGAGTTGCCTTTTTGATAACCTTTGACTAATGAAAAGCATTTGCACTTTAATTTCTGTCTGTCTATTTCAGAATTTCAAATTCAAGGAAGAACTTTGATACTCAGAGGCACCTGACATCCTTAATAGCTAATATAAGGAACTTAACTGAAAAGCTTTGTGAGTTCATGAGTGTAGTTACATGTGCTACAGAAAAAAAAAAAAATCATTATATAACAATTTTTATATAGAGAAAAAATCCTCAAAGAAATGAAGCAAAACATGTTGCAAAAATGCACAAATGTAAATATTAAAAGAAGAATGTGTTGATTTTGAGTGAAAAGAAATTACAGAAAAAATATTTTAATAAAAGGCTTCTACAATCCACCTCAATTCTTAGCTTTTGTTTATACTCAGAGGAGTAAAAGTACTGTGTTTCTCTACATAAGTGCTGTACTTCAGTAACTGCTCTGCACTGATTTGCTTACTGAGTTTCATATATTTTTGTTGGGGTTTTTTGTTCATTTTTAGGGTACTAATGGCAGGATCACATTAGGAGACAACACACGAATAAATAAATGCAGATTGTCATCACCTGTAAGACCAACAACCTTTTCCCATTGTTTTCTTTGTTGGCAATTACTAAATCATGAAGCCACACTGCCATTTCCTAATAATCAGTACTGTAGAATCAATCAACTTCTACTAAAAAATATTGAAGATTTTTCTCAGAAGGAGGCTCTAAGTTTTTGATGTATGAACTTGTCTACCCACACTTAAGGCCAAAAAGTTATTTTAACTTTTTGGTGATTGGTGTAGACGTTTGCAAAAGGAATCCCTGGGCCAATTCCAGGATAAGTGTGTAAGTGTTTACAAAATAATAAGCAGGGCTAGATAGACTCAGCAAAAATGTGAGCGACAATTTAGTGAAGGTGACCACACTTTCAGCTGTGACTTCTTTTAGTCTCAAGGACTGGTCTCATTTACAGTACAGTGCTGTACCTTGAAATTTTCTATCTAAATTTTTGTATTTATAGAAGAATATAAAAGAATATTTAACTCTGGATATTAACAAGATATCCAGATAATATATTTTAATAATTCAATCAGGCTGTCTGTCTTTGAGAGTTTTCTTCTTGCTACTCATATTAAAATTCTGAGTATTATATAATATCAGTCAGATAGTTTATATCTACTGCTTGCAAAAGAAGATAGAAGAAACTTATATAAAGCCAAAATAAGTATTTAAGAGCTCAAAACTCTTGGAATTTCAATCTGATAATCAATTCACCATTTGTTGAACTCACTGTACTTACAGAACTAAGGCATTTTTTTTGTGCAACAGCCTAAGAAAGTTATCTTCTTTGGAAAAATAGACAAATTTCCCTCACACAACTTAACTAAATACTGACATTGGAATTTGGGGGGTTACCTTTTTTTCTTTGAAAAGTATTCTGCATGTTATTCTGCACTGAGGGGACATATTTTCAAATGGTAAAGTCAGAAATAGAAGTGTTAAAGCAGTTTACCAAGAGGAATTCTTTTAGACTAGAGAAAAAGGCTTTCTGACCATTTTTTCTGTTATATGACATCTTCTATTTACTACATATACAAGTGGAATATTATGGAATTGTCTAAGATGAATTTCCATCTCCTTTTTTAAGTTTTAAATAAAGATTTCATTCTTTATATCTACTATTTACTCTTATCAATGTTAAATAGTAAAAAAGCTTGTACTATTTTATAGCCCTTCAGAGAATCTTTTAGCCAAAATCTACTTAAAAACTAAGCAAATTACAGAATTCTATATGAAAATATGAGAGGAATGACTATGGGTTATTTTGCAATCAGCACCTGTGATCTATTTGATGACTATGTCACTGACAGGCGAAAAATGAAAAAAAAATATAAAAAAGAACACAAAATATGGCATTTCTATATAATCTCATATCTGCACCTAGATCAGCAGTAAGAAAAAGAATAAACTCTTATGGTATTGCTTGATTTAACATATTGATTTCTAAACTTTAAAGAATGAGGCAAAATACTGGGAATGAAAGTTTATTTCAAAGGTTAGTGCCCTTGTAGGTGCCTTAGTAAGTGAGAATGAAATATAGCAATTGCAATAATGTGGCAGAAACAGATTTGACTTATCTGTTCTCTTCTGGATAATAATTTTTTAAAACTTCTATGACTAACAGCCTCCCTTAATATTTTCTGAAATACCTGTGTTCCATTGACAGAGATATAGAAAAAGGATGAAATCTTGAGAGATGGCTTGTGCTTCATAAGTATCACAGTCACCTTTTACTAATTAGGAGTTCCCCATAATAAAATCTCGTGTCTCTTTTATGTACTGCCTTCTCCTAAAGATTTCAGAAAAGGAAATAGTTATACAATCTGTTTTGCTACACTTTCTTCTATTCAAGAATTTTATATTGCCTGGGACATTTTTCTTTTGTTTTATGTTAATGATTTCCTGGTATGTGTTGAGAATCTTGAACAATTCTGGATGCAGAAAATCTATGGATACTTTTATGTCTTGTAGGGGTTCTCCACACAAAAGACTATTTGTGTGGAGAACCCCTACAAAATTACAATTTAATATGGCAGGTAAAAAATAATAAAACACAGAAATATCATATTCATATAATAAAGAAGAAGCTGTCTAGCTAACTCAGGATCTACCGCACTAACAAGTGATATCAAATCAATATGATTGATGATACTTTAATTTTACTACAAATATTTCAAAGGTACAGGAATTAATTAATTTTATTTGTTAAGTAGCTAAGAATTGTTTTTTAAAATCTGTTAAATATTAAATCTATGGAAACCAAAGCATACCAAATTTATCTGTGGTACTAATCTCTTTGATTTATATCTAAGTGCTTTTGGTTTGGATAATAGACAGAAATTTTGCTTCATGGTAGGAAGTGTGGGGCTATATTTTGGGTTTGTGCTGGCAACTGTTAAAACAGGAAGTTTTTCTTTACTCCTTAGCAGTTCTTCACAGTCAACACCTTTTCTGCTTCTCATACCTCCCCACCAATGAGGAACCTGGGCTGCACAAGAAGCTGGGAAGGGACACAGCTGGAGTATCTGACTCCAGCTGCTCAAAGTGACATTCCATAACACATGGCATCATGTTCAGCATATAAAGCAGGGGAAGAAGAAGAAGAAGGAAGAGACAGACATTTGGAACGATGTTTGTCTTCCCAAGTCAGCATTAAATGTCATGGAGCCCTGCTCTCTCAGGGGTGGCTGGACAACTGCCTGCCCATGGATGAATTCCTTGTTTTGCTTTGCTTGTGTGTGCACTTTTACTTTACTTATTAAACTGTCTTTATCTTACTTCATGTGTTTTCTCATTTTTAACTCTTCCCTGTCCCACTGGGGCAAAGTGAGCAGGCAGTTGTGTGGTGAAAGTCACCAACTGGAGTTAAATATGATGCTGTCTTGCAAAAACCTCATTATATACAACTCAACAGTTAATAATGTCTGAGAGTTTTCCTTATTCTTATATGCAATAAAATGTTATGACTTCATCTGCAATTTTTTTTTCCCTAGGTGCTAAGACCTCTGAAAATAGATAAAAGTAGTACATGAAAGGATGTCCAGTTCCAGAGGAGAAGTACATCTTAGAATGCAGAAGACATCTGATAGTGAATAAAGAATGGACACAAAAGTACATGTGAGACAGACGAGCATACAGAGGATACTGTAAAAGTAGGTTTAGTGGCTTTGAAAAGAAACCTATATTTAGAAGACACAAAGCAAAGGAGACATGCAAAGTATGTGTTTCTCTGCCCATTTCTTGTTTGCTCTTTTTTTTCTTTTCCATTATTACCTTGACTTGATGGTAAACAGCAATGGAAGATACTCTATGTATCCACCTTCTAGCTCTACATAAGTCTTCCTGTAGAGTCTGAAAGTCAGATCTTTGATATTATTTGTGGGAGGGGTGGTGAATGTTCCTTTTTTTTTTTTTTTTTTTTTTTTTTTTTTAAGGCTTTCTATTGCACAGTTTTATGAGGTGGGTAACAACTACCAAAAAGTGACTAAAAATACACATGAATTGGTTTATGATCCACAGAACAGCACTAGGCATACAGAGATGTAAATTCTCTTTGTTATATTAAAACATCTGCAGCTTTTCTTTCATCATTTCTCCATTTCTCAGGGCACAGATTTGATGCCCTCTAGCGACCAATCACTTGGTTTAATATTTAAGAATTATCTACAGACATGTAGTAGATCTGGCTACAGATGTGTAGTAGACCTTACACATGAAGCATGACAGTTTTCTGACTATGACATGCATTATGAAAGCTTTTTCATCATTTCTCCACCAATTACCTTTAGTCTAAAATTATCTGAACTTTCTTCCCTCTCTCATGGAGTATAAAAGAAGAAAAGAGTTAAAACTTAGAGAGAAGATATTGATAACCACTGACTCGAGGGTTTCTTTCTTTTACTGCGAACAAAACCCATTTCTTCTTAAAGGTTAAGAGAACTGTCATATGCTTACTGTCACACTAACAAATTCTGTAGACTCTGAAAGCACACTGCAGCTTCCCTATGTTAGTGCATTATAACTGAATGTAAATATGCTGTGAGATTTCTGCAACCCTCCGCCCTCCATTTTTTTCCCAAACATAACACAGGTGCGATATACATGACTATATTAATCTCTTCTATTAATAGGTTCTCTGGCACCTTCAGATAACAGAAAATGATAGGTGAAATAATCTATATCAAACTGTATTGGAGTGATAGCGTTTTAGATGTAATGTTCCTTCACAATTTTTCCAGATATAAAACTCAGGACTTTTTAAAGCATATTTAATTTGGATCATCAATGCATCACATTGTTTAGCCTCCAAATACATCCTCTCTGTGATAAGATTTTTAACAGATTTAAATAAAAACTTGGATTTTACTGGAGTATAAGCAGCCTGCAATTGCTACAAAATTTGCCAGAGAATTTCAAGTTTTAGAAGCAAAATCAGCATTGACTTCTGTGCAGCATAATGTGACAGATGTTTTTATGAAGCTAGAGATGTAACAAACTATCTGTGAGTAATTTGAATAACTGGTGAAGCAAGATATATCTGACAACACCGGGAAGCTATGAACATGAGGAGGGGCATAGAGAAATCCCTGTGGCTATGTAGCAGGGCAGATAGTGTATTTAATCGATATTTTTTCCTACTTAAAGCCTCAATGATAATATATTCTTTAAAGAATATGCAATATATGAAAACAAACACAGCCCTCCCCTCCCAAATACAATCTCTCTAGAAAATCTAGTAAAAGAACAGAAAAAATGTCAACCAAAACCCACTTGTCATGGTTTAGGAATGGTACTCCCCAATTAGGTGCTCCTACTGAGATTCTCCAAACCAGGAGCTGCCTGCTTGCTCCCCCTTGCCCTTTCTCACTATGGTGGGCTGGAGAGGAGAACTGGAGGCACAAAAGGCAAAGATCATGGATTGAGATAGAAACAATTTACTGGAGAAATCAGAGAGATAAGAAAATGAAAAGCAACAGCAATAGGAGTAAGAAAAATGTACAAAAAAAGAGAGTGATTCAGGTGCAAAGGTGTTCACCACAGAGCTTAACACAACTGCAGCCACGTCACCCTGACCACTCGCTTCAGCTCAGAATGTCCCAACTGCCCCCTCTGCCTTGGCACTGGCACCACCCTACATCCACCCTGGTCCAGAACTGGTGCCATGCTTACCAGACTGGAGGGAACCCCTTCTTCCCACAAGAGCCTCCCTTCCCCCTGCCCCAGCAATGATGTGAGGTGGCATAAAATAATGTTTGAATCCTGGCTGTGGCTAGCTACTGCAAAACTTTAACCCTGTGCTGGCCAGAGCCAGGACATCACTTTTGTATGTTGTTTGCAAGTGAGAAAAAAGTCTTGAAAGAATGAAAGTGAAATAATTTATAGAACAAAGGTAACGAATTTCCAGGTTTTAATCTTATTTTCATAATTTCTTCCAAACTGTCACTAAGCATAGGGGAAAGGAATATTTGATCTTAGCATTGTTTGATTTTGAACTGCTGGAGCAACTTAAGTTGGAACAGTTTCTTGACAAGACTATGCTGGAATTTATTACTCTATAGCAGCAGACGCAATATGGAAAACAACTTTTTTTTTTTAAGTCTGAGTTAAAGATTGTTTATCAGATTTTCTGGGATACAAAGACAGAATTCTACTCTCCTTTTTTATTAAAAGTCAGGAAGTCAGAACAAGCTTTCTTGAAGATTTGTTCAGCAGAGAGATTTCTGCCACAATAGGCAGGAACAGAGCAGTTTTAAGCAAAGCAATGTTGTCAGTTGCTCAAGGCAGCAGACAGCAGATGATGGCAGAATCAGGTATTGTTGTGTACCAAGGCCTGGATTTTAGTAAAGCAAGAAGCAGCAATCACATTGTGGCAGAAAAAGGTTACTGATATTTTATTTTGGCATATCATGAATAAATAAATGCAAAACTGAAAGGAAAAGGAACTATCAACTCAGTGCCTGTCCCCTATCACTGTATGAATTGTTGCTCTTGGTGTGTTTGCTTATGTACTGTCTTTCTCCTTAGTCCTTATCTGTCTTTGAATCTCAGAAGTAAGAGATATCCATCCTTTCTTCTCCATATCCAAGTAGAATATTTAAATATCTAGGAAAAACTTCCTTACATCAGATGCTATTATTGAGCATTACAAATTATCTCTAAATCTTATTGTTAATTTTAATCTGAAAAAAAATTGTGATAAATTTTCAGTGTTTTATTAGATAGTAATATTTACTGGTGGTCTATAAAGTTTGCAGATATACTTATGTCGTGGGTTTTTTTTGTTTTGGGGATATTTTTTGTCCATGACACACTTCTTTATCCATTATTTCCAACACACTTACTAGTAAACAACACCAGTAGCCCTGCAGGTATGATCAGAAAGAAAAGGCTAATATTTACCATTTGTATAACAAGATGTGCTGGCTGTGCAAACAACCATGAACCTGAAGTTTTCAGTCTTGTGGGGAATTTAATCTTTAACTACTTAGATGATTATTATGTGAGTTTTGGCTGAGTACCAGGAATTTCATTTTCCCTTCCCCTAACATAATGCAATATGATAGTTTCTGCCTATCATGCACCTTGATTTCAAGAGTTCTATTAAAACCTCACAGCAGCAGTACAGTAACTTCTCTGTAATTTAATAAAAAAAAGTGTTGTATATAAAGTCTTAATATCCTTTATTTGCAGATAAAACAGTCTATTGAAAATTTGGATTCAGAAAGAGCTAGGCTCCCTCAGAATGTCTCAGATGTATTTGTACCTACTTCACAACTGGATGAATTAATGACAGACTGACAGCAGGAAGACTGAACTCTAGGTCATTGTCTCCAACAGAAGAAGGATAGGAATCTTTTTGAACAGTGTATTATTTAAAGAAAAATATATTTTTTTGGAAACGAATATAGTGCTCTGACATGTCTTTTGGCTCAGTTAGTGCAATCCCCTGATAAAAAATGGCATCGAAATCACATCAAGTCATGTAATCATACCAATATAACCAACATTATCCTAAGTTTTCTGGTTTTACCCTCGCTAATTCACCTTTTCTCTGCTTATATTTAAGATATTGATCAATGCAGTGCTTATAATCTTTCATTAGTATTTCCACCTGTAATTTGCCTGTTAGGAAATGCAATATGTTAATAATGCATCTTTGTCAGCCTTCAGATTATAGTCTGCAGTACATGTTAATAATTCAGAAATGGGTCAAAGAAATTAGCAGATAAACTTTTATGAAAGGATGGCATGGAAAAGTAAATACTGATAAATAGTTCTGAAAGCAACAATTGCTTTTTGGCTTGTATGATCAAGTATGATCCTCCTGCTTCTCTATCAAGGTGTAAAAAATGAAGTATGGGATGATCAAAATGTACTTTACCAGCAATTTTCAGGTATTTTCTTGGTATTTTCTTTTCCCTTGGTATTTTCTCTGTAATGATGTATGTGTCTCTCAAGTAGTTTTATTTTTCCTTTGTGATATAATATATTTATGGTCTGTATTGTCTTTCACAGCAAATGGTAATCACTGCTCCTCTTTTCAATCTTTCCAATAAAAATGGAAAACCAAACAAACCTACAATGCCCTGATGAGCTTCTCAGTAAGTCATTAACAGCGATATCTTTGTCAGAGATGTTGCATGTTATAAAGAAACATTCTTATGAATCTTCACTATTAGTTTACCTAGACTGAATTCTGATCACTCACATAATCAATTTTTACAGATGATCCTTATTTTATTATTTCATAAGAAAATTATATTGAAAAGCTAATTATGATAGTTTATGGTGTTTTAATTTCTAGTTACTTGTCACCCTTCAACATTAGCTACATTTACATAGTACTTATAAGAATACAAATGGGTGACCTACCTTTGTTAGTATTAATATAAGCAAAATATAAATTGCCTTTATTGAAAAAAAAAACCAACAAACCAAACCAAAAACTGCAAACCAAACCAAAAAAAAGTCCAAAAACCCAAAAACACAACAAAACAAAACAAAACCAAACAAAACCACACAAAAAAAACCCCCACAAACAAATAAAAACAAAACAAACAAACAAAAAATAGTAAAAGCCAAATTGCCAAAGGTAGTTTTCAGCTACCTGAGAGAAAACTGTGAAAGAGCACTTCTGACTGCAATCCCCAGATTCTCAGTATCTTTACATTTTTTTTATCCCTTGGTTAGAATAGCTTTCAACTGAAATCTTCCCTGGAACATTTACACATCATTCAGATTCTTGCAGGAAGGCTGAATCATTCCATTCCCTAAAGAGAGCAGGTTTTGATAGTCCAACTCCCTATCCAAAACTGATCCTTTGAAGTTTTCCACACAGCAGTCCACTCAGGTTCCAGAACTTCAGTTCCAAAGGGATCTCACTATCACTTTCAGAAGCAACAGCAAAGCATTGAATAATTTCTGTGAAAAAGAATTTATTGGATACCCAGCCCTTTTCTGCTGTGTGTAACCTCGACAGAAAGAAAATGATCCATCTTGTGCTCTCATGATCTTCTGTATTGCCCTTTCATAATCAGGAAAGTCTTCATGTTATTAGAATGAAAGACTAAGCTTTCATCTTAACACTGAAAGATTTCTCAGGTTAATTGCTAACATTCTCTCTACCCTTAAAAATGTCTAATGCCACTCTTAAGGATAAAACAGTAATATCCACAAAGCCAGAAAAGAAAATGTATTTAACATATGAAAATCCTATGTTTTGATTGTCTCTTGTAGGGATTAATTGTTTGTAAAACGTTGTAAAGATGGAACTTGTTGCAGTACCCTTCCAAATTTCTTTTTTTCTATTACAAAGAAAGACATCAATTTTTAAGTTTAATAATAATAAATTTAATATTTAGCTCTTCAAAGAGCGGTCAGATCACAGCCTATTTGTAATAACGAAAAGAAGAGCTAGAATTTGATATTAAATACACTGAACTCAAAATTCTATTTTTACTCCTTAGTAAGGCAGAGATCTCATTAAATGGGACAGAAAAGAGTAACAGAAATGTTGCTGAGTTCAAGATCCCCAGTACAATGAAATTGACCTTGAAAAGTGAACTTTCAACATTTAACAAAGCCATGGAGACATACCACATATACTGTTCTAAATAAAGAATGTATTTTAAGCAAAGTTAGTGAATCCACAACATCTTTTTGAAACAAACAAACAAATCTTTTTTTCCTGTTTACTGATTGTTTTCAGAATATTGAATGACATCTAGACACAGGTGATTTAAAAACAGCCAGGCAATGTTAAGGGTACTTCAGGGATGGAAGAAAAGATCTAAAGAAAATAGAGCAGATTGCCATTAGTATATATGTGGAAAGTGAAAATTTCGAGTGAATCAGGAACCCTGGAGTATGCAATATATAATCAGAGCACATGGAAAGCTGGAAAAAAATAGATATAAACCACATTCAAAAAAATTGGCTATTAAATGCTGCATTAGTTTATAAAAAGGCAATTTTTTTGCCTTAACAATGAGAAGTCAATATTTAAAGGAAACAATTAAGGAATAGAATCTGAAACAATCAAGAAAAATATTAAAATATAAACAGCCTAAAGACTGCACTCCTCTATGCAGTCCAATTGCTGTCTGTTTACTTATATGTGGACAGACATAGTTGGGTATTTAAAAACCAGTATCATTATTACAAATGTTATATCTTAATATGATGGATTTCATTTCAATCACACCTTTTTAGTGTGTGTTTTCACCTCCAATTTGTATATATCTCCTCATTCTAAATGCCAAGTTATAGAAGTTTAGAATGCAATTTCCAGAACAATACCTATCATTAAGTAAGCATATTAGGTATTCAATATCAGGATGCTGTTGTCATGTCATATTTTCCCCTTAACAGTCTGCTTAAGACTTACAGAAGTGTAAGCCCTGAGACCCAGAAGAACATTTCAAGAATGATCATTGCACTAGAAGTAATATAGACACACCAGGGAGGAGAGAAGGTTGCATTACTATTTAATTTTCCTGTGAATGAAGTTTTCCATCTGAATTCAATATTCAATCTATTAGAATGATTTTCGAAAGGATAAGTATTGTTCAACAGACAGTTCTTCACTCCATATATGTTCTATTCCCTTTCTCTGTATGAAGATTTTAAGTTTCAAGATGACATGTATACTTACAAAATAAGTAACTAGTGATGCTCAAAAATCATTCAGCAAGTCAATGTTTCCTCATGGGAAGAAGGCAATGAAACCTTTTGTAGATTTTGTGCATCTCAATGACATGGAATAATTAATAGGTTGGTTTGGGGAAGCCAGCTGTGAAAGGGTGTAGTACAGCACTACAGTCTAGTACAGAATAAGTGGAATAAGTAGACCTGGCAGTAAGTGATAATAATATTACCAGAGATGTTATAAAATTTGGTTTTGATAAGCACATTAGCAGCACTCTGTCCATATTTTTCCACTGTTCTTTCAATAATATAAATGCTAAAACCCTGCTTAGAAATCAAATTAATATTTAATTCTATATTCTCACAAGTCTAGAGGGGTATTTTGTCTCCACTAAAATTCTGAGTGCTGGAAACATTTTTATGGCCTTCACTGTGTACAATCTTAAGCCAATATGAATTTAGTAGAAACTCTAATGCTAGTGTTACCTTTTGTCTGATGTTGACATAATACAAGAGATGATTGAATAATTTTCACAAAGCTGGAATGCAGAGACAAATGAGCAGGATATGCTTACTAAAGCTTTTAAGAAATATCACCTTTCTAAATAAATTTAAATTAACTCTTCTGGAAAGAGATGAAAAATCAGGTACAGTAAGCTGCTTTGAAACCCTGTGATACACTTCTCAGTCAAGTTCTAGGAAGAATTGTGTTAACAATGGCTTTTTAACATATGCAAGTGATCCGTGTACTATCTATATTGTATGTTCTGTTTTACATTTTTTCCAGGAAATAATTAAAAATAATGATTTATGTTGTATATAAATAATTTCAACATTTAGTTAACAATTTAATGCTATGCTATAAATACCTACTACAGATAGGTACTGTGTAATAAAATACTGCTTAAAAACCTGAAATAGATTTCTGCATCAGTTTTTATTTTTTGATTGGATTTTTTCAGGGTTTTTTTTTGGGGTTTTTTTTGTGTTTTTTTTTTTTTTTTTTTTTTTTTTTTTTTGTTTTGTTTTTGTTTTTTGGTTTTTTTTAATCTTTTCTATTTTTGCTGTATGGTCAAACACACAGCAGCTTACATTAGACTTCAGGAGAGTGTTCCATCAATATGCTTTAGAGGTCTCCAAGGTATTCACTTTTCTGAGCAGCCAGTGAATGGAAAACAGTTATATTTACAGAAGTGGGTCACAAAGTTTCCATACTACAAGAAAAATCTATATTACACAGTTTATTCTGACATAAGAATATTTTGATCTTAAGGACTGCAACTGAAAATTTTAATTAGCTTTTATTTACCTTCATATTAGACAAGCTATTAAGAAATTAGTGGATACAATTCCACAGGGGTGAAAAGATGCCTCACAGAAGATGCTAAGGATACACTTATTATTTTTTTTTAATTCTCTATCTAATGAGTGTGAGAAAACACAGAATTTTATAGTGTGTAAAAAGACACTATTTTGAAACATTTCATCACAAGTTTGATATTCTGAATTATCTTTTAGCACAAAATTACCCTAAAAAGCTGATTTAAATATCCACTCTTTTGCTTCATGCTTATGCTTAGAGTCAGTTAGAATTCAAAATAGCTGAATGTGGTATTGTAGGAAATTTGTTGTCTGTGTATTTCCATAGAAAACTAGTTATTTCTGACAACTACAAATGAGACTATGTCCAGAAAAAATGGATCTAAGATGTAAAAGTAGAGAGGTCCTCTTGTGTCATCCTACAATATCAATTGTGACTTGTTGGGTTTATTGTGTCTTCTTTTTAAATCTAAGTATGATCAAAGCATTTATGAAAATTTGAAAGGTCTTTCTAAAGTATTTAAGGTTTTTTTTCTTCCTAAAATATATTTCAATGAGAGACAATAAAAATAATGTTTAAGTCTTCACTAAAACAAGTACAGCATGCAGTCGACACTGCTGTATCACAGAATACACCACTCAATGATCACAAACAAAATGGCATTTACTTCAGACTAAATGCAATCATGCTTTATTCGGTCTTAATTTATCATTCTGCATTTCTGTGATTTTTAGTATTGCTGTGATTTCTACTAAAAACCTGTCAGATCATATGTCATATCAAAATAACATTGCAAACATTTTTGTAATGTTTATAAATATTTAATCTCTTTTTCCCTCATTCAATAGAAAAAGAGCAGATAAAACATTAAGGGACCCAGTCTGTCTGTTTTCCTTTGCAAATAATAAATAACATTTGAAAATTACATCATCTGCATCTGTGTCATTGTAAACATATATTATAAAAATCAGTATGATCTCAGTGTTAAAATACTTAATTCTTTTAATGACATTTTGGGAAAAATGTAATTGCTTATCATTGCTTTCATTCTTATTAGAAATATTTTCTTATTACAGAAAAGGAGTCTGTGATAACATTAGTTGCTCCTGTTATATGTAAAAAAAATTATTTTGATCCCCATAAACTGTTGCTGACCTAACCATCCTTGTAGGATTCATTCTCTCTAGATGGTAGACCCTGGTTTTCAGAAAGAGAAGTGGGGTGGAAACAGAAAAGAGACTGTGATGTTCAGAATTATCTGTATCTTCTGCAGAGGAAGAGAGCTTGGCATGTTACTTCTATCAATACTTTTTCACTGAGAGGAGAGGTGGAGAGGTGAAGTGGAACTTTCCATATTAAATGGCACAAATCTGACATGAGTAGAGCCCTACCTAAGAACCACCAGTCTGTGCTTTTTGTACTACAGGGTGCTGCACATCAGATATTCAATCATTCTGCCTAACATTTCAGCATTAAGCTGAATAAAGATGAAATGGAAAATTATTAATTAGATTTAAAGAAAAAAAAATAGTACCAGCCCATAAATAAACAAACAAAACAAAAGCAGAATGTTTGACTGATCAAGAAGTAAGTTGAAATTAAGAGGATTTTCTACAAGTCAAATTTTGTCTCTTACCTCAGTTGTTTTTTTTTCTGGTTTTGTTTTTGTTTTTTGTTTGTTTTGTTTTGGTTTGGTTTTTGGTTTTTTTTACATGACGTTTGAGGTTTGATATGAATACGTTATTTGCTTCTTAGACCATTCCTCATTGGATTATTTCAATTTATTTCTTGAAACATTCTTCCGTGTAAAACTATCAAATTTACTAATTTTTCTTTTAAGAATATTCTGTTATAGTCAATTATTCAATCAAGAATTTCAGTCCTAACAGTCACATGCTATTGTATGATCAGCATGTATTTCAACTACAGGAAAAGAAACAACAATTCTTTCAGGTACCTGGTTTTCTGTATAGTGTTCATTTGGAGGAATATATAAATATTAATAATGTGTCATGGGGTAAAAAATCAAACAGTCAATTAATTCATACATGTTGATTAGAGAAATTAGGATTTTGACATTCATATACTTGCTTCAAAAAACAGTTTTGAGTCTTGTAAACACAGAATATCTTCAGCTGCATTCGTTGTGTCAAAGAACCAAGGCAGACAATGCAGTTCACCTAAAATTAGATGTTTGGAAGCCAAATTATGAGTACAACTAGATAGTAGAGAGAGAGAGAGAAAGAAGGAGAGAGAGAGACAAAGTATTTCAAAAGTCAAGTCATCTCACTGCGAGACTGATGTCTTTAATAGATGGAATGTATCACCTTCTCAGTGTCATTTACCAGTGAAGGCAGGAAGCCAGGATGACTGATTGGATGTATGTGACTAGCTTTTACACTGCTAATGATAGCTGAGATGAAGCTCAGCCCATTAGAATTTAACTGCAGAATATTGCATAAGAGGAAAGAAGGTGCACTCTGTAGTCACTACATCATAGGCAGAAAACAAAGTAGAATCAGTTAGAGAAGAAGAAAGGAAAATTGGATGAAGTTTTCTACATAATACATTCACCAGGGATATGTGAAGAAGGAAATGTTAAAGAGCAATTAGTTAAACAGAGAGACAAGAAAGGTTAAGAATGCATATGGATTTCAATCAATTAATCACCCTTATGTGACTCATACGAGTTGGCACTGGAGATATTTCATGCCTCCTTTGACATTCACAGTGCCTCACTAAAGGAGGGCTTTCAGCATAGGTGAAAAGAGCTGAATTGGTTTACTGACATATATTCCCTCATCCTTGCTTCACTATGGTTCTGCATCTCTTACATTCCCATCAGATTGTTGATTCAATCCAGCAGAAAGAATGGCTTTAGCAGAATATCCTTTGGTATCCAGCTACTAAATGCAGAATGTGGCTAGGGGATCATCACACTCATACATCTGCAGAGAGATCTGGACAGGCTGAGTTGATAGACAAAGGTCAGTTTTATGAGGCTCAACAAGAACAAGTGCTTGTCACAAGTGCTAGTCATGGGAACATGAAGTGCCACAGGCTTCGGGGAAAGAGATTGGAAAGCTGCCTGATGGAAAAGGACCTGGAAGTGCTGGTCAAAAGCAGCTGAAAGTGAGCCAGTGTGTGTCCAGTTAGCCAAGAAGGCCAATGGCATCCTGGTTTGTATCAGAAATAGTGTGGCCAGCACTAGTGACATGCCAGCACTAGTGATCCCTTCCCTGGCCAGGGAAGTGATGATCCCAATGCACCTGGAGTGCTGTGCCCAGTTCTGGGTCCCCCACTTCAAGAAAGACATTGAGGTGCTGGAACAAGTCCATAGAAGGGCAACAGAGCTAGTGAAGAGTCTAGAGAGAGAGTCCTCTGAGAAGCAGCTGCTGGAGCTGGGGCTACTTAGCCTGAGAAAAAGAAGGCTCAGGGAAGATGTTATTGCCCCCTACAATTACCTGAAAGGAGACTGTAATGAAGTCGGAGCTGATCTCTTCTTCCAAGTAACAAGCGAGAGCATGAGAGGAGGTGGTGTCAAGTAGTACCAGGGGAGCTTTAGATTGGACATTAGGAAAAAATTCTTCATTGAAAGGAGTGTCAAACATTGGAACAGACTGTCCAAGGAAGTGGATGAGTCACCATTCCCAGAAGTATTTAAAAGATGTGGCAGTTGCAGACATGGTTCAGTGGTGGGCTTAGTAGTGTTATGTTTGCAGTTGGTCTCAATGGCTCTAAAGGCCTTTTACAACCTAAATAATTCTGTGATTCTACATCCTTAACAAACTAGATGTGGTTTCAGAGGATAACTGAGCTAATATGACTCCATCAGTGAAACAACAACAGAGCACTGATGTTTTCAAGTGTTTTCTTGGATGCAGATGCCTTAACTGCAAATTCCTGAAGAAATAAAAATATTTCTAACCTTTCATTTTGTAGATAATGCACAGATTACTAGATACACGTCTCTTCATAGTTTCCATTTTCTTCAAAGTCTTGGGGTATTTGACTATTTTAAGGTATCAGGACATTCATAACTTGTCTTTTCATAATTTTGGAAACTCTAATTAAACTAGATTCTTGGTGCTACTAAAGGTTCTGGGGTTAGGTTTGTTTTCTTTTTTTCTGTTGTGAGGTTTCTGTAATAGCTATCATTGACTGATTTTAAGATTTTTTTTCTCTAAACTTTAGAAGAAAACCTGTTGGATAGACTTTGCAATGTAATTAACATAAGTCTGGTCCATTTTACTAGCCTCATTTTTTTTTAACAATCAATTATTTTTACTGGTCTGTCAAAATCATGACACCACATTTTAATGCATACTAGATATTTCTAGTTTAGCAATTTTCAGAGCAGCAATCTCTCAACAGCCTGTCAGTGTCCAAGCATGTTCTTTAGATATTGCACAGGAGGAGGGTTTAGTGCCTCAATACTAAATTTATTAATTTAATTTTTTTGATACTACAAAAGATTTTATCAGAGTCACACAGAAATGTAATAAATGTAAAAACAATCACATGTAGTTGGATCACAATATCAACCTGATTCTCATAAACAGTCTAAAATATGTTCACCATCATGACACTGGTTGTTCCCAGTGGGAAGGAATACATGGGTTGAATATAGATGAAGCCCATTGCTCTCTTCAAAGTTAATTTTGTTGGTTGCTCAGTTTTTATGCTCTTTTTTTGGGCTGTGATGTATACATTTGCCCCATGCTGGCCTGCTATATTCACTTTTTTTTTTTTTTTTTCCCCAAGTACTTCAGAGAAGGTTGCTTACACAAGTAATTAATCCACTCATGTGATATAGCCAGTTGATTCACTCAGTTTATACAGCTACGTGTCTAAATCAAATCCTGCCCCTGGTCTTCTCTATGTTGTGGCGTTTGACTTCCTTTACAACAGTTGTGGTCAGCCCCTGCATTCTCCCTGGAAGTTCATAGGTGCATAATTTGTGCTCAGGTGGTCCAAGGTAGAAATAATACAAGGAGCAGCTGAGGGAGCTCACGTTGTTTAGCCTGCAGAAAAAGGAGGCTTCAGATAACTTATTACTCTACAGTTATCTGAAGGGGAGTTGTAGCAAGGTGGGGGTCAGCCTTTTGTCCCAGGCAGCTAGTGGAAGGACTAGAGAAAATGGCCTTAAGCTATTTAAGGAGAAGTTTAGAGGAAATTTCTTCACAGAAAGGGTCGGAAAGGATTGGAGTGGGTTCTCCATGGAGGTGGTGTAGCTGCCATACCTGGAGGTGTTCAAGATATGACTGCATGTGGCACAATGCCATGGTCTATTTGACAAGGTAGGGATTGTTCAAAGGTTGATCAACAATTTTTGAGGTCTTTTCTAACCTAAATGATTCTGTGATTCTGAGCCTTCTTCTATTGTTTAGGATTTGGTTGCTCACACAACTACAAGTTGCCAAGTTTTATTTGGTTTCTCACTTTATAGTGAATAAATTGAATAGTCCTGAAAGATATGGAATATACCAAGGTTCAAGATACTGACTGATTTTTCAAAACTGATTAATTAACAGGGTACCAAAACTGTGCAGGAATAAACTATTTTTTGGTTCTCTGCACCGTTTCCCAAAATTCACAACCTTATTTCAGCAGAACATGAGAACTAACTGGTATGAATTTTTAAAAACTGCTCATAAAGAGTTATAAAGAGACTGCCATATAAAAAATGTGACACACACTTGTGATAAGGGACAATTAATTGTCTCAAAGGTTAACAAAATGTTTTTACCCAAACTAATATGTGAGATTGCAGATTTATGTGCCAATAGTGTGCTGTTTATGTAAACTTTTTGGGCTGAACTTGACAGAAATGATGACTGTTTTCCCCATGGCTTTATTTCAGAGAGGAAACATCCAGTTCAGTAACTGCTGAGTGCTCAACTGCTCAGTCATGCTGTCTAGAAAATTCCATTTCTGTCAGGACATGTGTCAGTAACTGTCACAGCAATAAGCAGCTAGAGTGATAAAGAATCCAATGCTAAAAAAAAAAATACATACCATTATCTTGCGAATTAATGTAATATATTTTCATTTGTTTTTTCTGCTTCAGCTTTTTACTGCTGTACCAAACTTTGGAAATACTATGATAGTGTCAGAATTGATGGCAAAGAGGATACCCATTTCAAGACTGATGCATAAAGAAAACATGCATGAAAGAATGTGATTGTTATAGCTTTGTTACTAATGACAAATAGTGTAAATGACATTTTATTTTCCAGAGTATGAGATTTTCAATATGAAAATTGTTTAAGTTGCTGCTAAACTGGTATCACACAATCATAAAATGGTTTGGGTGGGAAGGATCTTACAGATCATCTGGTTTCAACCCTCTTACTGATACCAAAATATCAGAATACAAGAGTTCAGCAATGACAATACATTGCAATATTTCAATCAATATATTAAGTTCTTATACAGAGATAGCTGAAACATTAATAAATTTTGTCAAAAGAAATGATATTATTTTCTAGTTTATAGAATTACATTTGTACACAAGAATTCTCTCAATCCCGTTTCTAAGTTCTTTGCTTACTTCTTGACAGGCAACCTTTTTGTATTACTTAATATATTATTACCCTTTGCTTCAGACCCTATGCAATGATTATTAATTTTTGACAGCAGTCAGTTGCACTGCATTCTTGCAAGAATGGTTTGATACATGGATGTTAATAAAGTTCCCTGGCCCAAAGGATTTTTCTAAGGCCCATATCACTACAAAACAAAGGCTTCTAGATGGAAGTATTGAAAGTATGTATGCTAAGTTGTTGATTACAAAGTGAAGTAATTCATTCTTTGTTGCTGAAGTCCTAGAAATACGTATTTTGTATATTCCAGAATAGAGTAGAAGTGTATGTTGACTTTTCTGGCTCTCATTGACAAGTGAATAAAGTATCATTTCTCAATCTGAAACTAACACGGAATTGTCTATTGTTTCAAGGAAAGTAATACAAGAAATAAAGCAGAACTCCTTTTGTTGATTATTTCTGGTTTTATGCTCTTTTATTCATAGATAACGATAAAATTGTGGTGTGCTTTATTTTGGGGTGGGGGATTTATTTGTTTGCACTGATCTTTTCATTATAAGTTGACAACATGCTGATAATATTTTTAAAAAATCCTGTAACACTTTTCACACACTTTTTTTGCAGTCTGACATACTCTGTGTTTTGACATTCACAGGCTTCATCTCATCTTCTACATGTATTTGAAATATTGCTGAAGAGAGGGACCAAGGCGAAGACACTAATCTGAACTCTTATTTTGACCAAATAAGACTTCAAACACTTTGGAGGTGAAGCCTACTCAAGAGCACTTCTGAAAAAAAATGAGACTTTTAGAACACCTGCACAGCTGTGATTCATTAGATGATTCAGTTACGGGTTGGCAGAGCAAGCAGAGAAAAGATAATGATTGCATGAGAGGCTTATTTGAAACCTCTAAACTACATCTGCCCCTTCTAATAGTTTAGGTGTATTTGGAAAAGAAGCACAGAAGCACAAATGACCTACTAACAATTTTACTTTTACTTATTTGAAGAAGGATTCAGCAGGTGGTTCTGCCCAAGATAATGACCACTAATTGGCTTAAATAAGGAGAAATTGACTTGTCTGTGAAAGGTCGGTGGTGTTTGTTACTCATCTAAACTGGAACTGAGATGTATGGATGTGGATACTTTGAGGTCTCAGTGTTAGCATCTTTTTCTCCTGAAGTACTTGTGCTGGTCACAACTACAGCAGATGTCCTGATTTATGTGTGTTCTGTGCAGTACCTCTGTGTTTGTTGGATAGACACCATAAACTAAAACTTGATATTCTCATGTTGTTCACATCCCACTTTTGTAACTAAATTTTAGACTTCATAGGGTTAATTATTGTCATTCTGCTCTTAAAACTTCTGAACTGCCAAATTTCCCTGTGGCAAATTCATAATCTGTTAACAATGACACACACCATTACTTTACAGAAACTAAAATGCTAAAATGACATCTTTAAATCCACCTGAATTGAATGTTCCTGGAAACAATTGCATCTTTTCAGGCTAAAAGCTGTGTCCACGCAGTATTTTTGTCATTATCTTTAATAATCTTAGTTCTCATGAGAGAAACTCTGGAAGTACAAGATAACAGTATCAGACATTCTGGCTTCAAAGTTTTCAGTGGGGCCAAGATCTCACAGAAGACTTTGAGGAAGAGAATGCTCAGCAGATTTCTTCCTTACTCTGTAACTCTAGAAATAAGAATGTATGTTTATCTATTCGCATAGATAATAGAAACCACTCAAAGATTATCTCAAATATCACAACTTCAAGAAAATATTCTCCCTTGTAAAATATCCTAGCTTTTTCTCATTAAAAAATTAAAGTTCTGCTTTGGACCTGCTTTGACATACACACAGCTTTAAGCACTGCTGTAAAACTACTGTGCAGTGAATGTATCAGAGGAGTCCATAACAGATTCTCAGGCTGAGCTGAACTGCATATCTTCATTGCCTTTCTAATTTGCTAGGTCAGCTACACGGATTATTCAACTTATTTCAGTCAAATGCTTCCATAGGACAGCAAAAACTATTAAAATTATTTCAGCTCATGTAACTCTTTTTTTACTAAATATCAGAAGGTTTCACTCAAAAGAAAAATAACTTAGCAATTCTGAAGCTATAGTAATTTCTATTCAGTGAAAAAAAGTAAATTATTAACAGTTGGAGGAATGACAGCCTCTGCAGCTCCAGGAAGAAAATTATGTTTTTCATCTTGGGTTTGAATAAAAGAAGAAGAAGTTGTTGCCTCTGTTTAGTACCATGGAATTAAATAATACAAAAATACATGATTTATCCAAAACCAAGTCTCTAGCATAGTCAAATGTTAATTATATTCAATAATATATATTCAAGAAGCTGTACAAATTCTTTAGTTTCACTACCCTAGATTACTAAGAATTGTAAAAGACTTATGCTTTTTGGTCAAAGAAGAAGATTTAGTCAAAAATTTTGTTTTTCAAGGGAATGCTGACAAAATTTTCACCAGGAAAATCATCTCACATACACGAGTGAAGATCCTGTGATACAGCCTTATAGAAGAAAATTGAATAGTAAAATGGATCAAACATTCATCTGAGTCATGGCAAAACAAAGATCTGGAGATTTCCCACATTTAAGTAATTGTCCACAAAGCACAGAGAGATTTTATTAAATTTTAATGTATTGGGCAATATTTTGATAAGTTTTGTAGGTGAAAAAAGTCAGTTTTAACATTTCACTGGAATGGTACAGAGGTAGCCTGAGATGATCTGTGTGTTCTTTAGAGCTGCTTGCAGTAGCACAGGCACCTGCTGTTCTATCTGTGAGATCAGCAGGGGATCAAGCTGTACAGAGCATCTGTTTCTTACCTTTACCTTTTTTCCTCCATCTGCCTCTTAATCCAATAGAGGAATGACCTGGTAGAGAAGCTCACAGTGATTCCCAAGGAACACAGAAACATGTGATTTATTGTTTCTGTTTTTTTCATCCCATTTCTACATTTCTAGCAGGTTTACTCTTCATAGAGCCATAGCAGATGATATAGCCTTTGGTTATTTTTCAATATTGTCACAAACCAGAAACAGAAGTAGCTCTAAGAGTTAAAAAAGCTGCACTAAGTTTTTTTCCCCAGAGCTGCTTGAATGGTATTATTTGATGTTCATTAAAGGTAAAGTTAGTCTGTTTATGTGTAAGGTTCCACCTTGTCATAAGAATATCTGAAGTTAAAACAACAAACTTGTTCCAGTGCCCCACCACCTATACAGTAAAGAACATCTTTCTAGATCTAATCTAAATCTCTCCTTTAGTAGTTTAATATCATTACCACTTGTCTATCAATATCTGTCCATGTAAAAAATCTTTCCCTCTTTTTTATAAACATCCTTTCTTATAAGCACTGGATGGCCATGTCTTATGTCTCCCTGGAGCCTTCTCTTCTTCCGGCTCAACAACCCCAGCTGCCTTTGTCTTCATAGGAGAAGTGCTCCAGACCTCTGATCATCTTAAATTTTTGGATTGGAAGCAATGACTCCAGGCGTGACCCAAAATTTTTCAATTACAGAAAAGAAAGTATCTTATAAAAGTAACCTTTTATATTCCCCGAATGCACAGGATTAATATTATATTAGTGGTGCCCTTCTCAATGAATTACAAAGGGGATAATATTTGGCCACCATCCTGATTCCAAATATAAGGTATATATAGGTATATCCAGTTTACTTTCTGAGTTGTGTATTCTAAGTGACTATTAAGTTACCTATAAGAGGAACATGATCCACCCCTAATCAAAGAATCACATGCTACCAGATGAGAAACTGTGACAATCCAAAAAAAGAAAATACCTTTTTAAGATTTAAAGACTTTACAACCAACTTTAAGTCTAGCTAATGCCCATTTCTTCAGTAACTTGCACAACAGCAAATATTTTCTTTATGTTTGACTATAAGACATAAGATTGACTGTAGTCAGTGTTGAAAATTGGAACTTAATAAGAACAGCAAAACACATCACTATTTTATGCTAAAATGATTTTTTAAAAATTAAGTCTCATTAGTATAAACATGAATTGTCAAATAACTAAATGAAGCATCTTGGTAATACGACTAAAGAAGAAACAATATATAAAAAAAAAAAAGTGGTAGAAGCTTATATTGAGATACTGGTGGCATATATGGTAGATCCATCTCTCAGTAATATTTTCACTGAGAAAAAAGAAGTAAAAGGAGGATTTTTAATCTATATTAGAGAAAAACTGTGGGCATTAAGGAAGTCAGGATGACCAAAGCAGATAATAAATAGCAGATATAATAACTATCTTTGAAAAGACAAGATACTGCAGAAGAATTGGCCTAAACCAGACATTTTCTGACAGATAAGTAATTAATCAATTCTTGATATCTGGAAATCGCATAAAGAAAAATTCCTGAGGTTTTCAATAAAATATTTATATGTGTTTACATTGAGGTATAACAGTATTTTTCACCATAAATTTGTTCTATATTCTATATAGCTATATTCAGCTAGAGCTGGTGGGGTTATTTTTCAAAAGGTCAAGGAAAACATCTCTCCAATGGAATTGAATGGTTGTTTGAGAACATGCAGATTTTGTCAGAAACACCACTGAAAATCAGAAATGCTCATAGCCTGACCAGGCAGCCAGATGCTAGTTAATCTGATTTTCTGCCACTATGCTCAGCCACTATCTTGCCAACTGGACCCCAGGATGGTGGGTTGGCTAGAAATGAGGCAGAATGCTTGGCTTCTCATCTTGCCTCATACCCAGCTGTCCTGCTTGGCTGGTGTGAAACCTGGCTAACTCCTCAAGTTACCACCTGCCCAGATAGCTTTTCTGTGCAGTCCAAAGAGTTCCCTAAGTTGTGCTGCTATTCAGGACCCTAAGCAGTCTGACCTCCTTGTTAGTCACCTAATTACCTTGTTAAGATAGGGAAAGGTCTCTGTTTCTCATCTGTTCCTTAAGTGTCTGTTTTCTCTCAAGATGGAAAGTTGTACTTCTTTCTGGTTGAGTATCTGGCCTGTCATTTGTCTAACTGTCCAGCTATCTAGGTGGGGAAACGTGGGCTGGTGGGCTGGGAAGCATTGGAAGAGATTGTTCCATTTCACCAGAAATTCTGTAACTCTAGCATGTTTCTTTCCTGAGTAATAAAATAAAATAAAATAAAATAAATTTTAAAAAGGCATGTACAATTTCCTATAAAGTAGATATGAGTTATATTTTTTTCTTTGTAATGTCTACAGTATATGCTATTAATGAATCACAGAATGGTAGAATACGTAAGGTTAGAAGTAGAATCACAGTAGAACATGTCATCCAACCTTCCTGCTCAAGCAGGGACATCCTCGATCACATTGCACTGGATGGTGTCCAGATGATTCTTGAATGTATCTAGACGATTCTTGATCTAGAGGATTCTTGATTATCTCCAGTGAGGGAGACCTCACAGCCTTTCTGTGTAATCTGTTCCAGTGCTCAGTCATCTGCACAGTAAAGAAGTTCTTCCTTATGTTCAGATGAAACTTCCTGTGCATCAGTTTCTGCCCATTGCTTCTTGTCCTATTGCCTGGCACCTCTGAGCAGAGCCTAGCTCCACCATCTTTGACAAACTCCCTTCAGATATTTATACACATTGTTGAAGTGTCCTCTTAGTCATGTCTTCTGGAGGTTGGACATGCCCAAAATATAAATGTATGCATACATAAAGTATAAAAAATAATAAAAAATAAAATCTATTTTTTTATCAATACAGATATGGTCAAATATAAAAAAGTAAGTCTTGCCAAGCAATACTTTAAAGTAATATCAATAATAAAGAAAATAGTCTATAAATTGATTATTTAATTATTAATTGAAAATAGGATGAACAGTGATTATGAGCTATACATGATGATATGTGAAGGATTATTTATCAAAATGGTCATAAATCTCAAAGTTAATGCAGTATTCCTGAGGCCACAAAATATTTTAAAGTAAATGTGCTCAACTACAAAATTATCTGTTTATTGAGATAAAAACTAATTTTAAAAATAAAGAGTTGTTTACTTTGGAAATAAAATACCTTGCTCATTCAGTGATTTTTTTCAATTCATTCTTTAATCCTGTTAATGGCATTGCTCTTCAAATACATGCATTTTATGTATTTCTGCTAAGGAGTGGTAGCTGCATATTTTTATGTGTTATATTTACCATTTGTCATTAATTTTCTCTCTTAATAAGGAAGCAAAAGTAGAACATAGTTTTTTTCTGACTTTAGTTGAATAGTGCAGATGTTGAGGAGTCTCCACAGGCTGAAGTTCTTGTGGCAGCTGTCAATTTCTCTTTCATCCTCCTTCATTCCTCTCAAAACTAATGTAACAGAATCAATGTTAAGAATACAGAAAAATAGTCCATAGAGCTATAGTGCAGGTTTTTATATACCTGTATTCAAAACAAGTGAAATGAATACAATTAGAAACAGAAAATAATACAATTAATTCTGTAAAACACTTAGAGAACTATGTGTAAAGACCTAAAGAATTAAACACAGAATTTTTGTAATAATCTACTGAAAAGTATAGAACAGCATTGAAATACAAACCTTTGGTACATAAAAAGTGCAAATATTTAAGTAAATCTCTTTTTCCACATGTCTAGAACTTTCTGAAAGAAACATACTTTTTCTCAAAATCATTGTTATAGGAATAACTTTCCAGTACACTACTGGCAAAGGCCTTAAGGCTCCTCTGAAATTTTAAATTTTGGATTTTTATTCCTCAGTATACATATAGGAGCTGTTACTGAGGAGTCACATTCCTAGAGAAAATTTGCATACCATGGTTTTAAAGAAAAAGTACATTTCTGATATTAACAGATGTTAACGGATTAGTGAGAGATGCCTCTGCCCAAATTCAGTTGCAAACAAGACCATATATTGAAGTCAATACTCTGGATTTTCTTTAACAATGAATTTAAGAGACAGAAAGCAGCAGACAGCCATCACCTGTGAATCCAGCAGTATCCTGCTGGTCCTTCTTCACCCCAAGCTTCTCAGTGATAGAGGTCCTGAAGTAGTTCAAACCTTTTCACTATTTATACATCTTAGCAAACAAAGGAATTAATTCTCATTGGCTACCCAGATCTCTCATTCTTTTGATGAAATGATTTCCAAAATTTTAATATTGATTAGTCTGCATGCTCAGTCTTTCCTTTTGAGATGGTGAGTTTGCTGGGTTGGTGGGCCATGAGTCACTGGTTACAATTTCCCCCTGATGGAATTACCTTTTGCCCAGTAGGAACTGATTCAGCACAGTTGACACATAGAAAATAGTACCACCTCTGTCTTATCTCAAGTTCCTGCTGGGGGGGCTTTATTTACAGTCCAAGTTCCAGGTATCTGAGGTGTATTCAAGGGGGCTTCAGTGGTGAATGTCATCTGTCCCATAACTTGGGGTGATGTCTGTTTGACTCGTGAAAGGTGTAGGAGTAGTTGCTTCTTCAGTTTGACTCACTGGGAATTTTTGTCTGGATGTGTTAACCAGGATGTGCTAACCAGATCTTGCCTGACAGGCCTGGTGTTACCTCCATTCTGTCTCTTCCTTCTGTGCTTATCTCATGGCAAAATCCTTCTGTGCCTTTAACAGTGTTAGACAGACAAAAAATGCTTGTATTTTATTCAATGGATATCTGCTAGCTCATAACCCCAGATAATTGATATTAGTTCCTTACATCAGTCACTTCTGTGCTAAGTTTTCCAGATGTGAAATTCTATTGGGTAATGGAGAATTAGGAAGAAAAAGAGAAACAACTACATAAAAGGAAATTTACAATAGATTAAAAATATATTATATAGAGAGTGTAAACTGCATATTAAAAGAACTATTAACTGCACAATTACTCAAAAGAAGGTGGTGGTTTTTTTTGTTTTGGTTTGGTTTTTTTTGCTTCTGCTAGCTCCACTAGAGTAACTGAACAATTCTTGGTTTGGATTTTAGGCACAGCTGAAAACTGAAATGCTTTTAGAACACCTGCTTTTGGATTCCAGGAAGAATGACTATCTGAGCTATAATGCTTTCTTGTGTAATGCAACCCCAACCAATTTACTTTCTAAAAGTAGTTTGATTTTTCCCTTACTGTAGTGCTATCAGATAGCAACTTGCTCTCTGGGGACTCCATTCATGCTGAGATTGCACCAAACAGTGATTGCACTGCTGAATCAGTTTGTAATCAATCTTGCATCCTACAGATCTCCTTTAGTATTTTTTCTTTGATCACTGTCTAATGGGAAACATAACACTTTTAAGAATAATGAACCTTCAATTTAATTGTATCTTTGCTGGAGAGTCTCTAGGCATCCCTTTGTAGCCTCTAATGAAATTACTCTAACAGTGAATGTTTAGCCACATGGTCTATAGAAAGAATATACAATTGATCAGTTTTCTCCCAAGGGTGAGTATATATTCACTGTTAATAAATTATTTGACACCTTTCCAGTCTTTGTGCACTTATTTCTCTTGTTTCTACAATATTCACAATTTCTAATTAATTATATTTTATTATGTTTTATATAAGGGGAATTTCTATTGTTCTTTTGCACTGTTTTGTACTTTAGTACTGTTGAATAAATGCGTTAACAATTTTTTTTCGAAGAATATTCATTGCATAATGAAAGTGAAAGATAATTCCAAAAAGCATTCATATTCCTCTAAGCCATAACAATCTTTCAATGAACCATATATGTTTTGATTCCTGTTGTTTGTTATTTTTGATACATTTCCTAACTCGGCAAAGTACTAGATGACTAAAAAAATAAGTTATAAAGTAGGTAGTTAAATGTTTGTCAAAATATATTATTAATTCTGATTATTTTTATTATAAGTCATAAACGGCATGTGAATTTCCAAACAAATCATATGGTATTCCGTTCAATGACAACACATGTGCCATAGCATAAGGCAAGATAAACAGACTTTAATCAATATTCTGTTAATTTTTCAGTAATTGTTATATTGTATTATCAATTTAGGGTAAAGAAATATAATTTAAAAGAGACTATATAAAAAGTAGTTGCTCTTTTTCTCTTGGCTGAAAATACAGTATACCTGTGTTCAACGTAGACAGTTCTCAATGCCTTTGGGGTTTTTAGTGTGTTTTGCTGTTGTTGCAATATGTCTTCGAGAGACTATTTTTTATGATTTACAATAACAACACTGTTATTGTTTTTATGTCCTATCATTTTTTTGCTTCTTCTTTCTGATATTGACTGCTCCCAAACCTGATTTTTTTTCTTATCTCTGATAGTTCACAAAGTACATATCACAGATGGTAAAATGTCAGGAAACACATCCGCATTTACAGTCTTCTTAATGGAAAATTTACAAAAAAAAACTTTTAAGGTGAGTGAAAAAGTAAATTCCCTTTTTCATGATTGATGTCTGCTGTTGTGGAGAAAACATTTCCCTTCAAAGCCAACACTTCCAATGAACCTTTGAGATATCTGACTCTCATTCTTCCAGCAGTTTTCTGAGGTTTAATTTTACTGTGTGCAAACCTCCAGAGCTAGTCTGTCTAACTATACATGAATGCTTGAGGACATTCACATCTGAAAAATTTGAGAACACTAAAAATGTTGAGCTCTTCTCTGCTCTAAAACAGCTCAATGGAGTTTTGTCGATTTTACAAGCAGAAGACCTCAGAATAAATTGCTGAAATTATTAATAAAGATAACATTTTGCATGTTTCAGACTTGAAAGAAATACCATCTGCACCAGTAATTTTCTTTCCATTAGTTTTTATCAACTTTGCATAGTCACCTGAAACAGTCTATTTCAAATATTCAGAGAAAACAAGTTGACTTCAACCTGAAGAAGTTACAGTAATGGTGCTTTTTTTTAATATACATTTGTTTGAAATAATTTAAATCTGAAATATTTTTTCCATGAAAACACAAACTAATAAAGCACAAATGTAAATATATAGATATGAATACATACATTTCTATATATATATATATATATGTACACACTCTTGCTTCTTCCCTCTCTATTTCTTGGTGAACATGACTGATTTTTTTATAAGTAACTCATAGAATCCTACAATGATTTGGGTTAGAAGGAACCTTAAGGATCATTTAGTTCCAACCTCCCTGCTGTAGGCAGGGACACCTTTCCCTACACTGGGCTTCTTAAAGACCCACCCAACCTGTCCTATTACACCTTCAGGGGTGGGGCACACAAAACTTCTCTGGGCATCTTGTTGTAGTGTCATTTCATCCTCACTGTAAAAATTTTCATCATCTGTCCAATCTAAATCTACCCTCTTTCAGTTTAAAACTGTTGACCCTTGACCTCTCACTCTACTAAAACATCTCCCTACATCTTCCTTCAATCCTGCCTCACTTATAGAAAGGCCTCTAAAAGGTCTCCAAGCAGACTTCTCCAAATGGAGGAATGTAAATGCTTTCAAACTTTTATTTACAATTCCCTATACCCACTGCCACACCACAGATACGTATCTTCCCAACATCTGCAATTTTTAATACTTTCATCATCTTCCCTCTGCCACTTATTAGTGTACATCAGTTCCTGTGATTTGGATGACCTTGACCAGTTCACAGACAGCACCCACCCACTCACCCTCCTCAACAACACAGGGACACTAAAGCTCACGGCTCCAGACAAAGACAAGGAGGTGGTTTACTATTTCCTGTGACAGACAAAACACAAAACTTAAGGAATTTAAGTCAAATTCAGGTAGATCTTTGACACTAAGATACAACCATAAATTTAAACTAATAAATTTCCTTTCCCTGTTTGCCCAGGCTTAACTTCATTTTGAACACGTCTAACATTCCTTTTGTCATTTGCTCCTGGTATAGAGTAGCCTGATCAGTTCCCTGCTCTGTTTCTGAGTAATGTTCATGTAGCAGTGATATAAATGAATGCAGATCACTTGTAGGATGATCATATTCTTGGAATCAAGACTAAAATATGTACTGAAAATTTTATTTATGCAGGTCAATATGTAGTTTAGGAAGAGTGCTATTTTCTTCTTAATATCTATAATTAAACTAAACATGATATATATTGTATAAACAGTATTTTAAAAAAATACTAAGAGGAACCCACTGAGTTCAGAGATTTTATTCTGCCTTTTTTCTAGCTAAATAGCTAATTGAAATGCTATATTATGCTTCAATAACATCCTCTCATGTTTTCCTCCCCATCTTACTTCACAGACTGTGCTGAATTTTCTCTCCAAAAGTTATGCCATGGAGTATTTCCCTGTTGAAGGGATTCTTTTTGATAGCTCTGTATATGTTTTACATTGCTTAAGTACGGGATTTTTTTTTTTTTCTACTACATTAGTAAGGAATATTTGTTTTTTACCTGGGCATCTATCTGTGTTATATATTTTTTGGGAAAAAGAATAAAAAATGCCTTCACAAAATCTCCTACATTTAATAAACTCATTGACAGTCAGTTTCTCAATTTCTTTCAAAATAAGATGGTATTGCAATTCCCCTCACATTGTAACATATGGGAAATGTACTAATATTATTAATACTCTGTAATACAATCTGTAATTTTTATATACTGCATTTATTCATATCAGTTATATCAACTTGTAGTTTATAATACATTTTTCATTTTTTCAAATTATTGTTATCTAAAAATTTCAGTAATATTCTTAAATAATATTTCAGTAATATTCTTAAAAAAGAAATTCCTCTGCCCCCATCAAAACTCACAAAGAGGATTTTTTTCGGCTTACACAAGTGGATAAATTCATGCCTTTGAAAGCGAATTTTATTTCTCTCTGTGTCCCTCAGTGAATTACCCGAATCTCTTACTTAATTGAAACCATTCAGATGCACTAAGTTACACTTCCATCTGAATCAGTATAATTGAATGCTACAAAAGATTGCTCTATGATGAAACCATTTCATTTATTACTATAACACATTTTACATTTCAATGCAACCACAATATCTCATTTACTATATGCCTGAGCACTGGAAAGGTTGGGGGGTTTTAGCTTGTTTTTGTTTTTCCTACTTGTAGCAAAGCTGGATAGGAAAAAGTTTAGAGCCTTTTTACAAGGTATTAATTTTATCTATTCATGGTTAAAATTTGGAATAATACGAAAGAAAAAAATAAAACAAATCTAAAAATGGCTCTGTCTTACTTTTTCCAAACTAATTGCCAGTATAATATATGCCTTGTTTCTGGAAATTACATAAAAGGATTGCACTTCCAGTTAGATGCAATTTCCTCATTGTTTCAATTTATCATGAAATCTTATTACAACAATCAGTGCTTTCTATAGAGTTATTAATCTTCAGTGTAATCACAATCTTTGAACCTGCAAAGGACCTCACAGGGGACACAAAAGCCAACATTTCACCTGATTACAACGGAGATGCTTGACTTCTTCCATTTTCTTTCACAATTCTTGCATCCATTTGTGGTAGAAGAGTAAACCATGACAGAGCTAAAAACAAGACAGAAATATTTTAACTAGCAGGAAGATTATTAGTGGATTCTTCTGGAAGACCATAATTCAATTATGTTATCTTGTATATTGAATAAAGAACAATATGATTTTTCTGATCTGATATCATTGTAATGCTCATTATGTGTTAAGCTATCCAAACATGAAATTAGAAATTCAGAATTGGAAGTGCATGAAAAAAAAGCACCTTTATATACTATACAGTATACAATTCTAGAAACACTTCATTCTAAAAAATAAAATATGGGAACTTACCCACCAGAATAATTATATAAGAACTTATTTTCTGGAAATTAAGCCAAGATTTCTTATTTTATTTTACTTTCCTATTCTACATTGATTTTGATTTTTGGTTTTCTGGTTTTTTATTTAATTTATTTTTTTTTATTTGTTTTTTTTTTTTCGTTGAAATAAGCCCTTTTTCTCTTTTTAAATTGAATATTACAACATAATATTGTAGATTACATTTTTTTAAAAAAAAGGAGATGAAATATTTTTTAGTCTTTGATTTCTTAATTTTGCCATTAGTAGTCTGAGCAAACCATAATTCCCTCGCAGTGAGAAGGAGTAGAAGTCTGAAAGGGATAAAATGGTACTTTAGATCTGGTACACAATTTATCACAGGTTTTTTTTTTATGATTTGACTGTTTAAGTTTAAAAATATCTCAAATAGAAGGTTAAAAAATGAAGTATTAAAGATCAGTGAAGGAGAATATGCTTAAGCAAGCTATAAAAACAAAGCATGGAAGAATTCTCAAAGTCTAATTACAATTAAAATCACATTAAAAAAATATTGTTAGAAATTCTTTTCTCAACAATACTCATCTTGAGCTACTACAAATAAAATCATATTCACAGGATGTTAGGACTATAATTTTGTCAGGATGAGACTTTTGGTCTTTTGCTTTTCGATTTTCTTAAACAAACAAGCCCTCCAAAAATGCATGGTGACATTATTTCAGCAGTTTTTCTTTCTTAAAAGACAACTTGTAGGAATACAACTGATAAGCACACTTCACTAGATTTTTTAGTCCAAAATCCTAACAGGTGGCAGTTTTTTTATTTTTATTTTTTTTCAGAAGCTATTTTCACAGTCTAACAGTTTAACAGTTCACAGTTTAACAGTTCTAGTATTTAGCAAGAGATTAGAAGGCAGAGCACTAGTATAATAAGCATTTCATTTTTGGTGTTTCAATGTTTGTGTTCATGAACATCAAAGAAGTTTTATAAGAAGTCTTTGTTTTACTGAAATTGCTGATGACTAACAGGCGCCAGTATTGATTCTTTATACATTAAATTTGTAAACTGAACAACAATGTGCAAGAAACAAAATTAAGATAGCTTCTGACCTTGCAGGTGGAGATTTAACTGCTTGAGAAGCTCATAAACTCCATTAAGCTTGACAGTTGATCGTAAAGTGTTTTGGGGTGGTTTTGTTTTTGTTAGTTAGTTAGTTAGTTTGTTTGTTTTATCTTTGCATAGCCACCAAGTAAGAACTCATAATAACATTGTTAATTTATGGGATGAGTTGCTCAGTCATGTTACTTGTTATGTAATTTTAACATGGAGACCATAAAAGTATGAATTTACAGTTATGTAAAGCTTTCCAAGACTCTCCATACAGTTAATTTGTAACTTTTCTCTTATACACTGCAAAAATATTTATTTTATTTTTTGCAGTCCCAAGTCATTATTTCTCCATACTTTGTGTTCATTACTGTAAATCAAATGTATATTTACGTCACTAGTTTGTTTTTCCATAAGTACTTACCCTGATAATCAAATTGGTTAGTAAGCCATGGGCTTCTACTGGGGTCTTCTGTTATTTTTCTTACCATTTAGTGTATGCTGTGTTTTCCAGATATATTTCCAGCCATAAAAATTTGAGTTGGTTCATGCATCTTTTGACTTTGCATTCATTTTTTGACATTTTACTGAAATCTGATCCATTTTCCTGTCTTTAAGATACAACAGTAATGCTGATCTTAACTCTGAAAGTTAAACCAAAGTATCTTTTTATTTCTCAGATCAGTACTGTGCCCAGCAATCTGTTCCCTTTGGCATTTTCAATCCTTATGTCAAAGATTGTTTCAGAGTAATTAATCTGAAGTTTAACAGAGAAGAACAGATTCATGTACAGATATATCCCAAACTGCTGCATATTATAGACTATAGGTTTTAACTTTCAAACTCTACAAGGATTGTAAACGACTATTTATGGTTTAGCCAATTAAAATATTTTATTTATGCACTAATGCTAGTCAAATAACTTATCAATAAATGCCAGTAATTATGATAATGTAGGACAGCTACAAAGTACTTCTGGAATAGAGATACCACTTTTTTGACATTTTGCACCATGTAATCAAAGTTCTTGTAGTTATTGCAGAAAAGATGTTAAACAATTGGTCAGTTAGGAGGATACGGGCAAAAAATAGTCCCAGATTTTTATAGCTTGGCTATAAATCACAGAAATAAAAATTAATATTAGTGAGGAGTAGATTCCTGCATTTGTTGTTGTTAAGGATTGCTGTGTATTTGTGCAGAATATTGTTCATTTCTCTTATATGGCCATGACTGCTACAAAAACCAAATGTTAATGTATTTTAAACCCTTGCTTTGAATAATTATTATTCATCAATAAAAGAAAGATACATTTTTATTTAGCCCCTTCTCTCATATTCCTTGGACTGTGCTATAATTACATTCATTTTTTCTAAATATGCTACTATGAAATAAAATGTTGCATTCCTTGATTAGAACACTACTGCAATTACATGTTTGTTTAAGCTGAAAACCAATGCACAAATGCAGTGATATGTTAGACTTCCAAATTCTGTTCTCTAGAGATTCTGTTCTCTCGAGCTTTTGGCTTCACCTCACAACAGTTATGAAATCACTTCTTTAACAGCAGAAAAGAAGAAACACTTGTCTTACTTAATGTAGATATTGTTTTCAGGAACTAATAGAGAGTGTCATCCACAGTAATACCAATAGAGTTAGGAAATAAATAGGCTTAATTGAACAAGGAAGATAGTAGGTTCCAAAAGTTGGGTCTGGGTTTGATTGTCATCTGTACATTTTGAAGAAGAACCCACATATTTTATGAGATCGTGTACTTTTTTTGGTGAATAAGAAACATAAATGGAAGCAAAGATCTCTTTTCTAACTTCAAAAAAGAAGGGAAATTTAATTGCCACCTGGTGCAGACAAGAAAGTCATCTGTTCCTTAGGCAGTATTTCATAATAAAGAGGTCTTGGTGCCCTAGTTAGAGACTATTCTTGATCTGAATTTCCAGTCATGTGTCTTCTGATGGATTTTAGACACATTCCTGGATAAACTGTCTCTTGGATCAATTGATTCAGAATATGAGATGTCTTAGAAGCAAAAATGTGGAAAACATAATTTAATAGCAACTAAGAATAGTAAACACTAATTTCACCTAAACCACTCCAGAGACATTTTGTTTATCATGTATTTATTTATTGAAAGCATTTAAAAGAAAAACAATTGCTTCAAAAAACACATAATATGCAAGGATTTTGCACACAAAAATTGCATCAAGAAATTTGAAAGGAATTTGTACAAAAAAATACAGTTCCACATTCAGATGCTGAATGCTGGTCTCTAAAGTCGTATCTCTACAATATATATTATTGAAGGATACCTCCTACTAAAGTAAAGGGAAATGTTCTCTATATATACCCCAAATTTGTGCATATAGTCTTGAACACATTTTATGTTTGACTCTTAAGCCTTTAAAGGTACAGCAGTTTAAGTGGTTGACCATATTTAGACCTTTTCTTTGTTGCACGGAAATTTTCTCTCTGGTTGCTGAGCTACAGCCCAATGCCTTCATTTGAAGAGCCCTGAGGGAAAGCATAGCCTGTGAGTAGTCCAGACTGGTTCTTCCTTTGCACAGATGTGGAACCATGCAAGACACAAACCAAATGAATAAACAAGCTAAAACAGGAACAACCAACCAATGCCCTCCTCCCAAAAAAACCCCAACCAAACTCAACAATGTCTAACTACAGTAATGATTTTGCGAAATTATAGAATTGCATTACATTTTGGTGTGAGCATGCCCTATGGAAAACTAATCACATTTGTTCTTAGCAATTACAAGGTGTTTTTTTGTTTTGTTTTGTTTGTTTTGGTTTTTTTTTGTTTGTTTGTTGGTTTGTTGTTTGGTTTTTTTAATAATAAACTATGATCCATTCAGAGGATTTACAACTTTTTCATAAGGGAAAAATGTACTCTTTGATTGTGAATCTCCTTTCCAAGAATGACAAGAGACCTCATTTTCATTCTCCAGAATTTCTGAGCTAAAGGAATTTATAAGGGATAAAGGTTACTTTTTTCTAAAGAAAATTAGAAAAAAAAGATTAATTATGTAACTACGTTCCAGTTTATCTTGCATGGGATGGAAACAGGCTTTCAAATATCACGTTTACTGCAAAGTTTAGTGTGGAAAAAAGGGATGTATTTCAAAAAAGGGATAAGAACTGCCTTCCTTATTTCTAATTCTTAATCCTTTCTGAAATAAAGTGATATTTCTTAAAGCAGTGTGAAGTATGTTTTTAGATTAAATTCCTTACCCCACATAATACAGGAATTCAGACCAAAATGTCATAATATATTTTTAATGTTATAAAATCCATAAACTCTGAGGGGAGGAAAAAATGGAAAAAAAATACATAAGGCTAAAATTTTGTAATGCTATTGCAATCTTAATTTAAATATGAAAGTATGAAGACAATACCCAGAAAGTATGTAGAACTGCAAGTGTGCGTAGATTTGAGGTAGATTACATCACTTTTTCTCTGTCCTCTCCTCAATTTTTCTATAATAAACATTTTTTGTCTATTCTGCTTCTCCATTTTTTGATAGTTTTATTTAACACATTTAATACATAATTTTTCTAGAAATTCTTCTTAATGAATATACATTTTTGCATACTTTTAAAAGAAATGTGAACCAAGTACTAATAAAACTCCAATGTGATTTCAGCAGATGCATGCACAAAACTGCATGTCATAACAGTTTCTTTTCCTATCTCAAATCTTCTCTCTAGACATAAAATCTTGGCATAGCCATAATACACACCAGTAATTTTTATTATCAGTTTATTTGGTTTGTACTTGTCTACTGTGATAAAATGTTGGAAAAGAAAGTGTTCCAGATATTCTTTTGGCTTAAGCTAAATTCTTGCTTTATCACTCTGGGTACAAAGTACTCACTTTGAGAGCTGGAGATGGTTTTATTCACAGTGGTGCCTTGTCTCATAAAATTAATTGCTCAGACATGTTCTGTAGTACACTAAGCAAATCCTTGATGGCTTCTAGAGGCTTTACAATAGCCTAGGAAATGTCACACTCTGCTGTGGTATATTACACTTGTAATAGTAGTGTCAGTAGTAATAGAACTATAGCTGTAGTCATTATAATCAAACTGTAAAGATAATGACACTGTGGAAATATATTTTCTTTCTCCCCAAGGATAGTTTCAGAGGACTGTACTACAAAGGTCTCTATGGATGTATCTGAAATGACTGGTGAGCTTCCTCCTATAAAATATTGTGACTATCACAGCACAGAGCTGAATAAGCTATACACAGTGTATGCTTACCAAGGACTTTTGGAATCGGTTTCCCTATGATGTCTGTAGTCTCTACAAGAAGAGGAAAGTTCAAGCACAACATTATTTAAGGGAGGAGTCAACAAGGCTGAAATACAAAGCCCAACAAAACATGATTTTAATCAATACCCACACAGACTGTAAATTAAAACTTTAAAAAAAATCAATCTTCCCCAAACAAAGAACATCCTGTTTTAGCATGAGTTGAATCAAGTAATTGCCTGATGTTTTAACTACAGTCTTTAGAGCTGACTCAGTACAGAACACTCCTCTAAGGAGAACTTACAACTCCTCTAAGTTCCAACCTTAGTGCACACAATCTTTCCGAACTTGTGCAGTGCACAATCTTTTTTTTTTTTTTTTTTTTTTTTTTTTTTTTTTTTTTTTTTTTACCTTCAAAAAGACAAGCTTGAATACATAAATATAGGTAAGTAATTTTGTGAAAGCCTATGAGATGAGGTTCACAAAGACTCTCAGGCATGAAGATGATCAGTCTCGTAATGATTAATTCTCTGCCTGGCTCGGCAAATCCTCAAAGACAGTTATGGACACTTAGGTTTCCAGCTGTCACAGAAATCTTACCATTTTTTTACATGCGCAGTGAAACAACTTCAACAAGAATGATAAACAATCCTTTTTTGTTCAGCCTCATCTCTTTGTGATTAACTGCTTTTTTCAGGAGATATGCACTGATATCATTTCAGATGAAAAAGAATCTCAAAGTTCAAGATGTTGAGTAAATAGTTATTGATTTAGCATAGTCAGATAGTTTCTATCCATTCTATCCACATCTTAGAAGCAAAGAGGTATGTATTTTGCAGCAGGCATTTGGCATGACATGACCTCATTTTTATTTAAACCAATGAATCTTAGTTGGCTTTAGATGAAATATAGATCTAAAGGTGCCTTACTCTGACAAATTGGCTTCAAAAAACGACAGCACTTACAATGCTAAAGTCACTTTACAGTCAAAAACTCTTATGCTTATAGACTCTCAGGTGCGCAGGCAGTTCCGCAGCATTGTAGCCAATTTTTAAATGTGACCTTAATTCCAATCACAATGAAAACTCTGAAAGGGCTTTTTTTTCTATCTAGCCTTACAGACTTGGCTAAGGAATCAATGGAAGGAAGAAATCAAACCCGTAAAACAAGGTCATTTACTTGTGAAGATGAAAACCAAGCAATAACGCCTTTGACTTGATGTCCAAGAAAGGAAAATATCAAAATATAGAATAAAAGAAATATAAAGAATAAAAAGAAAGTAAATAACAAAAAGGGGCATTATACTTGGACTTAAAGCAATTATTCTATATGCCTAATTTTTAGGCTGAGCATTTTTCCCTCTCTGAAATACAGGTGTGTTTTTTTTGGTTTTTTTGTTTTTTTTTTCTCCTGTGGACTGAAACAATAATATGCATTATGTAGCAAACACTAAAAATATCCTATTATTAAATTTCTAAAGCTACCATATTTGGGCATCTTTAAGATTTCAAGCACTAGAAATATAGCGATAACTAGAATCTCCCCTGCTATTTTGGAGCTTTTATCTGATATAGAACACAGAGCAAAAATTAATGAAGAAATTTATTGGCAAGATTGCAAAAATTGCTCAAACCAAAGTTCTTTTCCTATTATTTTACAAGTAATCTTGGACATTCTCATTATCAATCTAGGCTTCCATTTTCAAAACAGATTTAGTATAGTACAAAAAACATTTATCTGTTATGTATTATCGCAATATGTATTTTCCTTCAGCACTTGTGAGAATATAAAAAAACCTCCAGAGATGTCAATGATTTTCTCTGTATTAACTTATGATACCAACTCCCTGTTTAAAAAGTCAAACCTTTATCTGATATGGCAGCTGTGCTGTTTTTGTAGCTAGGAGTGCTTACTAGTGCACCTCTGTCATCACTCTCAACATGTCATCCAGCTAATGATGTATCAAAACACATTTGATGATGCTGTATGGAATTGCTGGAAAAAGCCACTGATCTTTTTAAGGGACGGAACCTATGAACACTTGAAAACATGCAGGTTGTCTCCAAATGGATTCACAATATCTTGTAATGAATAACGTGAAACAAAATTTTCCTTTAATATATTTTTTGGCAGATTAATGAGGCTTTTAATGGATATATATTCAGTATTTTCATGAAACACTGATATAGGCTTCCACATGAAGGACAGGTTGCTAAAGCTGAAATCACCAGTATTAATATCTTCCTTTGGGACACAAATTAATAGGGAGGATATGGCAAAACATCCAGTGATACACCCATTTAAAAGGAAATGGAATTGTTAGTATAGCTGTATTTGATTTTCTACTGTAGTAAAGAATAAAAGCAAATAACTGATAGAGCCTGGTCATGTTTCCTGGTACTCTCATTTATTTTCAGCAGAACCAAATTTCACAGTAGAATTGAATGTGAGGGACCAATCTGATTTTTCTTCACGCCCAGCTCAGGTCCCACAGGAGGTGAGGAGCTTCTCCAGGCCCCGCCCCCGTGTCGGAGCCCCGCCCCCGTGTCAGAGCCCCGCCCCCCGTGTCAGAGCCCCGCCCCCGTGTCAGAGCCCCGCCCCCGTGTCAGAGCCCCGCCCCCGTGTCAGAGCCCCGCCCCCGTGTCAGAGCCCCGCCCCCGTGTCAGAGCCCCGCCCCCGTGCCGGGCCGGGCTCGGGGAGCTGCCGCCATCGCCCCGCCAGGGACCGCCCTCGCTGGCGGGGAGATCCCGTGTGCCCGGGACAAAAACGCCCAGGGAATCGGGCTGTGGGAGCGCCTTTGGCACATAAACCAGTGAACTGCACCGCCACAACCCGGGCTCGTTTGATCTGGGGCTCTTGCAGGGAGCCGGGGCTCGCCCGGAGGCTGCGCTCGGTCCCCTCCTTCCCCCCGGCCTTTTTCTCCTGCGGTCCCGCTCCTTCCCCGGCCGCCTTCCCTGCCCGCCCGGGCCCTGCCCCGCTCCGCCGCTCCCCCGAGGCAGCCGGAGCCCCCGAGGCCCCGGCCCCGCAGCGCTCCGCCGTGTCCCCACGGAGCCGCCGCCGCCGCCCGCAGCCGCCGCGGCCCGGCGCTGAGGGTGCCGCAGCAGCGCCCGTGGCCGCGGCGGCCCGCGCTCGGCCCGGGGCAGGGACACGCAGCCGCCGCTGCTCGGAAATGGCGCCCGGCCCGGCCCCGGAGCCGCGCAGCCTCACGGCGGCCTGGGCACACACGGCTCCGTGTGCCCGGCTGGCGCCGGCAGCGCCCCGCGGAACGGCGGGCTGGGGCCGCTGTGTGTGTGCGCCCTGCTCCCTGCTGCCTTCCCTGGGCTCCCTGCTGGGAACACTCAGCTTCCTCCGTCAATAAACAGTTCTCAGTTAAACTATTGCCGCCTTTGCGCTTTATTTTCATCCGAGATATGTATCAAAAAAATCCTCCCTGACTTACAGGAGGACAGGACGCTGGAAAAGAAGATCAAAAGTGTTAAAAAGTACTGAGGTTCCCAGCCCATTTAACATTATCAAGGTTTAACAAGCTACTAGTAGTAAAATGTACTTTGTTGATATTTTACTTTTACTTCAGTGTACCTTTTTTTTTTTTTTTTTTTTCTTTTTCTGCAAGAAGTCTAGCCCTGCAACAATTTCTTAAAATACATGCATTCTCCGGATTTTACTTTTGGATGTGTTAACACTGGTCTCATGTTTTAAGACTACTGTCAAACTTGGTGAATTTCCACAATTATTTTCCGCAAGTTCCTAGATGTTTTGTCAAATGTGTGCCAGATAACGGAGAGACCTGATGACACACAGTCTGTACAAAGGTTTTCTGTAGATCTTTAAATACTAGGTTTTAAATACCCAAGTTTATAAGCAGTTTTTCTGGATGTTTGACCATTCACTTAAATACCTACATAACTCAAAATTTTTTTGGCAAGTTTTTCACAGGAAACTCCCGGTGACAGAAAAATAGTAACTTTTATTTAAGGGGGTCTTGCATATACTAGAATACTGCCAAAATAATGATTACTGGTGTATCTTTTACTTTCTGCAGCGATCTCAGTTTCTGATGATTTGGTGCTTCTGATATGCAAGGTGTTGTTCTGTGAAAGAACCACTAACATCTCCTCTAACATGTAGAGAAGACAGTAAGCTCTTTTTTAGTCTCTGTGACAAATTTTCCTATGCATCCTCCGTGATGTAGGATGAGGCAGTTTGTTTTTTATTTGAAGGGTCTTTATTTGAAGGGTCTTGAGAGCTCTTCTGGAGCTCAGTATCAGCATGTGCATGGAGAGTGTGGTCCTGCAGATTGCTGAGGGGAGAGGCTCCTCAGTGCCAGGCTGCGGTCAGGGCTGACCTGCTGATGCCCTGCCATCCTCACAAGCATCCCCCATAGCTCCCAGGAGGACTGTAGCTCCTGCAGTGTGCTGACAATTGTTTGCCGTCTTTTCCCATAAGTGCTCCTTTAAACGGTGTTCTCAAGAAATCGATGGGCAGCAATGTTTCATTCCACAGCTTCCGTTTACATTAATATTCATTTTGTGACAGAGCTCTGACCTTGTGAAACGCCCTTCAGAAGGTTAATATGAATCTCCAAAGCCTCTTTGGGTTTAAGTACAAAACCTGGGATTATCTCAGTCTAAATCAAGGCTGTGGATTAATGAACATAATTTAAAGTTATTAATTTAATTGCAACATTCTGGCATCTGTTCTAAGTTTATTATTTTTTAAAAAATTGTTTCCGGAAAGTATATTTAAACTAAAAATAATTATTCTCTTTGCATTATGACTGTATCTTTGTGAACTGACCATGCAAAAGGAGAATAAAGAAAGAAGCATGATAGATTTAGCTCTTTTTTAGTTTGTTGTTTGTTTGATTTGTTTTGTTTGTGTTTGAACAGCTTGCATGACTTTTCCATCATTGTTTTCATTCATTAAATGCACCAATATTTTTAATACAACACAATTACCATTTCCGTATTTTTTATCATTTCAGGAAGAGTTTTATTGTAAATAAAATTTCAGTCCTAATTTAGTGTACTCAGTGAATTAGATACTTTCTTTGCCTTTTCAATTCCCATTCTGAAATGTGTTGGGGAATGGGGAACCTTTTGTGTCCTCACTGACATCGCAAGAGATATGCAAAAAACGAACCAAAGGGCAAAGAGAAAACAGTGAATGAAAAAAATTAACACTTTTAAATAATTATTGGAAAAATAACATTAAAAGTAACATTATTAAGAAAAGTGGGAGGGAAAAAATATATATGCGTGATAGCTTTTCCTTTTTTATGTGTGATTTAGTTGGCACACTCTGAAATAATAATAACAAATAACAATGCAAACACATGCTTCTATAAAGTATTTCCACAGGAATGGCTTCCAGATTAAGACAAACTAAATTTGAACTCTTCCCATTTTGAAAAGGATAAATAAAACCAAATGTACCAGGACATCATAAAACTGTGCAAAGGAGGTGAATGAAAAAAAATTTCTGTCCAGAACTAGTTAAAAAAACATTTCAGTTCAGTGAAAGTTACCAGAAATCAGGTTAAAAATAAAATTTAAAATAAGGAAATATTATGAACTGGGAACTGCTTGTCATAGATAATTATGAAAACATTGATGACAATATCTCACTTAGCAGCTGTGAAACCTTAAGCTCAGAAAATCCCCAGGTCACTGGTTACAGTACTCTCAGATGTTATCTCTGAAAAAGTATCTCATTTTATGTGCTCAGTTCTGTGGTTGGTTGCAAAGACTTTTTAAAAATTCCACTCCATTTTTCTCATGTGGGAACTGAAGTATTTTGGACAAGCTGTATTATCACAAAGACTACCATACAGACACTGTATTTCTGAAAAGAACTTCTTAGATTATAAAAGCAGGAGATCAGGCCATATATATTCTCTTGAGTGTTCCCCTAGTTTTACAAAGGTTCATGAAAATGAATAATTTTATGTGTCTGTTCCTCTTACCCTTTTTTAAAGAAATTTAGGATAAATTTAATGATAAGCAAGTACTAACTTCCCTTAATAAAATAAATGAATAAATTAATAATAATGAAAGTTTATGGCTAAGTTTCAGAAATACATCAGTCTGGTATAAAGAACTTCATGCTTGCTGTTAACTAACTGGATGCATGGTGAAAAACCATTCTTGTCTCATTACCTTACAGGTGTCTTCGATTTTATAATCCCTATGAGAAAAAAAAGTTAAGACCAATTCAGAGACACTTTCAAGCATTCACTCCTGAACTCTTTGAAGCACATCTGACCTAGTCTGTCACCGACTCTTTAGGTACTTTTTAGGAAAAATGATAAGTGAATTGCCTCAGTTTAATTGTTTTAAACCTTACTCTCTTTGTGGTCAACTTGTGTGGTCCGTGATCTTTATGGTAAACTTCTCCATATTTTTCTTTACATAGTTGAATAGCCTCAGAGATATAGGGATAAAAAGGGCATTTTTTAAATTCCCTACTGTAGTAATGCACTCCCACACACAAGGTGTTTCTATACAAGGAAAAGAGTTTCAGTTTACCTTTGAGCTAAAAAGGAAAATGGACTTGAAACTTCTGTGATACTCTCACCATGTTTGGTCCAGTGTCAGCACAGGGGCACTGGCTGGGCTTTAGAAATGTCTCTCAACATCAGTTGCTGCTTCTATTGGCAACAAGACAAGTCGTCCCTCTTAAATCAGCAAGTACTTATTACGGTGCACAAAGGAGCTCAAGTGCTTTTTGGGGTGTTTCAGCAAGGTGTTGGGCTTCTCTGACACCTGTGCTTGGCTTTTGTTTTGTTTCTGTATTGTTTGTTATTTTGCCTTTATTAAACCTTTTGCTTTACAAAATACGCCTGAAGAGCCCTCTTGCAAAATTATTTGAAGCCATTCTGAGAAGGGCAGGACACCCTCAGAGACTGATTCATTTACAGGGGGCTCATAATACTCTGGCCACATGTTAAGCTGTATCGCCCTACACTTCTCTCTCTGCCAGAAATTAGTAGCACTGAAACTGGGTTACGGGATGCCATTAAATTATTGGCTAACAGTATGGAAAACTCCAAAAACTGTGTTAGTACCATATGTAATTGGGAATTTTTTTTTTTTTTTTTTTTTTTTTTGGTCATGGATTTGTTATTAGCTTTGTTTTAGGAGGTCACAGGTCAATGAGATTTCAATGTAAGAAAGGGTGATTAAGTCTATTTTCTAATCTAAGTTTCATTGTACTAACAGCTATTCATTACACATTATATGGATATTGTAGTATCCATAAAAACTTCCATTACCTAGTGTATTTGTCATTACTTTGTTTCTGGAATACATTAATTATGAGCCAAACAACAACATAATAATTCAGGATCTGACAGTACTCCCATTATGTGACTCTATCATGAGAGGACTTTTAATATTTCCATAAAATTTCAATCTTGCTGAAATTTACCACAGTGTTTCAGCCTCTGTATGAGCATGTATTCACTGAAATTAATACGATCTTAATAATTGAAAATAAATAATTCTGATTTAAAAAAAATACAAAACACTACCCCATTTTCTAGGGATTAGTAATGAAATATTTAATTTAGTAAGCACTGCTTTCATGAGAAATTGTGAAGATTGGATAAGAGCAGTTTATATCAACCATATGTTTAATGAGTGGTAATTTAACTAGGTTTCATACAGAATCTGAGTCTGCTTTTCTTTTAATCCAGTGGGGAAATACTATTTTTTGCACAGTTAATTTTTTTTTCACCAAGGAATTGCTATAACTTTAAGATCTCCAAATTTTTATTAATTCTTATTTTGCAGCGAAAATGTTTTATAAATTTGGGGTTTACTTTTTATTGGCTGAATAGTCTATAATACTTTTTTAGAATTTATGCTTTTAATTTACAAAATTAAAGGAGATCTAGCACTTTGTCAGTGAGACAATTTAAGCAAACAATATAGCCAACTTATAATTAAAAACAACAGCAACCAAAAAAACCCCAAAAACTCCCCTATACACAAAAAATGAACCCAACATTTAAAATGGCAAATCATCCTAGTCCCCTTTTACTTTTTTAGTAAAGAATCTGAAGGACACTAGGAATCAGCAATTTCAGGTTTTTTAAAGGACAGCAAGAATTAATGGAATAGTTTAAGTGTTCAGCATGATTTGGGATTATGAGACCAAAGGTGATAAAAGGACCTTTCTATTGCAAAAGGACAAAGCTGAACCAGGAAGATGGTACATTTATATCAGCATTAAGAATGCATCCCATTAGTTCCAAAGTTTGTGAAATCACTTTCCTTTGAATCTCTCGGGGATAATTCACCTAAATTAGCATTAGCTTTAGGAGGGAGCTGTGATCTGAATGCTCCTCTCTTAGTTTACTCAAAGAAAAAAACCTAGGTTTAATTTATTTAGTGACCTTTGTAGATTTCAAACTTGAATGATTTTCTTTCTTTACAGTCCTTGGTTGACTCAAGTCAGGAACTACCACTTTTAAATGGTGATTGCCTTATTCACAGAAATAGACACAGAGCCTGGGGGCTCTTTTATGCATTTCTGACAGACACTTCGGCAAACATAGTGCTTTATTCATGTAAAATATTCCTTGAATTCTTGAAACAAGTAGTTCTCTGTTTTCTAAAACATTTGATGTGATGAGTGTTCAGGGTAGCTTAATGAGGTGGACCTATTAAAAATGCAGTCGTAGCTGTCAAATTCTTTTAAAAATTACTCTGAACGAGAAGATAATGATGACAATTCCAGTTCTGAATTCCTGTATTCAATTAATTTAATGCTGTTTTAAAGTAAAATGCAGAGTAGTCTATGGATTAGAATTCTGTTGTCTTTATGCTGCAGACCAAAGATCCAGTTACTAGGCCTGAAGATGATCTTTGTTGCAGGCTTACTTATCTCAACAAATTAACCTAGAGTACTTTTTAAGTCAAAAATTTGCAGATGACAAGTGGTGCATATAATTCTTTTCAGAATGAAAGCAACACATCTAGTCCTCTTAAGGGACTCCCTCTTTCTCTTTAATTTCTGATAATAATGAGTAAAGGGTAGCAACTTTCCCATACAGACAAATTAAAACAAGGGTAGAAGAAAGATCTAAACCACAGTATTTCACATTGCCTTCTTTGTGAAGACTCAGACAACTATTTATATGATTACTTTTTACATGAAGAGAGTATGGCTCTTGGCTTAGTGTTTGTTGGGTTTTATCTTGTTTGTTTCTCAAGTCCAAACTTTGGCACTAGGCTTTGATCAGGCCTTGTTAAAGGCTTTACCCACATCTGTGTAATATTCTAAAAGATGAAACATTTCAAGGCTCAGGATTATGACACATGAATCCCCTTTTTGATTGGATTTGAACAATTAGAAAAAAAAATCCAACTAATTTAACTTTAATAAGAAGTTAGAGTCCCATGAAGAGGTGTTTAAACTTGCAGACTATTGCCAAGAGCTTATTGTGAGCTTACTTGGTTCCTGCATGTAGTATTTGTTAAGCAAATATTTATATAGGTGAATATATATATATACACACACACACACACACACATATATATATATATATTTATGTATATATGCATGTAATAAGCTGCTAAAACAGGAGAAAGAACAAAATAGACTGGTAAAAATATTTCTTGTCAATGTCGCAACAAGGTGCAACACCTGGGGTGAAACTCATCACATTTTTGTCATGTATGAAGTACAGTAACATTGGAACAATTATTTATCATTTTGAAATAATGTTCATTCCATGATGTTTTGAAATGTATGTTCTTTGATACTTTGATAAATAAATTGGATGCAATAAAATTATGAAGAAAATGCATAGATTATAGCATTATTAATGGAAAGGAACAAAACAATCTCAATTTACTGCTAAACAGGAAAGCTTTATTATTTATGTTTTATTTATTTATGCTTTATTCACTTGCAGAATTATTTAAGAATTATTTATGCTTTATTCACTTGCAGAATTATTATTCTCTAAGTAAAATTTTATTGAAGAGTTCAAATCAAATAGCAAGTGACAAAAAGTAAGAGACTGCTCACTGGAGCCTTTGTTCAGCAATCATAATTATCAAATGGCAATTAACTTATGTTTTATTATCTCAGTTATTGTTTGACAAAACTAGTTTTCTTTGATTTTTCTTCCTTTATTTTTTGAAATCAAACCTTTTTTAAGATTACAAGATTTTTTGCAGGTAAGATCCTATAGCTCCTTGATTACAAAAGCTCTGTGATTTCTAGTTCACATCCTTTCTTACATCTGAACTCAATCTGTGAGAGGGTTAATTTGCCTTTCCCCACTCCCCACCACTATGATTGGCTTTATCTGCAGTATCTGTAAATAGACCTACTTGCTTGGGTATGAGAATGTCCTTGTTTGAGCTATATATATGATACACACAATTGTAATCTTCAACAGTCTTCAGAAAAGTATGCCTTTTTTAAAATATGATAATGCAATATATTAATTACTTAAGATTTTTCATTATTTCTATATTAAGGAAAGGATTTAGTGAACGAAAAATACAATTATGTAATCTTATTTTCAAAAATATATTGCAGTTGTTAGGTTTTAGCCAAATTTTCATTAAAAGATGTAGTGTGAACTTGATCAGATGTAATTATTTTGATTTTCATAAAAGTGTGTTCTCAAAACTGCATCAAGGGTCCTCTGAGTCTGCTTTACTTTCTGCAAGGGATAACAGGACATGTAGAAAGATGATACAGAGTTGGTAAATGTAGTCCACAAAAAGACCCCCCAAAAACAAAACAAAACAAACAAACAAACAAAAACAAAACAAACAAACAAACAAAAAAGCAAACAAAAATGCATAAAATTGTTCCTTCAGTGTCCTGAAAAAATGTATTCTGCAGACTGCTGTATGTGAAACTTCACAGTTTTCTTTCACAATGTTGGTGTGAATATTTTCTTCAGATCTGATCCATGTCAGTTGGCACCTCCTGACCCATTATTTCTTCAAGGGTCACTTTGAGTTTCTGGTTCAGAGGAAAGTAAGAAATACAAAATGAAAATCTATCAAAACCATTGAGTTTCATTAGATTGCATACCAAAACTGTGAAGCTTGCGTGATGTTTTTTCTGCAACCACAGATCATCTCACTTGATTTCAAAACTGGAAGTAACTACATGCTAAGCATCAATTCAGTAAATCCCTAAGTATATAAACCCAAATTACATATTATACTGCTAACTAATCTAAGGCTATGTTTCCAAATGTTTGCATTTCTGTGTGTTTGCAGTGGCACTTTAAAGGCCACAAGCATGTCCTTCAAAAAATATCCCTGTAAGAATAACACATATTCAGAAAATATGTAATAAATATTCAGCAAGGAGATTTTTGTAATTAAATATCTGCAAAGAAAAAGTTAGCACCTAATGAATATGGTGTCAGTTGTGTACACAACACCAGGAGAAGGAGGAGATGATAGAATGTCACTGATCTCAGAGCAGTAACAGTTATATTCTGTTCTTTCCAAAACACGGAAAAAAGTGTTTCAGGTTCCCAAGTAATTTTCTGTTGAACTCTAAAGACCAGTATGGTTTAGATAGACACTGAGATACAGGATACACAGGAAAGTGACCATCTTACTCTATACCTCATCAATGAGCACTTTATTTGGTCTGCTAAATGTTAAGTTTTAATAAATATATTACAATCCATGGTTTACTAACAAGAAACTTCTCTATAAAATACATATCCATAAATAATAATACAATATATATAATTGTACTAATAACCTGGAACACTTCAGAGCCATTAGGTCTGATTTAAGGTAGTTGTTAGGATAGTACAATTCTAGATTTTCAGACAGGAAATTAATCTTTTCTTCCTAGCATTCCTTCCCTGTCACAATTATGTTGTGCTACTCTTCTCTGCAGTTTTAGCTAGCTTCAGTTGATAAGTATTTAGCATAAAGAAGTTACTATTCTTATATCATGGATAATTTTGAATCCAAGTTAGAAAATTATGGTCTGGAGGAGCAGACAGCTGATCAGATAATAATAAACAGGTAAATTATAGTTTCAAGGACATGTCTTGGAGGATAATTATTAATAAGTCTTTCTACCTAGTGGCCAACAAAAAGTGGAGGGGTGTGTTTTAACAAGGACATGGAAAAGGTAACAATGTGTACATATCATTTCCAGATGACACCAAATTGGCAGGCAAGGGGTAAATAGAAGGAGAGGAACCAGTTAATACTCTCTATGGCAAGGCTGCCGTGTAGGGGAACTGTGAGAGACTGAAAGAATGGGTTGCCAGTAAGTAAGGTGATAAAATTCACACAGAATTATACTAAATCCTGCTTCTGGGTAGGCAGAAATTCCCTTGCAACATCGCAAGCTGGGGCCTGACTGGCTGGGCAGCAGCTCTGTTGAGAGGGACCTGGTGTGCTCTGGCATCAAAGGCCAGAAGAGTCCTTCTGGGCTGTCACTAGGAACCCAGAGAGGAGGTTAAGAGGAGTGATTACCCACTTTTCTCATAGAACCTTAGGCTGCATCTAAATTCCTGTGCCCAGTTTTTGGGCACCCCAGTCAGTAATGATATCAATAGACTGGGTGAATGCAGTAGAAGGTTTTCAAGAGAGGCTGAAAAAGATGAGATTGTTTAGCCTGGAAAAGAGAAAGCATTGAGGGGTGCCTACAGACACCTGACAGCACCTATGGAAGGGCCATCCAAAAGACAGAACCAGGCTCTTCACAGTGGAGGATGTGAGAAACAGTGGCAAGAGGATGTGGGAAATTTGCATAAATTGAAACAAGGAAATGGTCCAGCTGGACAGAAGGAAAAACATTGTCCTCAAAAGAATGTGCAAGCAGCTGACCACACTGCTCAAAGAGGTTGTTCAGTCTCCATCCTTGAGGGATGTTTGAGAGCTAACTAGATCAAGTACTGACCAATCTTGTATTATCTCAGACTTGGTCCTAATTTATGGTAGAGGTTGGAATTCAAAACATCCTGAATTCTCTTCCAAGTTCAGCAGCTTTTCAACTGAATTATTCTATAATTCCATTATTGCTAAGGGTTTTCTAATTAAAATTATTCATACTGAACTTAACTGAATGTCTTCCTTTGATTTCACTGGGGCTAAATGCTGGAATGGTTTTATTTTATTCCAACATGAAGCATTTCTGTGAAAGCAAAACACAACTCTCCCCCTTCTCTCCATTAATTTCTGTAGAAATACTTGATCTGATAAAAGTAGACCCTGTGGAACAATGTAACAAAAATGAAAAAATATAGCACTTAGAAAAGGCAAATTTTATTAGGATTAGTCACATAACTCATCAGGAGTTGCAAAGATCTCTACAGTATCTTGCTTTTTTGTAACAATAAAGTGGCTTCACTGTATGACAACACACAAAGCCTACTTTCAAGGTTATGGAGTAAAATTACTTCTGTGGGTTAGGAACAAACTGATAATAAACGTTATATGCCTACAGATTACAGTCAATTTTTTTATTGACTTCATTTGTTATTTGAGTTTTCCTCAATGAAAATAGATTCCTCACAATGGTGTGTCTAAATATGTATGTTTTATAGCTTATTTGATAAAACCTGAAGATTTGTTATGATTTAGCAGTCTGACCTCCTGCAAATCATAACCATGTTTACAGTAACAGATGATAATATGTAATACAAAATTGAATTAGAAGATGGATGTTATTCCTTTCTTTGAATATAGATTTGCCAGATGTACACCCATTTCTTCACATACTTAGTACCTAGCATTTCTGTGATGATAAATTTTATGCAGTTACAGCCTCCTTTTGAAAGTCTTGTTGTAATGTGCAACATCTTCAAAACACTTTCCTCAGCAAGCAGATAATCCAGGATTTAAGGTTTCTAGGATAAGCAGGGCTAAAGTATCAACCAAGCATCTTCTGCAAGTGACTACTGGACATTAAACAGCCCATAATCAACTGGTGAAGAATGCATTAGGTTTGAATATCAATCACAGTACTACATATAGGGTGATAAGAATTAATTTTATTCCCATCACACAAAAGTTCATGAAAGATATGGTATATAACAGACTCAAAGCTATCTAAGTGTAAATAGCATTAAAAAAAAAAGGTGAAAAAGAAATTCCTCATCAAGCAGGATGAACTTGTCACAACAGCTGTCACCAGATTCCTAAGTTTTGTAATTTTCCCGAGACTGTGTTTTCATAGCCATGGCTTCTGGCATGCTGTGATTTTTGCTTTGGTTGGTGGAATGAGCTGGCATACAGTTACACACTGCAGGCTTTACATGGAGCTTTCAGATAACAACCCTTAGGAGTGAAATGAAGGTGAGCAGGGAGCAGCTTCAATGACAAGGCAGAGAGACATGATGGCTCAGGTCAGTGGATTCCAGAGACAGGTTCAATATAGTAGACTGTTGTGGATAACAGGGAAAATTATGAAATATATAGGATGTGGGCACATATCACCTATTAAAATCCAAACTTTTTTTCTATTAAAAGATATTTTTTAAAGAAAATTATCATAATTATGATGCTGGTTATATAAATATGGGAAGGAAGAACAAAACTTGTGGAGTCAATAAATTAATTTGCAAAGCCAGGACTGAAACTGAAATATATATTGAAATCTTTCTAATGCTTCAGTCATGTTTATCTTCAAATCGTTACTTTTGGTCTAAATTTCAGATACAGGCATTCACTTCAGCATACAATTTATTTTCAGTTTTGCTTCTCTGTATTTATAAATTCTTTAGATGTGTGTGTTTCTTTAAAATCAATAGGTTTGAAGCTATATGATCACCTTAGAATTTTTTAAAAAATTAGCGTATTTTCTTTCAGAATAAAATATATTGAAAATGGTGTTTTAAGAAGCTTCTGCAATCCATATTTTTTTACAAAAAATCTATATAACTGCATTTAGTAAAACAATAAAATCCCAATACTTCTAGTCACTTAAGGAATTTTATTTCCTTGAAGTTGCATTTACTTAACTATTCATAAATAAAATCAGTGGTTATGCTTTCAAAACTTTGTTTCACTCTTACAAATAGACTACATCATGAAGTTCAAACATTAGCATATGTTGGCATTAAAAGTTCTCCCATATTAAACAGATTAAATTATTGGAAAAACAGCTGTCTCTAATCATTCCTAAAACTAGAATGCTGAGCCTATCACAGGATGCTCAATGTTTCAAAGTATACCAATGTATTTGCGTACCTCAAGTATCTGGAATTCAGGAGCTGGATATGATTTTATTATGCTTTTATCTTTAATAAAAAATATTAACCAGGAAAATATATACCATATAGTGTGGTAGTACATTTGAGTTCAGTAGCTCACTAAAAAGAAATCTCAAGGCTAGCTGCAACTTTGTTCTGAGCACTAAGTTTTGAAAGAAATTCTTTTTCCAAAGAAAAAGAATAAACTTAAAACCAAAGGTTTTAAGTATATTAGATACAAAGGATCAGCTTTATTTATTTCCTGATTATGGCCTGATATATATAAAACCTTTATTTTAAAAAGTGAACCAATTATATTCTTAGTAATTTTGGTTTTTTTATTAAAGGTACACTTTGTCAATGAGTTAAAATCATGTTATTGTATGATTTATTTATTCTTGATTTTTTTTTAACTCAGGTTCAGTTAACCTTTGTAACTTGTTCAATGAGAAAAACCAGTGATCTGTATCACCATAAACAATTAATGGTTGAGCAGCCTGTTATAAATGAAAATGCCATCATAGCCTAGCAATTAGTGCATAGATCATCTTCAAAAACTTACAGACTTTTCTGTCTGAAGCATTTAACTTTGCTCTCTGACTAAAATTGTATTCAAAGTGAATGGCAATATTCAATTACTGTGGTAACATATTATGGGAATTTGTCACAATTGTGATTAATAGGCCTTATGGAAAACAATTAATTTGGTGTCCTGTTGCTAGGTCGAGTATAAAAGCTAATTTCCTGGAGGAAAGAAAGATGTTTATCGGCATATCTTCTTTGATGTTTTAATCTGAAACACCAAGTGCTTCTTTCACTGTAAAAAAGTTTTCCTGCATATATTAAATTAAAAAAAAAAAAAAAAGAAAAAAAAAAGAAAAAAAAAGACGTAGAAACAAAAGTTACAAAAGTTTGATTGAAAATACTTGATACTTGTGAGGACTACAGGAAAGACAAGTACAAAAAAAGTACTGTTCTCATATTTTATCACAGGAAAATTTTCATACATGCATAGAAATTGTCCAAGCTAGTCAAAACTGGTTGAACTACACAATTTTAGTGAAATAGAACATTAAAAAAAAGGAACATATCCCCTTCCTCTAAAATACAAGCCAAAATAAAGCTCCTTCCTGTGCCAGCAAGCACTAAAAGGAACAGTATTTTTATATTTGAGTCCAACAAAAAAGAAGAGTGTTCATTCTCTCCCACCATTACACACCTTAGTATATTTCTTGATATATATTTAGTATTTAGTATGTTTCTTTAGCATATTTCTTTACTCTGATTTCCATTCCTTTTGGAGGAGATTGTTGAGGGGGTTTTTTTGCTGTATTTTCACCCCTTGATCAAGACACCAATCTGTTACCATTTTCATGAGTGGGCCTGTAGTATCTCTAAATTACAAAACTCAGGGTGCTTTTTGAGACTTCTATTAGAGTAATACATTACCCATTTTGTTTTCTTTAATGTTTATGCATAATTTATTCCAAAAATACAAATATGCAGGATGACATATTTACATGATGAATACATTAATGAATATTTATACCACATAATTCCAGATGCCTAAATTATATGTCTGAGTTAGGAGAAAAGTTTCCAAACAAGCCCATATTAATAATTTGAATAAAGCAGGATCTTAACCCAAGCATTCTTAATAATGTCTCTCTCCCTCTCCCTCACCATTGTGTATCTAAGTACTCCTCAATTAATTAGCTTGCTACATAAATTATATCATTAAAATTATCTGTCTTGATCATTCACATCCTTTTTACCCTTTTCCTTAACTGCAGTTTAATGAATATTACTTTTATCATAAGCCAACTTCCAGTACCTAAATTTGTCTTCATGAAGGGGCACGCAGTGATACGACAAGGAACAATGGCTTTGAACTGAAAGGGGGAAGGTTTGGATTAGCTCTAAGGAGGAAATTCCTTACAATGAGGGTGGTGAGACTGTGGAACAGGTTGCCCGGGGAAGTTGTGGGTGCCTGGTTCCTGGAAGCATTGAAGGCCAGGTTGGATGGGGCTCTGAGCAGACTGGTCTAGTGGAAGGTGTCCCTGCCTGTGGCGCTGGGGTAGGAACTAGAGTCCTTTAAAGTCCTTTAAAACCCAAATGATTCTGTGATTTGATGAATTTCACAGTTATCTGTGGGCAATGTGGAATCCTCATTATCTGAAGGGTAAAACATAATAAAATGTATTTTGAAACACATGACTGACAATAACTTCAAGCTAATGGAAGGAAAGAAAAGAGAAAATAATTATCAAATTATTAAAGGTTACAAGAGTATTATCCCTACTTCAAATTATAAGAACATAAATTGCAGGGAAAATGAGTCTCAATACCTGGATGACATCCCACAGCTATGGTATAACAACTGTGTTATGATATGAATTGTTTAGGATGTTTAGACTTAAAGATTTCTTTTCTCCTCAGGATTTTTGAAACTAGATTATTTTCTCTTATATCCAAATGTTGTTATAACTTATCTTTGCATTCCTTAATTTATTGTGACACCTCTTTTTTCTAAAATTGCGGCACCGAACATGGCCTGACTGCACAGTTGTGAATTTCAGGGACTTGGAGGTCAGACAAAAAGTAATCAAAATGGAACTGGAAAAACAATTTTATCTTTTTTTTTTTACGTTCAACACAATTAAACCAAAAAATTTACATGGCCCAAATTTATTAGTGCCTAGAAATGAGATCTCTAAGTAAAGAGAAGCAGCACTTTGGCAACCAAACTTTCATGATTGAATTTGACATATTCAAGTTTATCAAGTATAATAAACCAGTCATTCTTCTATTACCTGATTTTATTTTTACAAACACTTACACACTGGGAAATTTTTGCTTGTTTTTACAAAGCATATAGAATCCAATGGTGCAGGATTTGGATGTCTATGGTGTCAGAAGGTTGTTTTAGAATTAAATTTAAAATTATTTTCATATTTAAATAGATTTTTTTGTCACTATTTTACCTGTTAGAACAGTCACATTATTATATTACCAATGGAGACAATGGAAAATGTTACTTTGCAACCCTGCCTGCCCATCTTGAAGTTAATTTAGCTCCTTTACATATCCCCTATATAATATAATAAATATTTAAAATAAATAATAAAAGAATAATTATTAATATCGATTCAAAATGATAAAATGCAATTTTATTTTATTAGTTAAGTATAACAACTTTTCCTGTTGCTGGAAAGAACTCTTGTTGATTCATAAAGTACTACAGAAAAACTTACTCTTTTCAAAAGTGGACTGTTATGATTCAAGCTCAGATTTCATATAGATTCTGCTTTGGTCTTTGTTAATTTAATTAAACCAATTTCCTGTTTTCTGTATAAAATCACTAGTTCTTGCAAGTTTTGCAGAAAGTGGATAATTTCCTTAGCAGAATTTTGTCCTGACTCCAGAAATGACATCTTTCAGTCTTTTAGGAAAAAAAATGTTTGATACTAGAAAAGCTTTACTTCATGTTTGGGAAATTTTTTTTAACTGTAAATGCTATAACAAAATAGCATATTTGCATTTCTCTCAAACCCAGGAATTTTAAACAGAAAAGTATTTAAAATTTGAATATAATGTTCATATAATCTTCTTTCTGCTATTATGTGTATTTATTCCAAAAGAAATAAAAAAAATCTCAAAAATTTTCTATGGGCATTGTAGAAGAATTCTAAACAATACATTTTTTCCTTTAAAATGTAGGTACTGCAATAAAACTTTTTTTTATCCTAAGTGTCCCTGTGTTTTCAGAATAGAAGTGATGAATAATGCATTCTTCATGTGGCAATGTTAGTAGGCCTCAGAAAATATGTAACAATTTTATTACTATTCATTTATGCATACAGTTAATCATAAACTACAAAGGATTGTTAGTTTCGAACCCTTAAGAAAAATTTATGAGGTCAATTTTTAAAGAATTATTCCTCTGGGCTGTAATTAGTATTTTGTAGCATATGCAACCTGATGTTATCGTAGGAGGCAATTTGAACATCTGTGTGTGTTATTTGAAAGGTTTAATCCCAAAGAACCTTCTTGCTTTGTGACGTTAGGATGCACATTAGACAAAAAATGGATAAAGCAGAAAGACTCATTGCTATTGCATGTGAGTACTGAGAAATATACAACAGCTTTGATTTTGCTTTGCTTCTTAACACACTGGACCATATAGGACCATAGGAGAAGGCTTTCTATTGAAGCCTCATTTACTTCAGAAGTAGCTATTTAATGAGTTTTTCACAGCTATAGAATGTTATAATACAGATTTTTAAAATAGGTAAATATACCTATGCAAAAATACATGAACATACCTAACCTTCAGGTTTAAATATATTACGTATTCAAGTTGTAAACCACTGGAAATAGATCTATTTTCATCCAAGTAAATTCTTAGGAATTAACAAAGATTAAATATAAGGCTGGTACATTTGAGAAATTATTTATTTGAATAGGCCAGGGAAAAATGTTAATAATTTTTAATTTAATGATAAATATTAATTTAAGAGTATAAAAAAACCATAATCTATTCTCACAGGGTTATTAGGGAAGTCCAGCAGTATGAAAATTGTACTGAACTAGAGACAGTCTTTGATAATACCTCACCTGTAGAAGTACAGATTCTCATGATATAGAATATTGGTGAAAAATGGGTCCGTCTTCGAGTCATCTGTTCAGTCACTCCACAGCAGGAAATTTTATATAGCAAAACAGGACTCAAATATTTGATCCTTGGAGATAATATTCTTGGATTCAATAATTATGACCCTGCAGAAAAGCATTGTAATCATAGTTCCTAGTCCTGCAATATCCTGCGTCCTCCAACTTTTCACAAGCTTAAATATTTTCCTTATTTTTGTTTAAATTATTTTTTTAGTAATTTTAGTAATCAATTATTTAATTTGTTTAATTTGTATCACTAACAGTTGTTGGGTTTTTTCCCCCCAGGGAAAATATTAAGAGTTGCAGGATGCCTTCTTTCAGTATATAAATGGTAAAATACCAACCAGATTTCATTTTTAAGTAGAATTAATCTCCAAAAGTCCTGGAATCCTTTTACCCTTGTAGTGAGTTGACCCTGGCTGGATATTTGACACCTACCAAGGCACCTGGGGGAGGAAATGTAATGAACGATTGACAAGTTGAGAAAAGGAGCAGAAGACATTGCTCACCAAATACTGCCCCAGGCAAAACAGGCTTGGAGTTCTTACCTCAATTTATTACTGGCAAAATCAGAGAAGGATAATGAGAAGTAAAAGAAGACCTTAAAAACACATTCCCCTCACCCCTCCCTCCTTCATAGCTCTATCTCCTTCCCCAGCAACTCAGACAGAAAGAGAAGGAATAGGGGTTGTGATCTGCTAATCACAAGTTATTTCTGCTGCTGCTCAGGGAGAGAAGTCCTTCCCCTGCTCCAGCATGGTGTCCCTCCCCTGCTGGACAGTTCTCCATGAGCTCCAACGTGGGTCCATCCCATGGGCAGCAGTTCTCTATGAACTGCTCCAACACGGGTCACTCTTCTACGGGGTGCAGTCCTTCAAGGACAGGCTGTTCCAACAGGGGTCCCCAAGGGGTCACAAGTCCTACCAGCAAACCTGATCCAGCATGGGCTCCTCTCTCCATGGGTCTGCAGGCTCCTGCCAGGAGCCTGCTCCAGACAGGCCTCCCACAGCCTCCTCTCAGGCATCCAGTTCCAGCAGAGGCCTTCTCCATGGGCTGCAGGTGGATCTCAACATCCCCGTGTCCTCCATGGGGAGCAGGGACAGAGCTGCCTCGCCATGGTCTGCACCACGGGCTGCAGGGGAATCTCAGCTCCAGTGTCTGCCCCTCCTGCTCCACTGGCCTGGGTGTCTGCAGAGTTGTTCCTCTCGCATACTCTCACTCTGCTCTTCTCTGGCAGCAACTACATGTGCACAGTAACTTCTTTCTTGCTTTTTAAATATGCTATCACATAGTCATTACCATCATTTCTGGTTGGCCCAGCCTTAGCCAGCAGCATGTCCACTCTGGAGCTGGCTGACATTGGCTCTGCTGGACATGGGAGAAGCTTCTGTTAGATTCTACTCCACCACTTTTGGCCCCCACTACCAAAACCAGGCCATGAAAAACCAGTAGAATATTAATAAAGACAGTAGATATTGAAGATTGTAAAGGGACTGTCAGGTGTTTCATAAACTTGATAAAACAAAAATTTGTTACAGTTTTCAAAAAAGTTACTCATGGTATTTACTTTAAAAATGGGTGCAATTTGAAAATGTCTTACAGAAACTTTAATATGCATCTAGTATTTAATATCCTAGAAGATCTAACAATTGCAAATTGCTAATACAACAGACTAAATTATTCACTTAATGAATCCTTCTAAAGAAAAGGTCTTCTGTTTTCAATTTTCCCATGGAATTATTTTAAAAATAAGAAAATCATAGATCAGTGTTAGGAGAAAAACTCTGATTTTTTTTTTTTTTCTGGCAACAGACAATTCTTTCTGTAGAATAAAAAGAAGTTCTGTTTCTGTGCAGCACTGAAAAGAGCCTGGATTCATGAAATAGCAAAAAGCTTCAGGAAAAATGTGGAATTCAAAACTTTTCTTTTTCTAGAAGCCATCTTCCAATATCCTCCCTCTTCACAAATGCTTACAAATACTGTCAGCAGGTGATAAAATTCTTGGCTGCTACTGGGACCTTTTAAAATCAACTATTTAATGTGACTAACGTATGTTGAAAAACTGTTTATTCATGTACCTCTTTTCCCTTCCTCCTCAGCCTCTTTTAATCCTCCCTGCCACAAATTAAGAAAACACATTGTTTCCAAAATTCCCACATGTCTGAGACAAGCATTATTGACAGTGTCATGATGAATGTGTGTATATAAGCACAAGCCTCTGCATACATGTGCAGAAGGAGACATTTGTGTGTGTCAAATAAAAATATCTTAAAAGATTGATCAAATATTTAACACTTCAAAGACCAGCTGCACACATGAGCACTTTGTTGGAATGTGCTGATTACAAAGAGGTGTGTGACAAAAGCAAGCAGAAAGGTGCTGCTTGCACACTGACTCTTATTTGCTAGGCTAGGTTGCAGAGAACAGTTTTATGGACTAAGTCACTCTAAAGAGCCAATGCTTACACCCTTCAGTAAAAGCTGCTCACCCTGTGGAAAAGAGATGTGCATTTCAGTTACACAAGAGAAGAAAATGCTGGTTTTGTTTTATCCGTTTGCTCTCTTCTTCACTGAGGAAAGAATTCACTTTTGGGGTGAACTGATTATCTGTAAGAACATATAAGTGAAGGGCAAAAGTCTAGGTTTATAAATAAAGAATTTGGGACACAGATTTTCCAAAGTATTCATTACTAGCTGCAGTTACTCTTTACAGAGAGATTTTGCATAGCCAGTCCTAAAATCCTATTCATATCTTGAGCAGAAATTACAAAATTGTATGATGAAATTTCAGGTATTTTTATTTGGTTGTAGGACATAAGGACAAGCATATCCCCCCCTGTGAAACTAGAAATGAGTTCTACTTATTTTATTGCTCCTTATCAAATGTAAGATTTCATTCGATTCACTCCTGGATTTTTACCCAGTGGAATCCCAGTGGAGCACCACTGTTAACCGGCAAGATTGCCCATAATATCTCTATTATACCTGTTATATCTTATCATGTCAAAGACTTCTAGCAGAGTCTTTAATTTGTGAATCATTGACAAAATAGTCCATAACAGCACCTTGAAGTGTTGAGCTGTTACAGAAGAAGTGGTCTTTATCCTTAGACGATAAGACAGAATAATGAAGGTCAAAACCTTTTACAGAGAAATACAAGTTGCTCTTCTTTTTGCCATTAGATGAAAGACTCCAAATGAAAAATTAAAATTAAAACAGGAATGAGACTTTATAAGAAGGAATTACCAGGACAATTTAGAAAAGAAAACAAGACAGAGGCAATAATTATTTTAGAAAGCTGGTTGAAAAGCTATTACAATGTATTACCTTCAGCAATGTCCAATAACTGTAGAATTAATTTACTCACTTTATAAATATAATCAAAGGACATGCATACGAGAGTGAAAGATTAGAATGAAAGGAAATCCAGGGCTTCCCAAACCACCAAAATACCCTAACCACTAGTCTGAATAGCTCATTGTTAACTCTTGCCTGACGCAGAGAGTAAATATGGGGCATGGCCACAAAATGTGCTATTCACTAACTATTTTACCTATTAAAATTGGTTGATTTAAAGCCTCATTACGTTTTGTTCTATTTTCTTTTCCTTTTGTAATAGTGTGTGGGTTTTGTTACTTTTTAAATAATTTTTAAATCATAGAGAAGTCACTTTCTACCTGCTATGACTATGTTTTATTGAGTTCAATACCTCATTTCCAAGTATTGAAAGAAAATACTTTTTAAATATAGCATTTAAAAATTCTAATGCACCAAAACATCTTTTCTGAAATAAATCACATATTCATTGACAATGATGAAATATTTAAAGCCATGGAAGTATGACAGGGTTCAAGTGAGCTCAAATTGAATGTTCTGTCAAGGTTTGCTGCAAGCCCCTAAAGCAAACCTGTGATAAATCATCAAGATAAGAGTTGAAAGTAACTTTCTAGAAAGGCAGAACAGAAAGTAAGTAATAAGCTTAAAACAATGCAAGTAAATTACCTATTCTCAGGTAAAGAAACTATCCAATATGTTTTATGCAAAAGCCCAGAAAGGCCATCTATAATTACTTTTTAAAGGTTATATATACATTTGTATTTTGTCCTTAAATACTTTCCTTCAAATATGTGAGCTAATCCAAAGAAGTAGAAATCAGTAACTGAATATAATTAAGTCCCTTCAATTTTATAGTGAGCACAGAAGACTCCAAAACCTCTCTGGAAACATATGCTAGTGCTCAGTAATTCTCATGCTAAAAGAGTGTCTCCTGATGCTCAAATGGAACCTCCTTTGTCTCAGTTTGAACCCATTGCTTCTTGCCTTGTCACTGGGCACCACTGAAAACACCCTAGATCTGTCTTCCTTACTTCCTCCCATCAGGGACTAGGATCCATTGATGTGATCTACCCTGAGCCCTCTTTTCCAGGTGAAATGGTCCCAGCTCTCATAGCCTCTCTTCATTTGACAGGAGCTCCAGGCCCTTCATCATCTTGGTGGCCTTTTGCTGGACTCCAGCGTGGCCATGTGTCTCTTCTGGGGAGCTCAGAACTGAGCACAGAGCTCCAGGTCCTTACAAGTGCAGAGTAGAGGGGAAGGATTATTTCACTTGATCATCTTAATACAGCTCAGTTTAACATCTGACACCTTCTCAACAAGGCACACGTCTAGCCTGTGTTCAACTTTGTGTTCTCTAGAATCTCCCTATCCTTTCCTAAAAAGCTGCTTTCCAGCCAGTCAGCCCCCAGCATATATTGGTCCATAGTGTTTTTCCTCCACAAGAGCAGGACTTAGCTTCCCATGCACAACATCTTCATGAGCTTCCTGCCAACCCATTTCTCCAACCTGCCTCTGGGTGGTAGCACGACCCTCCAGGGTTTCAGCCACTTAATCACAGTTTTTTGTCTTCAAGAAACTTGATCAGGGTACACTCTGCTTCATTATCCAGACCATTAATGATGGCATTTTGAATGGGATTGGACCAAGTGTTTAGCTCTGAGGTATGCTAATTGTTTCTGGCCTGCAACTAGACTTCATATCACTGATCCCCACCCTCTGGATGTGGCCATTCAGCTAGTCTTTATTACACCTCACTTGTTTGCTCACCCATTCTTTATCAGTTTCTCTATGAAAATAATATGAAATGCAGTGCTGAAAGCTTCTCTGAAATCAAGGTAAACAATATTCTTTGTTCTCTTTCATCTGTCATGACAATTTTTTTTCCTTATATGTTACCAGGTTGGTGAGCAAGCATGACTCCTTTTGTATCCATGCTGACTATTATAATCTTTTTCTTCTTCACCAGCAAGGAATTGTTTTCCTGGATTTGCTACTACATTATTTTCACAGGGACTGAGGTGAGGCTGATTGATGTGTATTTCCCATGGGTCTTTCTTCTTGCCCTTCTTGAAGATATAAAAGATAAGGCTTTTGCATTCCTTCAGGTTGTGGTTAACCTTGGCTGGTCAGCAGGTGTCTACTAAGCCAGTCTAACACTCCTTTCTCAACAGGGAGGAGAAAGTACAATGAAAGGCTCCTGGATCAAGATAAAGATAGGCAGAGATTGCTGTAATGGCAAAACAGGTTCAGCTTGGGAGATATCAATTTAATTTATTGTCATTAGAAAGTCAGACTAAGATAATGAGAAAGAAAGACAAATTTTAAAACATCTTGACCTCCTGGGTTCAGCTACAGTCCCGGCTTCTCTACCTCTTATCCCTAAGTGGGACAGGGAGATGAAGAATGGGGACTGTAGTCAGTTCATTGTTATCTCTGCTGCTCCTTCCTATTCACACTCTATACTTGCTGTCTGGCATTGGCTCTTCTGGACTCAGAGGAAGCTTCTGGCACCTTCACACAGAATCCGCCTCTGTAGCTCCCCCACCCTCCACTAAGGCCATGGACACAAACCCAATACAGTCAGTTCTCAGGCATGTCTTACACTTGAACAATCTTTCAAAGATGGCCAAGAGCAGCCTCAGAATACATCAGCTGACTCCCTGTCAAGCACAGTTAATCCTACTACTACCTACTGCATTTTGTTGAAGGCTGATTGGATTGAAGCCTTCCAACATAAGCCTTTTCAGTTCAAGTGCTTGTTTTCTGTACTATTTTTCTCCTTCTGACTAAATGGGTGATATGAAAGATTTACTTTTTAAGAGATTGATCTATATTTTAGTCTCTCCACTACAGATGTATTGCTGTATTAGCAACAGAAAGTTGTCTAGGGAAATATGTAGAAATAAAAGGCAAATGGAACTTCGGGAAAAGGAGACTGAAAACAAATTAGTACAAAAGTGATAGATACTGACTCGATAATATAAGTCCCTTGCTGAAACCAATCTAAAACCTCTGTGACTGTGAGGTATTCTTAACTTTAGACAACATGGTAACCATTATGCAGTGTACTTGTTGAAGTAGAAATTACTTGATCTTTGAGGCATGTTCCTGGAAAATTTTGGATTACCTTGTCCATTAGGTTGATCAGGAGAGAGAACAAAGAACTCAAAATATTGTCATTTAATGCAGTTTAAGTAGCTGTGATCATCTCTGAATCACTTGGCAAATTTACTCAGTCTGCTCAGAATGATCTTTGGGCATCCAAATCCATAAAACAAACAAACAAAAAAAAACTCAAAAGACTAAAACCAAACCAACCAACCAATCAACCAACCAAAAAAAAAGCCCACAAGAAAACCCACAAAATTAATTTCCGTAGTCTGATGAATGCTTTATTATGGTTCCTAAACAAGTAAATATTATTAATGCTGAAATAATGAGCAGAAGAAGACAGCCAAACTTCAAATCAGCTATAATGCTACTCTACATGAAAAATACCTGTAACATTTAGGTTGCTGAAACTAATAGGTACTTTAGATTAATGTTGTCTGTATTTCTATCAAAAAAGTTTTATAAAAATCTTTATTTTGTCTCAGTCTGGAAAAATGTCAGGATTCTGGAGATGCAACTCTGCCTTTATGATCTCTTTCCATGGGCTTCATAAATACATGACTGGATGGTATAGGCAAGATTTCAATCCACAGCATTTAACGTTTAAGTCAGATGGGAATCAATAGTGATACAGTGAACATGGTCTAATACATGGCTAACATTTTATAACCAATGACACTGATATGCAAACTTGCTAAACCATTAAAGATTAAAAAAATAAACTTTGTCTTTTTTCTTTTAATTAAAAATTGTCTCTTTCCTAACATATCAGCATCAAGTCTTCAGCAATTGAAAAATGCAGAAAAACTCTACATCTTTCCTATGACAAAGAAACTACTGCAAATTAAAAACCAATTTCTACAGTATTACGTACAATACTAAATTTGTTAGCAACATTGATTTTGCACTAGGTGTTTGAGAGATTTCTTTATCAGATTCTTTGTCCAAAAGGATTATTTGCACATTTTTAAGGTTTAAAGGTCATGTCCAAATTGAGTCAATGAATTTGTTCTTTTTCTTAAAAAATAAATAATTTTACTATTTATCTTTAAAGGGTAATATTTTATATTTAATTATTTGGTGTATTTATGGAGATTTGTGTTCTCATTAATTTCACTTAGAGCAAAGTAAATTAATTATTGGTATTTATCTACCTTGGTCAATTCTGAATATCTAACAGTCAAGAAAAGGAAAAACTGAAAAATAATGTCACTACATGCACGGTGAACAACACTCATAATTGTCAGTGTGTACTATCCTTCTTCTTTAGGGGGTTGATTTTTTGTTATGGGGTTTGTTGTTTGGGGGTTTTGTTTGTTTGTTTGTTGTCATTTCTTAAATATCATGCATCAACTGTTGTTCTACAGCCAAGCCATTATTGTCATTAAAAATTTAAAGCTGCAATATTGCATCAGGGCACACAATATGAAGAGCTCATATCATGAGATATTGCATTTCTTCAACTGGTACCGAGCGAAATATAAGCGTATTTTGTGACAGTGAAGCTCTAGAACAGTGCTCAAGTTTCTTTGAATACATGGAGCAATTAAGATGTTACTATATTAATGCTTCATTTAACTTTATTTTTATTGTTCAATACTTAAAATCTGTGACACATTTTGTGTGAAAATTAGTCTCCCTCCATACAATGGTTGACATGTTACAAGGTTCTTTAAGAAGCAAAAGGTATTCAAAGACTCTGTTCATATCCAATGTATGGTTATTTTACTGCATTAATTGATGTCTTATCAGTTATCAATTACATTAACTTATGATAACTTTTTTCGTCCTACTTACACGGGTTTTTTACAGCTGATAAGTCAGTTTTTGTGAGTCTTTAGGGGTCTGACATTCAAAATGCTATTATAAGGTAGGACTATATGAAAAACATTTTTCCTAGATACTTCTTTATTATTGATTCACTCAGAACTCTACTTGAAGCATCCTATTTAGATGTGATTCTATATTAATCACTATCTTAAATGTAAATATGTCAACCTGCTATTAATGTGGTTTATATGGTTTTTTTTCAAATCACTAAACAGAACAAATTTCAATGAATCTGTTGAGGATTATCAGAAGTACACCTTTAGTATATCTATATTTACCATTATAAACCTGGTCTATATATGGAGTGTAAGCTTTGATCAAATCAATTTTTTCTAGTCTCTCATTATCAAAAAAATTGTAATAATTTATACATTTTTTTCCAAACTTTTGTCTTTTCTCCCATGAACTTCAGTTTGAAATAAAGAAAAATGCCTGCTCTTCTACCATATGGTATCAGGATGTATATTTGACACCAGCTAAATTGCAGCAGTATGAATTTATTCTGATTGCTATTAGAATTACATACTTAAGGGTATTTTGTTTATTCTTACTATAAACTTGTAGGTTACTTTTTCTGAAAACACATTTATGCATGGATATGATTTAATGGATAGATAGGTGAATCCAAAACGAAACTTTTTTGTGTTCTTGTGGGGAAGACCACTTATACCTAACTAAACCTACCAGAAATTATTTTAAAAATATGCAGGGGTGGTTAAGTACATCATAACTTGTACCTCTACCACTGAGAAGGGGAGGAAAAAACTTGTAGTTTTACTTACCTAAATTTTTTGCAAACAGCTTAAAGGCTTTCCATCCATGGCCAATTGCAACAGCTTGTAGACCTTCTGCAAGAAATAAAATAAACCAACCTGGGTGCTGTAAAGGAAGACATTTCTTGGGCTTTTTGGGTTTTTAGGCTATTTTCCTCTATTTCTGCTTTATTTATAAGGTTTATATAAGTAAATTACTTGTCTGGAGTGCTACTCTTGGAGCAGACTGATTCTCTATGGGGAAGAAGCCTACCAAAGCATTTTGTTTCTGCAGAAAACAATTGAGATTTAACTCAAGGGATGAGATCTGCAATGTTAAAAAGCTTTGCTTTCTAAAAGAAGAATCAATCTAACCTGAGAATAGTGACAAACAAGCTGAAAGAAGTTAAGTGCTGTGGAAATTACCTGGTCTAACACTGACTTGGAATAAATAGGTATACGCAGAGCAGCTGTGGTTTTGTAAGCAGTGGTAAGCTTCCTTCTTTGAGAGATAAAAATCAAAGGGGAAATAAAAAATAATGGAAAAAACTATTAAAACAGCTCAAAATTATATACCTTGGTGAGCTGTTCCATGGTACATCACAGATGCTGTACTGAGCTGACCCTGGCAGGATGCCAGGCACCCATCAAAGCCTCTCACAACCATCCCCAGCTGAACAGTAAAAATATAATAAATGGTTCATGGGTTGAGATAGAACCAGGAGACATCACTCACCAAATGCCATCATGAGCAAAGCAAAGTCAAATTATGAGATATTAATTGAATTTATTACTAAAAAAATTAAAGCAGGATAATGAGAAGTAAAATAAGAACTTAGAAACACCTTCCCTTCACTCCTCCCTCCTTCCCAGCTCTACCTCCTGTTCCTCCAGTGACATAGGAAGACAGGTAATGGGGGTTATGGTCAATTGATCACATGTTGTTTCTATCACTGCTCATGGAGAGGAGTCCTTCCCCTACTCCAACCAGGGGTCCCTATTATGGGAGATAGTTCTCCATTAACTTTTCCAATGTGAGTCCTTCCCATAGGCAACAGTTCTCCACGAGCTGCTGCAATGTGGGAAATTTTTTAACAGGTGCAGTCCTTCAAGGACAGACTGTTCCAGTGTGGGTCCCCCACAGGGTCACAAGTCCTACCAGGAAACCTGCTACAGCATGGGCTCCTGTCTCCATGGGTCTGCAGGTCCCTGCCAGGACCCTGCTCTAGCACAGGCCTCCCATGGGGTCATAGCCTCCTCTAAGGCATCCATCTGGCATGGCTCTCATCTGCAGGATGGATCTCTGCATTCCTGTGATCCTCCATGGGCTGCAGCACCACAGCTGCCTCACCATGGTCTGTGCCATGGGCTGAAGGGGAATATCAGCTTTATCACCTGGAGCACCTCCTGCACCTCCTTCTCCACTGACATTGGTGTTTGCAGAGTTGTTCCTCTCACCCTGCTCTTCTCTGGCTGCAATTACATTTGCACAATAATTTTCTTTTTTTTCTTGTTTAACATGTTATCCCATAGTCATTAGCATCATTTTTATTTGGCTCAGCCTTGGCCAAGCAGCAGGTCTGTCCTGGAGCCAGCCAGCACTGGCTCTGCCAGACATGGGGGAAACTTCTCCAAGCTGCCACACCTGCAGCCCCTCACTGACAAAAAGTGCACATGCATACCCAATATAAAGGATGCTGCATTCACAAGATCACAGAATCACCAAATAAGTGGAGTTGGAAAGGGCTCACAGGGACCATCAAGTCCAGCTCCTGGCCCTGCACAACAGCTCCCCCAAGAGTTACAGCATGTGCCTGAGGGAATTGTCCAAACCCCTCCTGAACTCTGTCAGGCTGGTGTTGTGACCTGGGAGCCTATTCTAGTGCCCAACCACTCTTTTGCAATTATTTTCCTATAAAATCTTACTTGTTTCCTCTTTACATCCTCAGCTACTACAAGCTCATTATTACTAGTGAAACAACGATTAATTCTTTTTTGGGTGGGTAAGGAAGTGGAAATATGTCACTTTTCACAGTAAAATCAACTTTTAAAATCCAAATACTCCGTTTCAATTACTTAAGCAGGCAATTTAATTTTATTAATTTCTTTCAAAATTTATATGTATACCTTCAGCTGTCAAAATGTCCCAGGAAATAATTGTTTGTAAGCAAGGTACCCATCTAATGGTTATTATTTGATTGCAATAAAACCCTTCAATCAAATCCAAGCATTTAGAGCCTGAGAATTAGTGTTAGTAATCTAATGAAATACATTCCAGGAACATAGCCTAAAGACTTTCCTGTCAAATTTCAATCTTAAATGAGAATCTTGACCATTTTTAAGTAAGAGATATGAATGAGGTGTGAAAGATATTTTTTGGAAACTTTCTGACTGAAAAATACACCATTGTTAAAAAGGGTTACTGAAATTTCACACCAAGATATTCAACTTTTTCTCAACTAGCCTCACTTTTTTTTTTTTTTTCTGAAAAAGAATCACTTTAAAATCAACACTCAAGGATTAGTTTTCCACCATATACTTACATCCCTGTTTGAACAGTAGCAATTTATGATCTTCCTTCCTTCTCTCTTGTTTTCATATTACAGTGATTGACTCCATAAAGAGGAAGTTTCACCTTACTCACTGAGATCGAAAAACCTGAAAAGTAAAAACTAAATGTAAAGAAAATATTGCTCTTGCCATGGTTACCTACTCATCTGGATTTTGCTGAAAAATATTTAATGTAGGAAAGAGCAACAGCAATCATAGATAAAATTAAATAAATCAGCCCCTCTTCCTTTAGATAAAACTTAGTTTTAAGGTATTCAAAATTTTTAACATTTTAAAAGTAGTTTCAATAAATATTCAGTTGTTTGAAGTGCAACTTATATATGTGAAATCAACAGTAAAAATAATAATGCTATCTGAAAATACACTTTAAAGTATAAATTGCCATGAAATTCCAGTGTAAACATAAAGCACTGTACATTCTAGTTAGCTGAAGGTCTTTAGCCTAATACTTGTGTTTCCCACTGTTATTTAAACCTCAGGTCTTTCAGTTTGTATTCCGGGTGTTTGATTAGTAGAACTCATTTGGCATCCTAAGAGTTAGGCTTGCAAGATTGCTAGTTAAGATTCTACTTAAACATAGAGGATGGTAATTTAATCTGTTTTGAATGTGAAAATATTTGTAAAACTATATAATGATTTTTTTTTTAATAGCTGAAATTTCCGTGTTTTGTGTCTTGGTTGATGAGAAATCAGTCAGATTGCCACAATATATTAGCAGTCACACACACTTATGTTTTTTTTTCCTAAGTGCACTGTGCCTTTATTTATACAGAGCAGTGGTACAGCACAGAGTCACTGTTGTTCCAGGTTTTCTCAAAGCCTCTCAAGGCAATGGTGCACAATCCTTGTTATAACAGATGGTCTTTAGCTGTATCTTCGCACTTTGTGGGGCTGGTACCACAGCAGAGGATTTGCCCTGAGCATGTCCTGACAAGACTTCAATGGCCTACCTGTCAGCCATTCACCATGCATTTAATGGGCATAAAGAAAAGGCTTAAAGGCATTCATGTTGTTCATCATATGTGCCAGATGTCCAGAGCAACGGAGCTGAGCCTGCAGGAACATTGCCGAAATACTGAGCACTTGATACTGATGTAAGATAGCAGTACCCTAGACTGAAAAATTGTTCAAAGACTAACTTATTAAATATCTCAAACCCCACTTTTTTCTTTTTATCAACAAGTTTAACATTTTAAAATTCTAATACATTTACATATACCCATACTGACATAGTGTAATACATTTAAATATACCCATACTGACTTATTTACAGTAATATTGGATATTCCACACTCGTGTTATTAGAAATATCCATTTCCAGCAATAGTAAATGATAGTCAACATTATTTTTTGACACAGGAAACACAATATGATATTGAAAAAGATACTGAACCTGATTTTTTATGCCTATCTACATTGCCATATTTAAAGGTATACGTTACCAATGTTCCATTTTTCTCCAAATGACTCAGATTAAAAACTTTATGTTTTTAAATTACAGTTCAAAAGTGAAATTAGAATTCAGATTTTCTTATTCTTCTACTACAGCTGTTAAGCAGTTTTGTGAACAATTAACATGTTCAGGAATATGTTAATGCACTGTATTAGCCTGCTGCTTAATTCTCTATTTCTGATAAATTTGGGCGCCTTGAAGGTTTAAAATCCCATTATAGTTGGAAGGGAGTTCCCATTCTGATGATTGATTACATAAATGGGTGAAATGATTGCTGACTGGATATTTGTGCTGCATCAGGGAGTTGGGCAGAGTGTAATGGTTTTTTCAGACCATAGTAAGAATAATTGGGCAGTAAATAGTGAAGTAAAATTGGAAGGTGGAAGAAAAATATAGATAGTGAGTAAATTATTTGCCATCAGTCGTTGAGAGCCCCATTGTTCCCCAGCATCAGACAGAATCCAAATGAATTCCCATGATACACTCTACACACCCCATCCATGGAAAGGTTCTTTGTCTCTCCTGTGCTGTGATCTTGTGTAACAAACCAAACTATTTGTCTTCTACTGACAGGTAGAAATACTCTCTCTTTCTTGCTTTCCACTAGAGTGCAGTGCAGCTCATCCACTGTGGGGTTGTTGCCTAGTAACAAAAGGAAAAAAACCCTTTCAACAGAATTAAAGTGGTAGGATAAAAAAAGCAATTTTTAAATGAAAGCTTTCAGGTGCACAAAATATGGCATTGTGCATGCACAAAATCAGATTATTACAATTTTTATAAGGTTAATCAATTATTATATCTAGCAGGTACATCCAAGAGGAGATTCAGTTGCTGCCTTTGGTCTGTTCCTTGGAATAGTTCCAGGGGCTTCTTTGTCTTATTTCTTGTTATGCCCTCTCAGATTCTGGTTGCAAAACAAAAGATCCTTATTAGTAGTTCTTTTCTTGAAAATAAGAGTAAACAGAATTTCAGAAATGTGTTTGTAAGGAGTTAGCTAAACTATGAAAAAGGGTAGGAAAAGTACTGGATGTTACATTACTATATATTAAGAATCTGTAGAGCTACAAATATAAAAAAGAGTTTAAATCTTTAGTCATCAGGGTATTCTAGCATATCCCAGATGTGCATACATGGACATAAATATCAGTTTCTCATGCTAACATACGGAATTCTCAATAGGAGATTAGATTGTAGACAAAAATTTCATCACCAAAGGTTTATAAAGCATTGGGACAGATTGATTGGGAAGTGGTTGAGTTATCATCCCTGGAGATATTTAAAAGGTGTGTAGATGTGACTATAGGGACATGGTTTAGTGGTGGACTTGGCAATGTGAGGTTACTGGTTGGACTCAATGGCCTTAAGGGCCTTTTCCAAAGTAAATTTTTCTGTGATTAAATATTCCCTCTCAGGTCCTGCATAAATGTTCACTAGCTTATCAAATCTGCTTTTTTTGCTCTTAAAGCCTCTCTTTGATATTAAGATCTGGTAATATGGCTACAGAAAGAATCCAAACATCTGAACATGTATTTGTCTAAGGGAGTACAGACAAAAAGGACAAAACCATAGTTGTACATAAAGAATAAAACATATATGCAGTACAATTTTTTTCTACACTTGTACACAACTATGGGCAAACAATATTAATAAATTATTAGACATTAATATTACAAATGTGTATTTTGTTTCTAATTTTACATTAGTTTTTAAAGCAATGTAAATAACTGAAATATTAAAGGTGGTTCGGAACAAATAAAGCATTACAATTAAGAAATGGAAATTCAAATTTGACTGTAATTAGATATAGTTAGTTTTAAGCAAAGACTTTTTTTAAAAAAGAAACAAACAACAAGGAATAAAAAATAATTTTAATTTCTAACAGTCACTGCAGTTTAATTTCTTAACAATAAAGTCATTATTTGAAAAGAATTAAGCTATAAGACTGAAAGCTTGAAACAGTTTTTCCTCAGCCTTTCAAACTGGAAATAAGAAAAATATTTAAGAACATTTCAATAAAATTTAATCATTGAATATTCAGAGACAACACATAAAAGGGCAATAAGCTCATTTTAAAAAATTAATATTAAAAGACATGAGTTTTAAAGGAATTTGCATGTTTTAAAAATATTTCTTTTATACCAATAATTGATTTTCTGAAGGTGGTTAATATTCATTAACTTGAGCAAACTTTAAAATAATAGCTGGGAAATCAAAGTGGTTTGGGTATTTTTTAATATACCTATTTTTTGCCTTCTTTGAGGATGCAATTAAATGAAGACATTGACTTGTATTATCAAATGTGATTTGAAAGTCTCATTTCTCCACCAAAGAAAAAGTCTATAATTTAAACATTATACTGAAGAAAAAAAATCTGACTAATTTATTCATCAGAAAGAACTGTGACCACATTGACTTAAAAAGAGACAGCATCTTCTGAAATTTCCTTTGGAACACATATAGCAGTTATTTCATCTTTAGAGAGCACTGTTCTTAGGCAAGACAATGGGGGGGCTAGTTACATGAAACAAACTGGATCATCTTCAAATAATTTTTATAATTCTCTTAAAAACTTAACCTTAAAAAGTGATTTTACAAAGAAGAGTGGAAAATTGTCTGTCACACTTCCTTAAAACAGCTGAAGGCTTACTGCCAGCAAGAACTGTGATCAGAAATGTTTGACAGGCTCCATGGTTAGGGAGCATTTGCTAAATTGTGTTTCCTTCCTTCAGTGTTGTGTTTCAGTATTCATAAAGTGACAATGCACAGGTGGCTTTGAGGGAGAAAAAAAAAGATGGAAAAAAGACAGTAAGTTCTAATGACACAAAATGTAAAAGAACTTCCATATTTTCTTGTGCAAGAAAACAGGCATTTAAATTTATTTTTGTCTTCCTGTAATCAATACTGTGTTGAGAAGCTATTAGTAAATTAGTTAATAAGACAGCTGATCAACTTGGTAACATTAAAAATGTCATAATAAAGAATTCTATTTATAGAGAAAGCATTAATCCAAACCCATTTTTAAAATAAGATTTATCTTTACATGGGTTTAGCACAAGAACCATAACACTATACACTCTGAATGCTGTACACAAGAAACCAGGTAAAATAACAAGACTAATTTTTAATGAAAATTGTTATAGGTAGATCAAGGATTTGATGGTTTAAAACTGTTATATTTCTTTATTTCCATAACTTATTTTATTTCTTCTGAGTTCCTTTTGTTTTCGACCTCAGTCTTATGGAGAGAGCTCCCTTCTGCTCTCCCCCTACCTGGTTTCCACACTTTTGAGGTTATATTCTAATTTATAAAGATGTGTGGTGTTTAAAATGCTCAGTGAATGGTAGAAAAGTGTCTGGACTAGATTTGGGGAGAGTTAACTAATTCATGGTAGAAACACAAAGCATCCAGTGCAGATATCAGTGGGCAGCCTGTGCCTACAACAAGACATGTAAAGTCAGCTTCTGCAGACTGGGGGTTTTCCATTTCAGGTAGCTCTGTGAGTTATTTTGCTGGCAGAAGAAAGCTCAGTCTAGACTTCTAAAGCAAAAACCGTGTCTGCATATAAAGCTGGTAGTAAGCCTGTGCAATTACACTGTCTCTCAGTAGGGCTTGTTACTGTGGGCTTCGAGCTGCACTGACCACAGTTATATCGTGCTGAAGTACCCTGAAGCACCAAGGTAGCAAACTCCTGTCCATTTAGAATTCATAGCATAGAATCATCTCCCGAGGATGTCTACAAAGTAATTGTTAGCATATATCAGGTTGTTTTGATCTATTTGCCTTCAGATATTTTTAAAAGGAAAGAGCTGACTACCTTTTTGTCAGATGGCAGCGTGTCCTTATGTGAAAAATTTCTTGCTTTTTATAGCACTATTTTATTTTTAAACAGATAGAGAAGAAAAATAGCTTTGGATATGGCAAAAGAGAGCTACATCAGTGAGTAAAAAAATAAAAAAACTTAAGGAAAAACAGTGGAATTAAAAGGGATGCTGTAGAAATGGAACAACTCCTGTTATATTTGAAATGATAGCCTAAATAGATTTTGATAATTGTTTTTCATATTAAATTGAAGTGCTTGAGTTATACTAATATTTGCCTCAAAAAATGCAATCTATCTGGAAAGCATTAAGATCTCAATATTGCAGCAAAGGGAACAAACTAAGGAAGATTTTCAATTAAAGACAAAGCCATATATTTTTTTTTCTGCACATTTTTCAACTATCCTCAAATTACAGCTTTTGGAAAATAAGTTGGATATGTTTGCAACACCCTTAAAAATAGGCTCATTTAACTTATGTATTGAATAACACCTGTTATCCCCAGAACACTCTTGGTATAAAATTTGTGCAGATTTTATGGTTCTGTTTGGCTTATTGGTTTATGCAAAGCTAAGTGGTAACTATAATACTTTATGTAGAGATGTAAAGTTTTAGTTTTATCCTTTGTAAACTGATATAAAATGCAGGGTTTATTTGATATCTAGAACCTAACCGAACGTCTTTTTTTCTTTCAACTGTACTTCTAAATGTTTTTATATTGTGCTTTGCTCATAATATGACATCAGCAAGGAAATGTTCTCTATTTCATCTCATAAAATACAAAACAGTTTATGAATTTTGTTGGAGTACATACTGAGAAGATATACAGGTATCAGTTATAGCTCTCATCAAGAGCATGTTCTTAACTCATCATCACAAATTTTCAAACAAAAAAATAGGTTTTAAAATACATAGAGATTTTATTTGATAAATAAACTCTTTGAAAAATGTTCTATGGAAATAGTAGTTTATCTGTTCTCTTTTTTGAGTGCTTTTTAGCCTAAGTCAGTCTTGTCCATAATATTTGACAAGACATTTTCCATGAACCTTAGAGAAAAGTACATGGGAAGAAAACACTAAGTTTCAGATTGTTTTAGTTCTATATTCTTTGGGTGTACCAGAATCTATTTGCTTTATATAGAAGTATATTATTGGCTTGGTTTTTTTAAGAACTAGAAGTATATGTATTGGCTTTACATAGAAGTATTTTATTTCTGTCTTATTAAGCCCCATCATTTATACCAAAGGGGAAGAAATAAAAGGCTCTCAGAGATTAAAGCTGGTGCAGAAATATCAATGTCGTTGTGATATGATCTTACTTGAATAGCTGAATTTGCCCCTAAAAATATAACTTGAAATAACATCACCTATATGCACAGCTTCCTCAATGTTTAGGAATTGGTAAAATTATTATTAATACAGTGATATGTGTTAGCTGCTCCACTGCCAATTCAGGAAATATTATTTTTTAATATTGGAAAACTTCTAACCTATTTATATTCTTTAAATATTTATATGAATGTTTGTTTTCTTTGAAAGGTTGCAGCATTGTATCTAGTTTAAAAATATAATAAAAATCTCTCCAAAGGTCAGCATGTCATTTTTATTCTTTTTTTATGCCAAGTGTCTGTGGGTGCATTCACTTAAGGGCCGTTTCCTATTTATTTTTCTCCAACTTAACAAATGTTGGGGTTTTTCAGCATAGATACTTTATTTATTATCAATTATCAACCAAAAATATCAAGTGAACTGGCCATCACATAGGTTTTCTGCATCTAATTTCTTCAAAAGAAAGGAGCAGGGGAAGGAAGTATAACTAGAGAGACAAGGATTTCAGAAGTATGCTGAAGCAGTTCATAGAAAATAGCCAGCATGTCACAGACCTAGACTTATAACATCTGAGTTCTTTGAGGTCATCTGAGGAATATCTCTGCTTCCTCTGTGCTGAAAGTTCCAAAGTAAGACAGCAAGCAAAAAACCAAAACATACTCTTGATTGATTGCTCAAGAATTGTTGATCAGGCAATTCTTAAAACTTTGTTTATAATGAATTTTTGATTTATTAATAAATATTTGATTTCTTAGGAACATGTTTTCACAGAGCCACCACCAGCCTGGCTGAGGGCTCTTCTGTGTCCTCTTGTGGGCCTCTTGAGGCCAGCTGGAGCCAACTGGAACCAGCTGTCCCAGGCATGGGGCTAGCCCAACCTCTCCTCACAGTGGCTGACCTGCAGCCCCCACTGCCATGGATACCCAGAACACAATTTCATGCTTTCTAAATTAAAGCTGAGCTGGTTTTCTGTAATTGCTACTGCAGTTTTCTGTGACATTATATAAGATTCTTGGTTCATTAGGTATTGGACTTTCACATGCATTATCTTTAGCTGCTGGTTGAAACAGGCAGTGATCTATCTTCAGCACACTTCCAAATGTTCACAACCTTTTTTCCAAAATATGTATCAGATTACTTAGGTCACAGGAAAAAATTGTATTCTTCCTAACCCACATTGATACCAAAATTGTGATCTTACAAAAATTGCTAGGTGGCTGCCACTTTCTGTTAGGCCAATAGTCTAGAAGATAGCTGAACTCACTCATAGAGAAAGGACGTTTAAAGCCACCATTAGAAAGGACATTTAAAGCTTCCCCATTAGAAAGTAGGGCAAAAGTTCAATCATGTTAGAAATGCTGTAGGATTTTAGGAATGGTAAAGGATCTGCTAAAGTTTATTTCTCTCTTGGCTTCTAACTGGAGTATTAACTCTACAAGAGTATTAAATCTTCAAGCCTTAGGTGTGGCGAATACTCGCAGCAACCTACGCATTAGCACTCTTTTTTGATGTGGAAAATGCATGATCCTTTCCTTAATTGTTAATCTATAAATTTTCTGTAAATCTATAAAATTTTTTTGTAACATTACCTCATGAATGTTCCTACAGATGAATAAAATGGAAAGATTAAATGTATAGTAATCTTGGTCCTCTAACATTTGGCTGGAGTGTATTTCTGTATTAGTTGATCCTAGGCTGTAAAGGTTGCCGTGCTAATCATATTGCAAAGATGAAAACGTTAATTTTTTAACATTAAAACTGTATTTCTGACTTCTAGCATTCTTATTTATCTCATGTAGGAGGACTCGTGTCTCACCAAACATAATAAATGAGCCTTGTCATAAGGTTGTGTACTCTCCAAACAGGAAGGCAAGACATAACAGACCTAGGTTAAGGCCCAGACTGAAAGAAAGAGGATAGCAAAAATTAGATTATTAATCATGGGTGATGACTTTAAAATGTCAGATTAATGCTTTGGTTTGGGTCCTTTTGTTTTGCTTTGCTTTGCTTTGCTTTGCTTTGTTTTGTTTTGGTTTTGGTTTTTTAAGTACTAATATGCAGTTTGTAAATAAATGATATATATAAACTTAAGACTTTAGTCTAAAAACAAAACTCTGAATTAAATTTATTTTGAAATTGTTAAAACAGATAAACTTAAATCTCTACTTTTCCCTAATAATATGAGGTAAATTTATTACATTTATTTCTTTCCAATGTCCATAGGAAAATAATGTGAATCATGACTATTCTGTTAAATAGATCATATCTCAGAGTGGAAAATCCTTCTTTCACTGTGGCCAATATATCACCTAGTTAAAAGAATTATAATACTCATAAAAAATCATAAGATTAGGATTACTGGTAAAGGTGCTGTTTTTTACTAAAAGTCTGTATTAAAAACAACTGACCTTTGATTCCTAGATCCTGCTGCAATAGGTATTCCTGCTACTATTACAGCTTATTTTCAAAGATAATTAAAATACAGTGGAAATATAAATTAAAGCTGGACATAATGAAAATTTGAAATTCATCCCTAAAATAACCATGAATTTACATTAATTTATTAGGTTTAGACTGCTTTTTAAGACTGATTATCATGAAAATCTCATCACTTGTTTCCAGCCATATCTGTGCACGAGTCTGAGTAATATCCTTTTGTCCATATAAAGATACGCTAGCAGACAGCATGTTCTGTGGTGTTCTTGGACTGTGTTTGTTCACCCATGAGTTCAGGCTTGATTGAAAACATGGCTTGCTGACATGAACCTGGGCTAAGATGCACCACATGCAAACCAAATTTGCCCAAGTTGTGGAAGTGATTTGATTGAACTAGCAGTTGTTACCTTTCTGTTCTTTCTTTTAACAGGCAGATTTAGAGCTTTATAAAATACACAAGATGGACATGGCAATGACCTACACTATGCTGCATCACCCTGTAACAGCCCAGCAAAACAAAAATGTTATCATTTCATTGTCAAAATGGTGAGCTCTGAGAGAACTTGAAGGAACAGACTTTAAGTAAGCATGTTTTTTTTTTTTTTCCTACAATTAATAGTAGTATATCTGGCTGAAATATATACTAATTTCTTCTTCAAGAATGCTGGCCAGAAGCCAATGAACAGAATACATCTCTGAGAATTTTTAAAGACAAATTTCAAAGCACACAGTTAAAATCTTATAATAAAAATGATTACATAGTCCCAAAATAATAATTATTAATGGGTTGTTCTTTAACTATTCAATAGTTCTGTTGGCTGATAAGGGGTTTCTTCTTTATTTAGACCAACATTCATATGAAAGCCAGAAAAAAGACTCAGTGTTTGCTGCTAGTCTCATAAGTGCAAACTGTATTGGTTCTGTTTTGGTTTTTATCATCTTTGCAAAATTTTAAATGTATGTGAGATTCTACTGTGAGTGAAAGGTAGAGGAATGTCAGCAGCTGATGGTAAGAAAGTGGTGCATAAACCTATACATTCTGCTAATTTAAACTTATTTTCCAATGGCTGTAGCAGAATATCAGAAAACTGTTGCAGTCAATAAACATCCATAACAGAGTTGCACAAAAATATAATACAAAGAAAAGGTGAACAAAACAGTCAAGCATAAAGATGACATAATTTTTTATTGCTGGTTTTCAGAAAAATGGAGAGTGTACAAAGCAAAACAGCTTAAAGTTTTCATACACATAGCTACATGAAACTTCACTGATCATAGTAAAATAGACAAAATAGATACAGATAAGAACTTCAGCTAAAATATTTTCCATATACATTTATTTCTTTGAGAGGTTCAGTGAACAAAGAGGTAGAACACTTCTCAATGGCTGTGAATATTTTTTAAAATATCTCTGCAAGAGGTCTTGATGACATTGATGGATTGATGAAATACCTGACATTCAAAGCTAGAAGCAATGTAAAATAGAATGGGAAATGTAGAATTAATTATATATGGTATCTAATTTTTTGTCATATGTGTAAGAGTCCTATTAGTTTTACTTTACTTGAAAAAAGGGTGAAATATTTAGATTCTTTTAGTCTTCTGATATTGGTACTGCATACACACTTTGTTATTGTAGCATACTTATAATTTTCTTATGATTAAAACAACAATAACAACAAAAAAACAAGAAAGCAACAAAACCTTAGGGTATTTCATACTAGGGGAAAAGGATTTATTTTAAGCAGTAAAGTGGTTTAGAAATATTCTGTTTTCAAACTTTACTGCTTTATGGGTTTAAAACATTTTCAGACTATTTATAATAGGCATCTTAGGATAGAGGTTGTATATTGTCTGGACAATGTGATTTTCAAACATCAATTTGTTTTGGAAACCACTCATCAAGTTATTGATCTCATCTATATCATATTAACTCTGATTGTCTTAAATGAGAAATGATTTTGATATTTTTCACTGGTAGAAAATATTTGTATTTTTTTATCTGTGTTTACTTGCTTATTGTTAATTAAATCTATGAAACTAGCACTGGGAAAAGGGGAAAGACAAAGTTAAGTGTTACAGACATGATTTCTATGACATAGTCGAATTCATTAAAAATGTATCATAATCAGGATCACAGTGTCAAGGGAAGAAAGATATTGTCAAGTAAAAGCACTATTCGGCCTTGTTCTAACTGTTTTTATTGGACTATTTCTTTAACTTTATATCTGAAGGATTAGATTTATCCTGGAAGTTGTTACAAAAACTCATTGATACTAGTCAAGTCACTCATGACATTTTTTAACTGTGTAGTCTTCATTTTCATGCTTTCTTGGTAAGCTTCAATTGAGAGTTTGATTTATTGCAGCATAAATAATGCATGAATTTTGACTGAAAATTGACAAAGATTGTGTCTGAGAACCATTGGTTAGAGCCATAATTTTTAAGCATTTCTTTAAATTTGTGCTATCAAATCTAAATTTTGAAAGAATGTCACTTTGTATTATGTAGCATTATGAATGACATGTTAGTTAAATAAATTTTCTAAGCAAATATAACTTAAAAATCAATGCTTTTCTACCCTTAAGACAAAAATATCCCCAAACATACCCCAAAAAACAAAAAGTGAAAGCAAAAAGCTAAACTAACCAAACAAAAAAATAACCAAACAAAACCAAACCAAAAAAAAAAAAAAAGAAAAAAAAAAAAGGAAGTTGTTTGCTCTTTCTTTCTTTCCTTCTTTCCTTCTTTTCCTATTGATCTGCATTAAAACATATACAGCCTGGAGCATGAAAGCACATTAAGTCTGTGTGCTTTCTTAATTCCTATCCTGACTGGAAAGAGAAAAAAATCTTCTGAGAAGTAAATCTAAAGGACTTGCCAGGAAAAGATATTGAAATATCTTTTCATGGGGCTTTTCTTGTATTTTAGCCTTTTTTGTTTTAATCTGCTTTAAGGGAAAAACAAAACAAAACAAAACAAACAAACAAAACAAAACAAACAAAAACCCGCAAACAAAAAGAAAGAAGGCAAAAAAACCCACAAAAAAACCCCCAAAAAACCAACAACAACAACAACAACAACAAAAAACCAAGGCAAAACAACAAAAACTCTGACATATTTAGGGAGTTTGTGTTTCAAAACTTTTCCTCCATACATTTATGCATAGAATTTACTTCACTTTATATCCTGGAATCCAGAATTTTATGTATGAATACAAATAACTAAGCTAAAAGAGAATATTTCTATATTCACAATCTATAATTGAAATCATGTCAAAATATTCAAAGTGGAAGAGGTTGTCTTTGACTCAGCAGGAACTTGAACTTTGGAGAAAAAGTTCTTAGTGATTAAAAGCAAAACTTGTTATTTATTAATCCTTTTTTATCAATTGCTTTGACATCTAAGAATATCTGTCCAAACTCTGCACCAATAATCTATCATTAAATATTTAATTTGCAAGTTTTTTTCTAACTTATATTACCTGAATTTTTAATTTACAACTGTTTATATCCTGTAGCTTCAAAATTGTCCCTGGATTGTTTTGGCACAAAGCTCCTAATAAATTATTCTCCTAATAAATAAAACTTCTAATAAATTATTAGAAATGTCCACATTATTAATTGTAAATTATTAGAGAAAATTGTGTCATGCATTGTCTCTGTATCATTGCAATTCTTTGAAAGCACTCTATGCAATACATTCCTTTCCTCAGTTGTTCCATACTGAGTGAACAAAAACGCAATGTAACTATTTCTTAGTAATAGGTTGGAAAAGACCTCCAAGATAACTGAGTCCAATCTTCGACCAAAACCATCCTGTCAACCAAATCATAGTGCTAAGTGTGACACACAGTCATTTCTTGAGCACTTTTAGGGATGGCAACTCCACTGCTGCCCTGGGAAGTCCATTCCGATGCTTGACAACAACTTAAATAAAGAAATTCTTCTGATGTCCAACCTGAACCTCTCCTAGTGCAGCTTGAGGTCATTTCCTCTCATCCTGACACTGGTTACTTGGGAGAAGAGGCCGACCCCACATTCCTACACCCTCCTTTCAGGCAGTTGGAGAGTTATAATATCTCTCCTAAACCTCCTTTTCTTCAGATTAAACAATCCTGACTCCCTCAGCCACTCCTCTTATGACTTGCTCTAGAGCCTTCACTAGCTTTATTGCTCTTCTCTGGAAATGCTCCAGCACCTCAATGTCTTTCTTGAAGTGAGGGGCCCAGAGCTGGAAATGAACACAGCTCTCACAGCGTGGCCTCACCGCTGATGAGTATGGGGAGGTAATCACTGCCCTGCTGTCCACACTGTTTTTGATATAAGCCAGGATGCCTTTGGGACTTCTTTGCCACCTGGGTACATTGCTGGCTGAAATCTGATTGTGTCTGCTTACAATATGAAACATTCCACCCTTAGAATAATTTAAATGCAAGGAAAAACAAACAAATATAGAATTTTGACATGTTCATGATTAAGAAGACTATCATTGCTGTTAAGCATGTAAAGTATTCACTGAGTGAAATGTTAAAGAAAAACTGAACTCGGTTAGTTGTGAAACCATATTTCTAAGCCTTCAAAAATTATATCATGGAAATTATTTACAACAATATACAATTCTAAAACCAGTTAAAAAGGTTTTAGTGTATCCAAGTGCAAAATATAAGGTACCTCATAAATTCTATGTGTTTTCTTACTGATTCTTTTTTTTATCATTTAAATGACAGAATGTCCAGTTTGTTTGTTTGAAAATTTCTGGGTGATGTTTAGAGAAAGAATGCAAAGAATCCACTTCTATGTAGTTCTCTACTTGGAAAGAAACTTTAAAATACCTGATTTCATTCTGCTAGTGCCATTAAAACATTAATACCTAGAAAACAGAGTTGTCCTCATCTATCGTGATCTGACTAAACTGTGAGTAATTTGATCACCTAGCTGTTATTCAGGAAACTGACTTCCTTTTCCACAAGAGCTTTCCACATCAAAAGGAGAAGTTCTGTATGGACTTCTAAAGCCTCTGCATCCAGCAAAAGGAACTTGGAGATTTATCTTTCATTTCCACATGAACATATTGCATTTTGGGGCTTGGGATTCTTTTTAATAGCTATTCTGTAAGGCCTGTTGCGGGTGACATCACTGGAAAGGTCAAATATCATATGCTATCATAGTGATTGTCAGTAGCAGGAACAAGGGAGGTTTGGGCAGCAAATTATCCAAAGAACTCCAAAGACTGTAATCATAGTAGACACATGCTCTGATGTGGGAAGCACAGTTCAGTAAACATGGCTCACAATAAAGATGATTTTTTAAAGATGCCTTTGTTGGTGGAGAGACAAACAAAAAAGATCGTTTCCAGATTAAATGTTTTTGTGATCCTTCTATTTATTTTTCCTACATGTCATAGCTAGAACTTCATTAGGAATTGCCAAAAGATTATGTTAACATGCCAGACTAGACATATTGGATCAGAAGGCTCCACCTCTCCCTCCTCTCAAATAACCTCACCAAAGATTTATAATAATACTTTAAAAAAGATATCATCACTAAAATAGATTTAAACCCAAATTGCATTGTCGCCTGTTAAAAAGGAACATCTAAATTACATGTTGCACAGCTACAATGGTAAAATATTTCCTTCCAAGAGAGGTATAAAAGATAACTAAATATGTTGCAATGTTTTTTCTTGATTTGGATTGTCCATTTAAAAGCTCTTCAAAGAAAAATGTATCCCTTGAATTATATTCAGACTGCATACTGAAACATCATTGGTCATATGTGTCCATTTAAAATTTTTTATTTTTGCAAGTGTTTAACAGTTGGTTTGGGATTCTTTTACTTTTTTTCAGATTTCTTATGTATAGACCTTTTTTTCATAGATACAACTTGCTGTTTATGAAGACTACAGAGTGCATAATTAATTTTGAAAAAGTTAATCTTTTGTAACTTGACTCCCTGGATTGGTTTTTTTTTTATTATTTTTACAAGAAGTAAAAGTCACATAAACTGTTTTTTACAGAAACTGAAGAAAAGATTGCAAGCCTAACTACTTTTTGTCACTTCAGAACATTTTGGATATTTTTTGGACTTTACAGATTTTTACAAAATTGAGTATTTCCACTCATTTACATTTTTTGTAGGAAAGTATAAATTCTGTTGCTTGGAGCCATGCATTCTATTTCCTTTTGTGGTTTGGGGTTTTTTTGTGTTTGTTTTTTTGTTTTTTTTGTTTTTTTGTTTTGTTTTTTTTTTTTTTTTTTTGTTTGTTTGTTTTTTTTTTTTCTTTTTGTTTGTTTGGGTTTTTTTTTGTTTGTTTGGTTTGGTTTGGTTTGGTTTGGTTTTTTTGGTAGGGGGGGTTGGGTTTGAGTTTGGGGATTTTTTGAGCAATACACTGTTTACTATTACAAGAAATTGGAATCCTGAATGGAAAAGTAGAGTGATCTTTTTACTTCAGACCCATGAAGTGTGAGTCAATGCCTTGCATTTGAGGAAGATTAAAGGTTGGTATGTCAGACAGGCAAAGTCATTTCAAGAGGATTATCCTGCATAATTTATGAGAAAAAATGCAAGACAGGTTTTGTGTATATGCATAAACAAGTAGTTAGCTCAATCTATCAAAACAATTGTAATCCCATTCATCAAAGGTGACACAGTGAACATTCACTCAAGTTTACTCTGCAGCATAGCTCTAGTGATAGTGATTTTAAATATCTGCATTCTCCATTGATGTAGCAGTACTGGCAGAAACACCTTATGTAAATGCAGGTAATGTAGAGAAGTTGTATAAAAAGTGATTTAGGTGACAAGGGACAAGCTACTTCATTTAAAACCCCAAAATTTGTTCATTTTAGCTGTTAAGGTACAGGATGGGCAATTTTTCAGAAACAAAACAACATTTTGTTTTGTTCGAACAAAATAGAACAATCACAAAGAAAAAAGAAGCCTAGATGAACAAAGAGTACACCTTCATCAATTTTCTCTTTTGCTTTGTGAAAGAAATATTGTAGAAAAGCCGTTACCTTTTCAATTTGTCATTTTTCCTCCTTGGCTGGTAAGCTCTTGCTGACACAACAATTATGAAATCTGATTTAAAACCTCAGATTGTCCATGAATAAGATTTCCTATGCAGTCAGTACAGCAATAGCAGGATTTCTAATTTTTTAATGGTTATTTTATGCAAAACATTTGATTGGGATTATTTATTTTTCTTTATTTTTTTTTTCTTTTTTCCAATATCAAAATTATTTTTTGTCTTTTGGGGCAGAGCCTATATTTAGTCTCAAGAAGTCTAGATTATTTATTTAGTGTAGTTCCCATTTTAGCATACATTGAGAAAATGCGTAGACAGAAATGGACATCTCTGCATTTGAGTTCTCTTTGTTTTATTTCATAATTGTGATTATTTCTTCCTCACACACATCCTGGTACTAAATACTGGTGATACTCATAATAGAATGTTTTTTCTTTTTTTCCTGATATCACTCACATTATGTTGTAGCTGTGTATGAAGCACAGCAGTTTCATGATGCACAAGCAGTCGCAGACACAGTGTATGTATGGCAAATGTTGTTGTAGTCCATGACAAGAGGATTCAGATGTCACTGCACCTTCAGGGTGCTACAGCACAATATTATCCACCTCAACCATTTTCCAGCCTTAGAAATGCAGCAGAGAAATTCTTGGCTTCTCCTGTTTTGTTTTGATTGCAACCCATCAAGTGTCCTTTCCCTGAGGCAGGGGAAGGGGGTAGAAGAGGTAGGAATGAAGAAGTGGTGTTTGATGACAGGTTGCTAGGAGAAAGCTGTTGAAGATTTGCCTTTGTACCTCACCATTCTAGGTACATTCTAGGTTTTTTTTAAATTGGCAATAAATTAAACTTACTTTCTCCAAGCTGAGTCCGTTTAGCTGGTGGTGGCAATTAATAAATAATATCCATGTTTATTTTGCCACGTTTGCTTCCTTTCTTATTTTCTTCCCCTGTGCTCTTGAGTACTTGTTGAAGCCAAATGTAAGGTCTTGCACCTGGAAAGGGGCAACCCCAAGCACAAATACAGACTGGGTGGAGAAGGGACTGAGGGTAGTCCTGAGCAGCAGGACTTGGGAGTGTTGCTTGATGAGAAGCTCAACATGACCCAGTAATGTGTGCTTGTGGCCCCAAATTATGACCAAGTCATCAAAAACAGCATGGCCAGCGGAGGTGATTCTGCCCCTGGACTCTGCTCTGGTGAGACCTCACCTGCAGTAATGAGTGTCCTCAGGTCTGAGTCCCCAGCAAAAGAAGAATGTGGACCTCTTGGGGCAAGTCCAAGGGAGGGCCGTGAGGAGGATCACAGGAATGAGGCACCTTTCCTACAAAGACAGGCTGATAGACTTGAGGTTCTCAAATGTGGAAAAAAGAAGACTCTAGGGAGACCTTGGAGCATGCTTCCAGTACCTGAAGGCAGCAACAAGAAAGATGGACAGGAACTTTCCACGAGAGCGTGTAGTGATATGACAAGGTGGAATGGCTTAAACTGAAAGTAGTTTATGTTTAGATGAGATACTTTACAATTCACTAGGAAGAATTTTTTTGCTCTGATAGTGGTGCTGTACTAGAACAGGTTTCCCAGAGAAATTGTGGCTGCTCCATACCTGGAAGTGTTCAAAGTAAGATTGAAAGGAACTTTGAGGGAGAAAGAGCAGTGGGAGGTTCCCTGTGCATGGCTAATAAGTTATTCTCTATTTATTTCTTTCAGTAGTTTTATCTAGTTTTTACCTAGTTTCTATGACCTCAGTTCACCTTTTACCTCCATGAAAATAATTTGATTGTTCCTGATTATAATTGATCAAAAAATCATATCTCAATTAGTTTTGTTATATCTTACATTCAGATTCAACGACACAGCTTTGTCTGATGTATGAGCATTTGCAAATGACATGTTATAATTGTGTTATTTCTAGTGTTTTGTTTTGGTTTTATTAGTTAGCTGAGAGAAAGTGTTAAAGATCACAGTTGTAGAACACTTGGAGAGGAAGTGATTTATTTCTTCCTTGCTAATGATTAGGTATTCATTTACAAGTAAGAACTTTTATAATAACAACACCCATTTCATATTGAGGTTCATTTTTTATTTCTGGTTCGTTCTGTTTATGTTTTTCCTTCCTTCCTACATTTCCAGGAAAATACTATGTATAGCTCGCTTAAATGTTCTGAATAAATGCTTTTCATTTGAGTGCTCTTCCAATTTTTTTTTTTTTTTTTTTTTTTACCCTGGTCACAAATAATTTCCTTTATAAAAAAAGTTTTTTGAATATTCATTTCATTAACCATCAAAACAACATTTTAAACCATTCATCCTTTAAAGCTCATTCACTACTAAATGAGTATAAATTTTGCCTCAACTGCTCTATTACAGCTGAATCAATAAACTGAATAATAACGAAAGAAGATAAAATTTAAAGGTATTATATGGGCACAACTTTAAGTAGATGTGATTTCTAAAATGCTGATGAAGATTTTAGTATGAGTTAGAAAATTAGTTTCATTTTCAAAAAATCTCTTCCTGATATTAAAACAAGCTTCAAAAGTACAAAGAAAATTCGAATTAGAAGTTGTAATTTTATCATTTTTAATTCAGTAAAATTATCTATATTGTTATTCTCAGAAAAAATGAGGTCGCAAAGAAATAGACACAGCAAGCATATTTCCAAATGGAGGTGAGATCTCATATTTCTAACTGTCATGTTGATACTCAGGGATTTTACTTCTTCTTTAATAAAAGTTAGAACTTTCATTGTTTTATTATTTATAATATTTATATTTATAATAGATATTTATGATATCTTCTTGACTAAATCAAAACAGCCATTAAACAAAAAGCTCCTTATAGCTCTTTCCAAAGCTGTGCATGTGAGATTCAAATTTCCAAAATTATTTCAAAAGTAACAATGGATGAAGATATTTCCAAGAATTTGGAAATAAGTTCTATTTTTCCTAAAATATAACCAGATTACTTCTTCATATTCTGCTTTCAAAACTGTTTGGGGTTCCTATATACATCATTTGGGATCTTGGCTTTGTTCAATGAGGCCAAACTTTTAACATCAACAGTAAAATGCTATAGTCCATTGCATAATGAAGGACTTGCCAGAGTAGGCACTTTACTAAAGAGAGTATCTTTTTCAAAAAGCTTGCAATCTAAGAAGTATGGATTCAGAAGGAGAGAGAGAAATACAGAGCAAAAATAAAACAACCTACCTCACCATAAAGTACTAGATGTTACCTAAATTTTTTTAGGCATCAGAACCATAATAAGTTTTAAGGAAAACTAAAAAGGAGATGATTATTTGCAAACCTACTGGGTACATAAAAAGAGCTTTGAAGAATTATGTTGAACATGGGCAGTATAATTTCAGAAAGGGAAATGCAAAAAGAGAAGTTTTTGAAGAGTTTGAAGATTTAAGAAAGAAGAGGTTTTTCATTTAACTTTAAAATGGTAAATAATTTTACTGCAAAATAGTAGAACACAAAGCATTTTCATTATGCTTCAAAATCACTTTGCAAACTGATTTTGTGAAACTTGAAGAAAAATACCATACTATGCTATAATGATTGTCTTTAAGACTTAACAACACAATTCACAGTAAGGCAAATAATGTGAATTCACTGCACACAAAATATATACTTATATGTATTTTTTCCTTTAAATAATATTGAGAAGTTTTGTCAAAAGTTTATATGACCCATATTAGGAACTTTTTTCCTATGGTCAAACATGATGCCAATTGTAAAAAGTCTCTAAAAACTTTTTGGTGTTGAATCAGTGGCCAGAATGAGAGCAAAAAAGCTTCAAAGTAGATACATGTAACTTAATGCATCCAGGGAAATAATAAAATAATAAAATGTGTGATACTGAACTGGCAGAAACAGATTGGGAGATACATCTTTGTGTAATTGTTGACATATATCTAAAAACACCAGTTCTGTCCCTGACAAGAGACAGGAAAAAAATAAAATTGAGCATTGTTGTGAAAGGAACTGAGAAAAAGAAAAGGCATATTTTTCTGTAGAAAACCTCAGTGGACTCACATCCTCAATTACTATAAAAAATTTGTTCTTTGCATCTGAAAGAAGTAGTAGCATTTGAGATTGTACAGAGAAAGGCAATTGAAAAAGTAAATGCAGTAGCTGCTCCATAAAGAGCTTGTGGCTACAAGTCTTGTGACTGACTGCTCAGTGGAGGAGACAGGTAAGATGAGGATATGACTGAGGTGGATGGAATCAAAGACAAGCTGAGTTTAGAACAAAATCTCACAGTACTGAAACTAGGAGATAGTAATTTAAAGTAATATAAGATGTGTTTAAAATAGTTAAGGTACCACTATTTTACACAGCTGTTAATGACTTTTTTGAATCCTTTGCTGCAGGAGACTATGAAAGTACATAGAATCTGCAAGGGAAGAAAGTGATTTGAAAAAATTCATAGGCAAAGACAGGAAAAGAAGGAAGAAGATAGGAAAGAGAATTTGCCCTAATTGAACTATTGTACTATTGTGTCTGGGCAGGGAGTGGAAAGGAAGTGGTAATGAGGGTAACAGACCTCTTAGGGTGTCATGTTCTTCCTAAAAAGTGTATGCTACCATCACAGGCAGAATAACAGGCAAGAAATATAACACATTTGAGACATGGCATCTTTCCAATTTTTGGATGGTTCTTTCCATGCTATATGACTGCAAATGAAAATCCTGCAGACTGTAGTGCAGTCAATGAGATAACCTGTAGGCTAAATTGGCCAAATTGTTTCAGATCTCATTAAACAACACGTTATTGCTTACATCGGCATGGAACCAGACTTTACAATTCTTATCTCCACTGCAAGAGTTGAAACATTCTTCATAACGTGAATAGACATATCACAAATACTTAAATAACAGTGAGAAGTCACTTTAACATAATGTCACTCTATGTATTTATTTTCAAATAAAAATTAAAATATTACAGAAGTATAATTTAAAATAATTTCTAATGTGTTTATATCATTATTACACAAAGAAAAAGAAAATTGAACTTTCTAAAAAAACCCCCACAAACCTACTGTTTTAATTGTCTGCAATACATCAGTTAAAACTGATATGAAAATGAGGATTTATTTACTGTGACTAAGTAACACAAACTCAGATAAGCTTTTCTTAGAAGCAAATTACAGAAAAGAAAGAAGTAATTATGTATATGTAGATATGCAAATATGTAAAAGAGAGGGAATAATTAATTTCAATTTTGCAACCCCCTCCAAAAAAAAAAAGATCAAATAGATGATAACCTTGTGAGAGCTCAAGTTTCATGTAGAAGAAAGATTAAGGCTTCTGAAAGCTGTTTTGAAAACATGACCAAAACCATGTTGAATTGGGTAGATTTAGTCTGTGTGTATTTTTAGCAACATTATTTCCCTAGTTTTTCTGAAATATTTAATGTAAACATTACCTTAAATATCTCATCAAAATTTTGAAAAATGTTTAATGTGAAAAGATATGATTAGGGCTTTTACTCAGGTAATACAGTGTTGTGGTGTTAACTGACAAATCGGAGTATCACATTTGATTTGGAAATACAATTGAGATTGAATTTATTGCAGATGTAATGTGTGGGTTTGCTTCTTTTGACATCTATTTTTTGTTCTCTTGCAAAAGTACAAGTGATGTGGATATGTTCGAATATCAACGGGAATATAAATCATTAATTACTGACATCAAGAAATCTTACAAACCACACTGAAAATAAGCAGTGCTCAGTAAATTTGATACAGGCTGTGGATAGGTCTTTTGAAAGACATTTATAAATTATTCATCCCCTGAGATGGTCTTCCTCTTGAATCAGATAAATTGTACTTAAATCAGTTGTATTTCCTATTGAAACCCATATGCTGATTATCACACCATATACTACATGTATCATCTACTCAAACCTGTAAAGAAGGAAGATTTCATATTAGGGCAGATACACAAATCAAGAAGTAAACCAAAGTAATTTCTTATCAAATTATAGATTATGCTTGTTGAAACAGGTTCATCATTTTTTCCATATTTATATATTGACCAGTCTATGTATGTGGTTTTTAAGCTTAGATGCAGTGCTTTCTGAAAAAGATGTTTAAATACATTGTCTTTTCAACAACAGTGGAGAATGCACAGAATTCCACACAAATACTTTGTCTAGCTTTAACAACATGCATCCTGATAAAGAAATGTTCTATAAATTCAATTTCCAATCATGTAGGGAAATGTATAATAAAAGTACTGCGAGATCAACAGATATTCATGGTATGAAATGTAGTTTTCTGCCACACACAGGTACAATTTCAAAATTAATCTCTATCTAAGATAGCCTTTTCAAACTAGAAAAGCTAGTTTGAAACCTGTAAATAAAGCTGAAAATATGAGGAACTGTAAACCATGAATAACATAAAATTTAGACCAGAAGAACGTTCTTAAACATTATGAAAATACATGAAAACTATTTCTTTATGGCTATGATTATTCATGAAGGGAAGTAATTGACTCTGCTTTCCTAAAAAGAAATGACCCACATAGGTAGCAAGAGGAAAACTGGTTTTTATCTCACATGTCTTTACCCTTTTGGGATTCTAAGACAATATATCCATATAATTCTTTTAAGTAGTATCTCATAATAGCTTTTCCAAAATTAAAATACGTGGTATTACTTTAAATTAGTAAACAATTATTCAATTCACATTTTATCTTTTTCTATTTCTAAGTGCTACATTCCTTCTATTCTCTTTTTTTTCATTTCTCATGTATTTCCTGCATCATGTATCTGCTCTATTCTCCCTTTATACCCAAACTCATAACTGGATTTTAAGTACTTTCAGCTTTTCTTCTGGCAGAGATGTTAGTTAGCCTATTTTCAGAATTATATACTAGGTATGTTATAGAAAAAAATGTTTTTACAATTCATATTGTTGGAGCTGTAATTTTTATCTATTTTGTTCTAATAAACAATTAATTGCAGTCTTCCTGAATTAAAATTGCATGGTAATTTCTCGTCCTGTCCTTAAATTCAATTGGTTAAAAAGAATATTTAAATGTAAGAAATTTAATTATTTTTAAATCTTCAGCCATTGTAGTACATGACAGAGTAGTTTTTCATTCCAGTATAAAGACATTTCTAACTTCCAAAAGGATAGAAAAGTGAGTGAAAATATACTGAATATACCCACAAAGCGACTAATTTCCTTTTCTTCATGCTGGTACTGAAGGAAAATAAGAGCTAATGCTCTAACTGGTTCTAATTAGAAACTTTTAATTGGTTTTCTTCTAAATAGATGCACTGAGTGTATTCATTTGGGTCATTAGCCTTGCAAGTTTAAGACAATAACTTCAAGAGTCTGTGGCAAATATCACTCACAGTGTCTTGTTTCTGAGCAGGTTCAATAAGATGAGGCAAACTGAAATTTCAGATGAATTCTTTTTTCTTCTTTTCCTTATGCAGTTCAATAGACACCACAATTATCTTATTTTGTAAGGTGAATTACTCTCTCTGGAACATTACAAACATTCTATATTGAGAATACTGGCTGATGGCCTCTGTAAATGCCTCTGTGAGATGCATTTTGGTTGCTGGAGAGTAGGACCTAATGTTTTGGAGGCTTGTTGAAATACTTCAGCAATACTCTAGGTCACATAGTGTGATTCTTGGGGATGATCCTGTGTATGGATGATCCTTGTGGGTCCCTTCAATTCAGCGTATTCTGTGATTCTGTGATTTAAATGAGTCTTTGCTGTACCTGAGCACTGGCCCACAGTATGACCTGACTGACTGAACTTAATGTATTTCTTCACACTTCTGATAGGGCCATTGTAAAATCTAACCTCCAACAAGACAGATATTTGTGAAAAGATAGGGAAAATAATAAGGATAATTATTGTGTGAAATATTAAGGAAAATTAATTTAAAGCCTATCTGGTGATTAAGTTTTGCAGTGCCTAAGGCCAGTAAGATCTTTGAACGCTATTGGTTTTAGGTCTAAGAAAACATAATTCTGCTGGGAGATTTTTTTTTTTTAAGTTACCTGCAATATACTGAAAACTATTTCATTTTAGCATAAGGATTTTCTCATCCATTTCACCTACCACAAATTGTGTAAATGAACGAGTAAATGCAATACCTACAAAACAGTTTTCCTTCATTGTGTCTCTTCTAAAGAAAGCAAAAGAACCAATAAAGTAAGTAACAGAAAAACTTAAAAGTCCTCATGGGGTGGAGGAGTCTTACTTGATAAGACCACAGTTGGAGGTTGCATCTAGCTAGCACTTAAAATTAGTGTAAGCCTGCAATGTGCTGAAATGCTTCTCAGGTTAACTTCAGTGATTTTGTAAGTGCTGTAACAACAGGGATAAATCTGACCTTTCGGGTTTAATTCTTACCATTTAGGACCACTGCTTCATGTCCTTTAGAAAGGAAACCCAGCAGTTACCGAGCAGTAACTACTAGTAACAAGCAGTTCCCTTTGACATAAAGCAGATCCAGTTAGAACAGGTTACTCACAGCAATGCTGAGTTCTTAAAATTTTCAAGGCTGGAGATTCACAACCACTTTAGGAGACACGTCCCCATGCCTGACCATTATCAAAGTACTATCTTTCCTTCCTTTTATTGACACAGTTTTTCTCATGTTCCAAGATGACTTTGATGGTCCTTCAGTGATGTTGCTCAAGGATGTTGGTGGCTTTCTTACAGTGGAGAGACAAAAACTGGACACAGCAGGCTGCATATGAGTGAGGAGATGAAAACACTCTTTGTAAAATAGACTATTATGTGATTGTTCTTTCTATCTGCAGGGACATACCAATGATTTGTATTCAATATGTTCACAACAATATTCAGATGTTTCTCTTCAAATGCTTTCTAGGTTTTCATCTCCATGCCTATACTCTTTCAAAAGGATTAGTCCATCCCTGATTTTTGGGAATACCTTTGTGGAATTCTGTGTATCCACTATCAGAACGTAGAAAATATCTCCTATATATTACTTCCACCGAATGATATATTCTTTCTGGAAAAGGGATTCTGAGCTACATTTTGTGGAACTTTTTGTAGTATTGTATCTTACTTTTCTTTAAAACATCAAACTGAAGTGTGGAAGTAAGTATTTTAAAGGAATTATGTTGCAAATAATAATTTTTGTGGTATTCCTGGAAGATCTTCCTGTTCCAAAATCAAATATGTGACAGCAATTTGCCTATAATGATGTTCATAACCAAAATTGCAGATTGAGAAAAATTATATGTAGAAATGGAAAAAAGTTCATTTTCACTTCCAGATTATTTCTCTCTGTGAAGAAGCATGAGAAAAATAATCATTAGATAAACTGGCAGAAAGATCTTTTAGATAAAACAAGCTGGTAGGCCTTGTTGACATGTTACATGATGTATTTGGTCTGTGTCAACAAAATTTTCTTGGGTTTTCAGTATTTTAATTAAGCATTAGAAGCTCATATTATTTGCAAATTTTTGGGCATTTATTCAAGATGAGAACTAATCTGTAATGTCAAGGAGATGTTTAAAGAAGATTATGAAGATTATAAACATAACAAGACAATAATTTTTGTTAATATAATGAAGTAACAATGTCTCTTCAATTAACATGACTGGATACAGTAATGCATCTTCCTCTCTGCTGTGCTCTTAGGGAAAAAATTATTTTCTTCCTCCCTTTCTCTCTCACTCCATTTTATTTTCTTGGCACCAAGGTGGAATCTATGAAATTAACAACATTCTCTCAAAACCAAAGCCCTGATATGTTTTCAAATGCTAGTCATCAGTGTCTTCAAATAGCTTTTCTTAGAAAAACTCCAGAAACAAAATTACTAAGTTCAGGCTTTGCATCTTAGCTAAGGTTTCAGTTCTTAAAAGCCTTTTTCTGCAGAAACAGGGCTCTTGAACAAGAATCCAGTTCAGGCCTCTCAGGCCTCTTTACTCTCACTTCCATTTCTTTTTCAGGGAATATAAACATTTTTCTCTAAATCCAGTGATCTTATTACCCTCACCAAGCTTTTTGATCTTTCTCTGTGGTATCTCCCTTTAATGTTCAACTGTTTTTAAACCAGCCTTTTCAAAATCTTAAGCTTATATATGTCTGGATAAATCTTGGACAAGCCGTATGTCAGGGACACTGGCTTTTAGATACTTTCGTTTTAACTCGATTATCCTGTTTAAGAAAAATGACAGCTCATTTAATGTATGTTGCAGTTATCATTCCAAACACTTTTGACATATTACCTGACTCTGGACTGTAGTGGAACTCTCATTGACATCCAGCAGAGCTGTATGCATAGACTGAAAGCAGATTGCGGCCTTTTTTAGGATTAAATATCAGTCTAAACTCCATGGTGAAGTTTGTTCCTTTTCCAATACAAACTACATTTAATTTAGGAAATTTAGTTCAAGTTTTGCAAGAAGTTATTATATTTAGGCCTGTTCATTTAGGTCAGATAAGTGCATCTCTTTTCTTACCAACAGCTGAGCTATGTAAGTACTGTTATAGAATTATTGGTAAGTTACAGAATGATGAGTAAGAGAATGTCTTTAAAATTTTTTAGGTCTAAGATGTACACAAAATAAGTAAAAGTTAGGAACTCAAATCCAAGCACACTTCCACATATCCAAAATAGTAATTAGTCTATCACCTGTTCATGACTGAGCATGATTTAGCTCTTTACATTTTTAATGCTCTCCAATAATGTACAGCAGTCCACTACAAGAATAAGAAATTAAAAGAGCTCTTTCACATACAGAAAATGAAGTGAAGAAGAAAAACACTTAAAATATGTTATAATATTCTGTAAAAGCAGGCACAAAACATCCCCAGGAAAAGAATAATAATATAATCATAAAATAAGTACATAGCTTTCTCAAGGCTATATTTTGCTACTCATATTCTATATTGTTTGTGTTACACTGGTAAGCAAAATGAGAGCATTTCAGACTATCAGCTCCCTGATGGTTGGCATTAAAAAAGATAGAGCCAGACTATTTCAGTGTCAGGGCAAGAAACAAGTCATATAAATTGAAACATGCTTAAATAGAGAACAACTTTTTCATTCTAGGAATAGTCAAACACTGGAACTGGCATCCCAGAGATGATATGGAGTCTCCATCTGTGCTGATTTTCAAAACCCAATTGAACTTGGTCTTTAGCAGCCTGGTTTAGCTGATCTTCCTTTGAGTGGCAGATTTGAACTTGCTTGGACCTCTCCAGAGGTCCCTTTCTACTGCAATCATTCTGTGATTCTACAAGAACACATTGAGAAAAAAGGAGATTAAGCACAAAGCCATTACCTCACTTTAAAATATACCTCTAGTCTAAGATGAAGGCAATGAATGAATACATAGCTGTATCCATGACCAGTTTGGAGGTCATGGTACTTGCATGGAGAGTAATTGCAAGAAGGTCTTCAAATAGGCAATTGAATTTAAGTAATAAACAAATGCAAGTCTACTTGAGTATAAGGTTTCCTTTTTTTTTTTTTTTTTTTTTGTTCTCCCATAATCTAGGGGGGGAAATAGAGAGTACAAGAGTGTAACTATTGAACCGAGTCTCTAGAGTTCAGAATAAAAACACATATGAAATAAAATACACATGCTGCTGATAGCAGAATTATCTATAATAATTTAGGTTAGAGTGCTATCTTCCTGAGGCAACAGGCTTTTTGTACCAGCTCTTGTCAAAAATCAGGATTCATTTGTACATTTTTGATTAGTGACACATATTAGAGTTTCATTTTACTCTTTGTACTTAAATTGCATTTTGCCTAGGGCATTCATTTAAGATAGAGTTCATTAAAGTATGTTATTCCATTTTGGCTTTTGTGTAGATGACAAAAAAAAACAAAGCAACAAGCTATACTAAGAAGTGAAAGGCTTTGATGTGTAATTTATTTTGACAACTACAATGTTATAGCAGCAAGGTAAAAAAAGGTATTTTAACAAGACTCACACAAAATTAAATTTTTCCATTTGCATTGCAACAAAGACAATATATCTGAAAATATTTGTCAGTTATGTATCAAAAAATTACTATAACACTTGGGCTCATAATTGAACAAGAATAATTTTACAGGATCATTTTTCGATATGCATTACTTTAAAAAAGCAGTGAATTTTTTCAGTCTGAAAATGTTAGGAAAATTACATATTTTCAAATTGCAGAATTTCTTAAATTTGGTCAGAAATGGTATGCAGTGTAAGTAGCCTATACAAAGAAAAAAACATTTGAAATTATTTTGAAAGGCAGAAAATGGATGTTTGTGAAGCAAACTGGCTTTTATTTCTAAAAGGTACACTCTCCTACGGCTTGTATAATTTGATTCGTAATGATCTGAACAACCATTGTGAGGTCACACTCCATTCACCACAGTGGAATGGGGAATTAAGTACAAACATTCAAAGACTCAGTGCTAAATTCCATTTAGAAAATCAGGAATAGGAATACCTTAAGTCTGTGACCTATTTTGAGAGTTTTTAATTATTAAGGGACTTAATAAATATTATTTTGTTTAGTTACTTTACCTAAAATCTCTAAACTTAAAGGCAATATGTCAGACTGGGGAGATATCCTGGAGAAAAATACAAAGATTACAGTTCTGGGTGTCATAACTTCAACTGAGATATGCTAGAGAGCTGCTGAGGGAAGAAACTCCTCACTAGCATTCGAGTCTCATTCAAAGTGTTAGGAGTTCTAGAGCTGCTTTAAACAGTGACCAAAATAGACATGAGAGAAACATTTGTCAGGGCCACAAAAGGAACCAAAAATGGAAAAAAAAGAAAGAAAAAAAAAGTAAAGGTCATATGTGGTCATATATGGTCAGGGATTTCAGACCATCACTTAGAACTAGAGACAGCCTGTGGGCCTTGATCAGTCAGAAGCACATGAGGTTAAGGGGTACACTGCTTACAGCTATGTGAGAAGAAATTACAAGCACAACATGGTTTTAAGCCATGGGCAACAGCTACAGGTTACAGTTTGGGAGCTCTGGCTACCTCGAAGGAAAAGATGCATTTTTACTGGGATAGTAGAACAGCACATGACACAGGGAGTGTAGAATCTGCATTCTTTGGGGTTTTTAAGATTCAACTAGCCAAAGTCATAGTGACATGATCTCATGTTGACAACAATTCTATTAGAGGCTGGATGTTTAATCAAACTGCTTCCAGGGATTTCTTCCTTACAATACTTATGCAATTCTGTGAAAGAAATCAAAACTAAAACAAACAAAAAAGGCAAAGGATGGACAATTTAGCTGTAAATGAAAACCAAGGAGACCTTTCTGGTATTACTGACTCGACAGTGCAGGTTGTCAGGGCTAGTCTGGGCTTGCCTTGGTTTCAGCTGGTTTTATGTTGTTTGCATTGGTGGCTGGTGGCCAAGTAATCAGCATTTTCAGGATTTTATCTATTATCCTCTAAGGTCCCTAGACTATTTCTTTCAAATCCCAAAAATGTGAGGGAGTAAAGCAGGTAACAGCAGTATCTATTCTGTATCTGTGCTGGGTGGTAGGCATTGATTTTCAGACAATCTCTGTCTTTTTTGCTGGCAGTTACAGAATCCACAGTGGAGTATCACTATCATTAAAATGATTAACTTCTGTAAGATCCAACCGATTTTTCTTTTATTTCTAATGAATTTCACTTTTTCTTGGCAATTTGACACAAATCATTGTATCCCTTTGGCGGTGATTCTTGCTTACGAGGTTAATCATTACAAAGGTAAGAAAAGCATTGTTACAATTATGCTTACTACTCCCTTTCTAGCATCCGGAGGAATTTGTTTGTTCTCTCTTCACCCATGGGTCAATGGCTTTATACAGGAAACACGAAGTCTCAGTTCAAACTTATTATCTTACAAAATTGTTCATTTGAATGAGCTGACAGTCTCAAAATGAGCATAGCAGAAGCAGTTGCTGAAAAGTGACTGTGTAAGCCTGTCCATCTGGCTGAAAACACAAAGTAAACCTTGTACCAGCATTTATATCTGATTTACATCCAGATGGACTTCTCTTGTACTGCATTAGGTAAGAACTAACAGTTTTAAGTATACGCATAAACAAGTCTTAAATAGGGAGTTTAAAACCACTCAGCTTGTTTCCTCCAAGTCTGCCACCTTCATTTCAAAGATAAAAGTATAGAGTACTTCAAGCATGAAATGAGTGAACTGACATCAAGAAATAAAATTTTCCATTCAACTTCTGCTATGAATAATAAAGTGATTGAATTTCTTTTGATGTAAGGCACCAAATTGCCAGACTGAAAAGCCTTACACAGTTACAGAGGTACCATTCCTATCTATATCAAAAGACAGGATTGTCAGAAAAACTGAGCAAAATTTACTGAGCAAGTTTATTGAACAACTTACTCAAATACTGTTATAGTGCCCCAAAATCAAAGAACAAGTAGACATCTAGATCAACTTACAGATATAATCAGGAGTTTCAATCATTTCTATCTGCTGTTGGAAGATGCTTCTCTCACCAAATTTTTTTCTCATCATTTAGCAATTCCAAAATGCATAGAAGAGGTTCTCTGAGTGATGATTTTCAATGTAGAAAGGGTAAAACTTTGAAAAAGTGTATGGAGGTAAGTTTAGGTAGTACATCTTTAGCCACCAGAAACTTTCTACAACATTGTGTTACCAACACTATTTGAAGTACAAGTAATTAAAAAAAAAAAAAACCTACACAAGCTATTACAAAGAAATTTCTCATAATAGTTTAATTAGCATGGCTGAAATAAATTAGGTCATATACATGTACAATACCTTTTAAGGGTTTTTTTCCTTTAAGAATTTCTGTTAGCTAACATTCCATGTCATTAAATTCCAATATTTATTTGTAAGCAAACTGGTATTCAACTGATCTATTAATAATAACAAAAGCTCAGTATAGGCTCATGAAAAAGCCCAAACAAAAAGTATTGTTTTTCATAGTATCTTGTGTAAAACATTCTTAATAAATAAAATTATTGCAATATTAATCTGTTAATTTTTTTTCACTTGTGCAGAAGTAATAGAAAAATTTTAACATGCCAAATTCAAAAAATATTTTTTTTTTTGTAAGGATAAAATACTTCAAGTTGGCAGTGCTTGAAATGTTCTGAAGAATAACAAATCAAAACTGACATAGTTAATGCAAAGAAAAGGAGCCACAGTGGACTATGCAATTTCTTTTTTGCTGACTTGTACAGAAGCAAACATCATTCTGTAATGATGCATTATGACACAAAATAGCAGGCGATGAGAAAGAGGAAGAGGGCAAATACTAGGCTGGAAATCTTCCTTCAGCATTACCAAAAGATTCAAAGACACTCTCTAATTCTTTTTTTTTTTTTTTTTTTTTTTTTTTCCTAGGATAAGCATGAATCATCTTAAGAGCTCAATTGCCAGTGTTAGGGAACATGGAAATTACAAAGTAATACTTATTAACACTGTGAGGAATCCTGAGTTAAATGATAAATAAATATAGAAATATATTGCAAAAAGAAGCAGATTTATTTACATAAGTGTGTTAGGTTTGTGAGTAGAATATATAAGTAAAAATTTTGAAAACACTGTATCTCCAAAGACAAAACCAGCTTAATTTTAACAAATTTTTAAAGGACTTCCAATAAAAATTTGGGCACAATTAGAAGTATGGATTAGGTGGGTATATTCCTGGAAGCCCATCCTTGTATGCTTTTTTAAGGGTATTTTACAAAACTGTGAAAGTGGCTTTTATGGGAGAATATTTTCCTTTCATGATTTGGAGGTAATAGTTAAGGACATTTGCAGATTTTCAAAGCAGCAGAAAATACTGGGGTTTTGCATCCTTTTCTTTCTTGGATGCAGCTCTTGGGTCACATCTGCAATTTCAGATGTAAATCAATTAGTAAACAGCAGACAATGAAGGGAATGTGTTGTACAGTATTGATATAGGAACCATCCACATCAGCTGCTGTGACAGCATGAGAATCAGGCTAGTGTCCTACATGTATAAATTGTACAGAAAGTTTCATTTTATGTGCTATATGGAGGTGGATCCAAACTATCCAAGTATGGTTTTATTTGCTTTTCATTCACCTAGGTGAACAAAATTATATGAGAGGAAAGTTTGTACGACACTGACACTAGAAAGATTTTAGGACCATAAAGAAAGTCTGTTAGTACTGTACACATTCAGGTATCCTGTGGGATTCTAGGATGACATATAAGCCCTACCTTAAGCTCAAAGTGGCTTACAGAAAAAATGGGAGAAAAAAAAGACACGCCTCTGTAAGAAATTATATTTAGAGATTTTATGCAAATTATTCAATTTCAATTTACATCAGCACTGAAATCATGGCATCTGTACATGTTATTGTTTAAAACCATACAGAATAAGTAAAAATGTTTTTGTACTTTGAGATTTTTATCTCCAGAAAGAAGGTTCAACAGAAGTTCTGTTAAATTTATTAATTAAGTATACTTAAATCCTTGAAAATTGATACAAAGTTTTAACATTTCAAAGAATATCATAGCTATTAATGATAAAAATTAGACTTTGAAATATTTTTTGGTAAATTAAATTTAATAGAAAATTGCTTTGACTTTTATTTATGATCATGATAGATCATTTTATAGGATCACAGAATCAAGATATCAGAGAATGTTTGGAAGAGAGACCTTGGAAAGAGACCCTATTTGAGACAGAATGCTAAGCCTTATAGTTCAGACTCCCAGCTTAGAGAATGGTCAGCTGGCACAAGCTGGTGAGAAGGAAGTTCAGTTGGGTTTTCAATACCTCCAGAGATGGAGATTCCACATCTTCTCAATGAATTATAGGTGCTACACATGCTCTGATTCCAGACCCTTGATTTACCCATTTTGTTTGATGTTGGAATAAGAGAATGAGATTGAAGAGAATGCTCTTTGAAAGTCAAATTTCATTCAAAGTAAAACAGCCTTGAGCCTGCACAAATTTCTTTAGGTGCAGACTTCTTATTGATCTGTCATCATATTTTGATGTAGTAAAAAAAACCAACAAACTAAAGATGAAATTATTTACAGAGTCCTAGAATTGTGTGTCCATGATAAAACACTTTATAAAGTACTGTTGTTTTCCTTAGAAACTGATATTCATGAAATTGCCTATCATATAACTGTGGCAGAATTGAAAAAGAAATTAATTAAATGTGCTGTGTAAAGTTAGAAAGAAAAAAAATTAATGAAGATATCTTTGTTTGGGTGCCTGTAGGGAACAATCAAAATGAAGAATATATTAGAATAAACAACACACAAACTCTAAAATACGTAATTATCTATTCTAGAGATACAGTAAGAAAAGCAACCTGTCTAGTCAAATCTTCATCTATTTTAAATGAGGAAAATATTGAAATTTTACTTGTTTGGACCAGATGTACAGGATTAATTTTAGTAGTCTTTTAAAAACAATTCAGTCCTACCTAGAAATAACTGTAATTTAATGGTTTGATTTTTATTCTAAACTTATTTCAGGAGTCCATTTTTAACGAAATCCAAAGGTCAATTTAATAATCTTGAATTTGAAGAATAAATGAGAATGAGTGGGTGCCTGAAGTTTTTATGCTTCACCAGATACAGCAAAAAGGTTACCTTTAGTGTAAATAAACCAAAGTAATTGTCAAATCATTGACAATTTAAGAGAGAAAAACCACAGTAATTAAAGAACTTTCATCTACCTTTGACATATGCATTGATTATCTATTGAAAACATTCCAAAGTAATTAGGAGAAGGAGGGAGGAGGCTTGTTTTCTTCGTGTTTTTTATTCATGAAAGTGGTTTGCTTGGTGTCAAGACTTCAGATTCTATATTCAGCAATAGACATCACTCTGTCTCTCCTGCTGCTCACACTTCAAAATTTAAAGTTAAATAAAAATGCATTTTCATTAGGTTCAGTAATGGCTTTGCACAGACAGAATTCAGGTTTCATGGAAAAGGAAGACCATTAAATGAATTAATAACACCCCAAAAAATTGTAATTAGTATTTTATAATGAAATTCCTTTAGACAAATCAATTGTAAAAATATACATGTGGGGAAAAATCACTAGATTACCAGAAAAAAAAAACACTTTTTGAAACGATCACATTAAGTGATGAATGAACTACATAAAAAGTTAGTGAGGTGAGCAGTAACACCAGCAGCAGCAGCTACGGTAAGTTCTGGGGGACTGAACACTAGAGAATGGGCTGGGCACAGGGCTCCTGGAATTTGGGGAACCTGAGTGGAGTCAGCTGTGCTGATGTGATGAGGGCATTGCCAGGGGCAACAGTGTGAGATTTAAATGAGATATAAGTGGCCCTGGGAGCACTGTGAACAGGGCAGGCAGACAAGGTGTGGTGTGGCAGTTCTCACAGGAGGGGACAGGAGGCATCCTCCCAGCCCCAGAGGGGAGCTCAACCAGTGGTCATTACCCACCCAGCTGGAACAGACCTGGCTTTGTTTTCACGGGGTGAAAAGCTGTAACCAGAAGGATTGTGGTAACCCAGAGAAAACACCCACATAAACACGCAGCTGTCTAAATCTCCATCTGCAGGGAATGCCCAGCTTCAGGGAGTGTCTGAGGGTGTCACTAGTATATTAAAAATTAATTTTTTTGTTGTTCTTTTCATAGGTTAAGGTAAAATGAAATATTACAAGATAAATTGAGAGGGGGGAAAAAAGCTTTTTAAATATACCATTTTCCTTTTAGTTGAATATTTTGGATTGTTCTGTTCCTTACTCAAAAAAAATTCACTTTCCCAAAATTTCTTTTCAGAAAGTTCATTAGGGTAATTTTTGTGTGCATCAGAGTTGTCAAAAACCTTCATATCTGAATGAAATACCTCTGTTTCAGTAAAAGAGGACTCACCTCAAATTTTTTTGATCTTGTAGGAATTCTTCCCTTGACATAGGAGAGTGGTGAGATCAAGTCCTAAATGGTTCACGAGAATCAGCACAAACAGTGAAAATTTCATCTAGAACTGAAGGCTTTTTGCAAGAAGAAATAATTTTAGTTTCTATTAATATTCAAGTATATTTGAATTAGATAACACCAGCATAGTAGAAAAAAAAAAGTGTAACCATTTATTTTTCATTAACTGAGACTGATATATCACACCTTTAACAATGAATGTTTCTTTTATCCTTGAAGAAATTAGCAGATGTTTTTTCAGTTGTGGCAAGAAAGCTTATTTATAATTGTTATTCTCTGCCTGTATGAGCTCATAAAGCATACAATAAATCTACAGTTTTTCCCCTGCATGATATCATTATCAAGCCATGATATCAAATAGCTTAAAATGTATGGAATATTTTCAGGCAATGATAGGAAATACAATCATATTTTACAATACAATAAAAAATAATTATGCAGCATCTCTTTTATAGATAAAACATTGTATCTTTATTGTAATATCATTACCCCAAAATATCTAAAGTCTATTTTACTAGCAGATTTTGGATATAGCCCTGAACAATTAGGCTGCTTGGACACATGGTATTGAAATTCTCTCTGACTGTCTTCTGATTTAGAATTCTAGTGCAAAACATGAAACCACTACTAAGCAACACCATATCTGATAGTTGTGCAAATGTTGGTGTTTAGTTAAACTTTTGCCTCACATACTGGTACTATACACCACTGTAAGTGAAGAACAGGTCTGAGACTAATGAAATGGATCAGCTGGGGCCTCATGGCATGCCTGTAGCCAAGGGTTCTGATGGAACTGGCTCATGTTGTTGCCAAACATCGTATTTGAAAAGTCATGGAAGTAAGATAATGTTTCCGAGGACTGGAAAAAGGGAGAGAGAAAGATCCAGGGAACTACAAATCAATGAGCATCACCTCTGTGTGTGTTAACATCAAGAAGCAGATCCCCACCGAAACAATGTTAAAGCACATCTAAGACAAGGAGCAGTATTAGCTTCTTTGGTAAAGCAGTTCAACATATATACATAAAAAATTGTGTGCTTCTGCATGTCCATAAGATATACATATATACCTATCTTATGGACATGCAGAAGCAGAGAAGCAGACCATTTTTTTTTTAATGATTGTGAAATAATTATCATGAAAGAAGATGGAGAAAAAATCATAACAGTTACATTTAAGGAATTAAGAGCTGTAGTGAATTGTACAAGGATTATTTTAAAAGTCACAGACAATCAGTAAATATCAGTAGGAATCTCTTGGATATAATATTATGTAAAAGGGTCCCACTGTTTCAGAGAAAACTTTACATTTTTTAAAGGTCTTAATTTTCTAGATTTTTCCTCTTCCCAGTCATCAGGTTTCTAATTTGTTATCAGTTGCTGTTCTTATAATAGATCATGAGAGTTAGCCTTCTGCAGCAAACTTAATTTCATTCTGTTGTTGCTTTTAAATATGATATATATATGTCAAATGGAAATCTGATAGCTGTAGAATTTTTTACATCATTATGCATCAGTTCAAAAAAGTTTAACATGATATTTCAAAGTGCTACACAATATACTACTAGCTTAATAATCATTAAAAGTTTGCTGAAATCCCTCAAAAAAAAAAGGACATCATAATTCAGACACTGTTTTGAATAGCAGTACTGCAATGTCCGCTTGTTTTTATTAGATCCTGGCACAGTAAATGATGCTGTTATCAAGAATGATTACACTCCTTGCAGAGTTGATTCTGCTAAAAATATTTATTGATTAATAGATAAGAGTTGGGAGAAAATGGCAGTAAAAAAAAGGAAAGAAAAAGTAATGAGTTGATTCAGTTTCATGTGCAAAAAGATAGAGGGAAATATTTGTTCATTTTTCAGAGATATTTTTTCTCTTAAAAACTTCTCTAAAATTACTCTCTTAAAGTCTGGGATTTCTAAAAATAGAAATTTCCTGCAGCAATGAGTCAAACATGATATTCTGAATCTCATTTGCAGTGAGGATACTCCTTAGTCCTATGGACTCAGGGAAGATTCTATTTTAGATTTTATTGTAGCTTCATATTTGCAAAGAAGGTTAAGAAACTCTCAGGCTCATGAATTGTTGCTCTTCCATATTGGAAGTAATAGCTTCATATGTTCTTAAATGGTCTTAGGAATTCTATAAATATGCAAATGGAACATAAATTCTTCAAATTAAAAATAAAGATAATATTACTTGTAGCTGTTGGTAATTCTAAATACTAAGATACTGTGGAAAAAAAAAGAAACTGTAAAACTCTGACATGATGTCATTTGATTTGCTCTATTTCCATTTTTCTTCTCCTTTTCATAAGAAAGTTATCACTAAGAATTGTAATTTTGCATGATCAAATAAAATGTTTGTTTACCATCATTTCAGAATTCATTTTATTTCAGATTCTTTTGGGATTACTCAGAACCACAGGGCCAACTAAATACAATTATCTACAAAGGGAAATCTGAATTCTGATACAGCTGTGGCTCTGTACTACAGAATTTTAGGATACGGATATATTTCATTAGGTCACTCTTACTGAAACAATGTTAACTCACCGTTAGTACATAAGTTCCACACTGGTGTCCTGTGGATCCCTAACACCCATAAAACCAATGAAATTAAGATGATAAAGACAGTTTCCAGAATGTTGTGTGTATAAGTTTGTTATGATTTTCTTTCTCTATTTAATGCATTGTTTTTTCATACTGTACTGTATGGACAGGTTTTGGTAGCAGGGCAGGCTACAGGGGTGTCTTCTCTGAGAAGCAGCCAGAAGCTTCCCCCATCCCTGTCAAAGCCAATTCCAGCCATCCCTAAGATGAACCTGATGCTGGCCAAGGGCTGATCCCATCAGCAATGATGGTCATGCCCCTGGGATAGCAATTTTAAGGGGAAAAAGTGCTGCCCATCATCAGCCAGAGACCAGAGTGAGAATATGTGAGAGGAACAGCTCTGCAGACAGCCAAGTCAGTGGAGAAGTGGGGGGATGAGGTGCTCCAGGCACTGGAGCTGAGATTCCCCTGCAGCCCAGAGAGAAGGTCATGGTGAGGCAGCTGTGCCTCTGCAGCCCGTGAGGACCACAGTGAGGCAGGTACCCCTCTGCTCACTCTGAAGGGCCCCATGCTGGAGACTGTGGGAACCCAAAGGAGATAGTGATCTTGTGGTAATTCCACACTGGAGCAGCGTCCTGGCAGGACCTGTGGACCCATGGAGAGAGGAGCAGATTTGCAGGCAGGACTTGAGACCTTGCAGGGAAGTCATGCTGCAGCAGTCTGTCCCCAAAGGACTGCACCCTGTGGGTTGAATCCATGCTGGAGCAGTTTGTAAAGTGTTTATCTCCTGTGGGAAGGACTCACACTGGAGAAATTAATAAAGGACTCCCTCCTGTGAGAGGAAGCTCAGTCTTAAGCAGGGGAAGTAGGTGAGGAGGGAGCAGCAGTAAAAACAGTGTGATAAACTGACCACAACTACCAGTCCCTGGCCCTCTGAGCCACTTGAGGGGAAGAAGCAGAAAAATCAGGAGGGAAGCTGAGCTGGAGAGAAAAGGAGGCAGATAGGAGAAAACATCATTTTTGTTTCTCATTAGCCTGCTCTGATTTGATTGCAATAAATTAAATTTATTTCCCCAACCAGAGTCTATTTTGCCTGTGACAGTAATTGGTGAGTGGTGTCTCCCTGCACAGGGATCTCAACCAATGACCCTTTTCTTATATCTTCTTCCCCTGCCCAGCTGAGGATGGCAGTGATAGAATGGCTTTGGTGGGCCCCTGATGTCCAGCCAGGGTCAACCCATCACATACGCATTATTAAACAATAAATTATTAAAATGAAATTCAGTTAAAAATGCTTTTAAAAATAAACAATAACATACACCACAGCCCTCTTCCCCTCCATCCAACCTCCACAAGTATAAGAAGATTGTGGCAGACTTCATTGACACTGGACAGAATAAGGAATTTATGCCAGACTGATCCTATATTTCTGGCTCCTCATCCTTTATCCTTTGCAAGCAAGGACAATTCTCTGTACTGTTTTTTGTGTGACTCCTCAGCTTCCTATGCAGCAAGCCCTTGCTGCTTACTTCCAGTTATAGCAAATTGCCATCATCTCTCCCTCATTTGGCACTGCAGGAGGATGATGGCATTTATGGAGCAGGTTTCTTTATCCTTAGTCCTGGATTCCACCAGAGAGCTTTTTGTATGTTTTCTCATAAATCCGCTTACTTCTCAGCATCTCAGGCAGACTGCAAATGTTAGTAAAATCTTCACTATGACATTTATAGAGCTTCAGCTGAAATAGGTGAGGCCTCACTGATCACTTGGCCACCAGATACCAATGCAAATAACATAAAACCAGCTGAAACCAATACAAGCCCAGACTAACCCTGACAACCTCCACTGTCAGGCCATTAAAACGAGAAAGGTCTCCTTGGTTTTCATTTACAGCTAAGTTGCCCATCCATGTGGGTTTTTTTTTTTTTTGTTTGTTGTAATTCTGATTTCCTTCACAGAATTGCATCGGTATTGTTTGGAAGAAATCTCTGGAAGTTGTTTGATCCAACATCCAGCCTCTAATGGAATTGTCGTCACCATGAGATCTTACATAGCTGCAAGCAGTGTACCCCTTAAACCTCATCTCCTTCTGATGATCGAGGCCAGCAGGCTCAGTCTCCAGTTCTAAGTGATGGCCTGAAGGCCCCTAAGCAGATGTGACTTTGATGTTTCCTGTTCCTTTTCTCGTTTTTGGCCCTGACAAATGTTTCTCCCCCATACAATGTGATTACTGTTTCAGAGCAGCTCTTGAACTCTAACCCTTTGCATTGGGATGAAAAAATCAAGGCCCCTGGGACCACCATGGGAGTCCTCCACTGGACACTCACCAGCGTCTTCAAATTCCTTGTCAAGGAGAGGCTTAAATATTTTCTACTTGGGAGGGACACGGAATATTTATTTTTCATTCTGTTTTTCATATGAACATGCCTCATGGAGACAATTTGTGTTCTGTGGGCTTATAAACAATTTCTTTCATTTTTTGATCTTCTAACTAGCATATGTTAGGCATTTTGTGGGCAACTTCATCTTGAACAGACCAAGCCTAAAAGCATTCCACTGCTCTGGAAAGTGACCACTAATGCCTGAGCATAAAGTAATATTAATGCAATGAGTAACAAACAGAAATTTTACATAATTTCAAAATGTTTTCAAGATGAACTTCATACTTATAGGAAATACTAATTTTAAAGAGTAATTTTGTTAAATAGTCTGTAAATTCTTAATTTCATACAAATTTATGTTATAGTACAGAGACCTCATGTAAAATTTATCAAATTAGTTAACTTTATTATATATGATTTTTAAAATTCTATATCTGAGCTTTGCTAATATTTTTTCATGTATTTGAGCTGGTAAGAAGAACAAATGTGCGTCCTAGAAGCAACTGCTGTTTTCCTCTATGTTCATGAGCTCTAAATTTAAAAAAAGGATGCCCGGATACTTATTCTTGGAAGTTTTATCTGCATTTTGAATCTGGATTTCCAGTTCTTTACAATTTGCTCTCACTGATTTCAGAGAAGAAAATAAAACAGATTTATGTTAGATTACTTGATATACATGTTGACATTAAAAAACCCCAAAACATAAAACCATTGTAAGCTGTATATAAGGGGTATAATTTCAGTATTTTAGACTTCGTTATATTTACAATTCCAGTGACAAATATGAAAACACTACTAATCACCATATCTGATAGTTGTGCAAATGTTGGTGTGTTTAGTTATACTTTCGCTTCTCTTATTTTTTAGTGTTTGAAGTTTTGCCTTACCTACTCTTATTGAGGTTTATAAATATATATATAAATATAAACAAAGGTTTCAGTGCCCACTCTCAAACCGGCTGCAGTCAGTTGAGAAGGATTCATGACTTTCAAAACACAATGGAAAACTATTTTTCTGATAAGTGTGTCAACTTAGGGTTAGGGTTCCTTACAAAACTTTCAGTTTTGTACTACAAGACCAAAACATGACCAGATCATGTAATATTACTGGTAGCAAAATGACAATTTGCTTGTATGAAATTAATGCATTAAAAAAAAAAAAAATCTGAGGACAGGAAGGTCTCCTTTCTTTTACATAGGTCTCACAGTTTTTCAATATTGCCAGAGCAAATTTTTTATGACATTAGTCCTTCAGTAGGATAGTACACTCTTGTCTTATCCAGTCTATTATTAGAAACCTGGGGAGGGGTGAAAGTGCCTCTAAATGTTATTTTCTAGTAGAAAACCTAATCAACCATTAAAAAAAATAATAATGAAAAAATAATCACTTTTCTTGAAAACAGAAGACAATTACAAAATCTGACTCATTAAAATTTTGCCTGAGGTAACTTCCTATCCTGCCTTCTCCTAGAACCGTATCAGGGGCTGTAGGCAGGAGTTCTATTTGATTGATTTAGCATCTTCAGTAGTGTAGAAGTGAACAGAGGAATTAACTGTGTTCATTAAGTGCTTGCAAAGACTAATGTTCAGCAATATTTAAATGGACTTTTGCATGAATAAATGCAAAACCCCTCATCTCTCAGGTCTCTCTATACCAGAAAATGTAATTAATAAAATACTATATTCTTATATTTTTAAAAAATTGCTGCTTTTATTACTAAGTTCTGTGGTGGATTGTTCTCATCCAGCAGCTGAGCATCCACAGAATGACTTGCCCACTGCCCTCTCCTGTGAGCTGAAGAAAAATCAGAAAAAATGCAGGAAGATTCATGGATTGACAACACAAAACAAAACAAAACAAACAAACAAACAAACAAAAAACCCTACAACAACAAAAACAACAGTTTAAAAGGTGTAATAAAAACTACAGGTGTAAGCAAAGTGAAGAAGGAATTTATTCCTCACTTCCACCAGTAGACAGATGGGGGCCACATCCTGGAAACTCAGGCTTTCCATACGTGTAACAGTTAACCATGAATGTCCACACTTACTCAAGCTTCTGCTGAGCATATCATAGGGTATTAAATACTCCTTGGTCAGTTAAGGAGCACTGGCTGTCCTCCTGGCTGTCCTGGCTGCTATGTTGTTCACTCTCAGCCTAATTATTTGATGAGAGGGCAAGCACAGCAAGAAAAGTAAAAAATATTTATTGTCAGCATTTTTACTAAGAAATACAAAACACAGAGCTATATAGGCTGCTAAAAAGAAATACAATCCTACTCTGGTCTAGTAAAGTCCACACCTTTTATTCCATGTCATTTGTATCATTTTCAGGTCCTGCACTGTCTAATCCATTAATCACTACCATCTTCCCTGTCTTTGATGTGATATCATTCTCTTTGTGGCCTGCCCCCTTGGAATGAATGTTCATAAAAATTGAGTTCATTTAGTTCATGACTTGAGCTCCATCTGTTATGGTGGTTGTTTAGGGCAGGAGAAACAGCATAGACTATTTTTTTTTGCAAGAAATTCTTTACTGTGAGCGTGGTAGACAACAGGAAAGGTTTCCCATACACATTGTGGATGCTCCAAATCTAGAACTGTTCAAGGCCAGATTCTCTGTGGCCCTGATCAATCTGATCTAGCGGGTGGCATCCCTGCCCCTGACAGGGAGGTTGGAACTAGATGATCCCTAATGTCTCTTTCAACATAAACCTTTCTGTGGTTTTCTTATTAAAGCTGTTATGTCAGTTTCTCCTCTCCCTGTTTTTTGTATGGAGAAAGTGTGTAATGTTTATTAATGGCTGCTTAAAAATAGATTGGTTCATTGAGTTCAAGTCCCTAGGTAGATAGCTTTCAAGTAGGTGGGGTTTTTTGTTGTTATGTTTTGTTTTTTGGTTTTGGTGGGTTTTTTATTTTTGGTTTTTGTTTTGGTTTTTTGGTTTTTGGTGTTTTGGGGTTTTTTTCTTGTTTGTTTGTTTGTTTAAATTATTGATTCAGAATTATAACCAATTACTTATATGTTGAAATAGATACTGAAATATAGGGTCTACATTATCCTTCAAATTAGTGGCTTAAACTGATAGTGGTTTAAAATCCTTTTTAAATTACTCTGATGCATCTCTTTGAAAACAATAAGCTTTCATTAACTTCATTAACAGCTTTGTTTTTTCAGATTTTTTCTTTCCCCCAGGTAAGAACCTACAGAGTTTTATAAATAAGAAAGCAGTGAAAATCTCTGAAATTCAAAAGTATTTTCTTTTTCCTGTTCTGATGGGGTTTCAGATACAGTCATACAGTCAATAAATCTGACAGTCTGAAGAAAGTTTTGAGAGAAGACAGTTATTATTCAGGAGTCAAATGAGTGGTTAAAACAGTCTGAAAGAGCTTCCTTACAGATACTGCAAAACCTATCCGATTTTTTATCTTTGTGCAGTCTCCTTACCCTACCAAAAAGAAAAATTAAGTGTAGAATATATATTATTTTAATAAGAGAGAAACACTGGAAGAGAAACTGTAGGCATAAAAGGCCACTTAAAATAAGTGGAGAAAAGGCCGCTAATTTAGAGAATACACAAGCAAGAATTAAAGAGAAGCTATATAAAAATCCTTGAAAGACTTCTGGGTTGGAAAAATGTTGCTATGTCTGTGGTACATTTAGGATATTAAAAAAAATTAAATCTATTTCTGTTCTCCCAAATTAACTGATACTGTGTCTTCTGAAGTCCCCATAATGATCGATATTGCCAAATGCCTCATTTTTGCTAATGAGTTAAACATCAAAAAAAGTCCTCATTTCTTCTGATAAGCAGGTCCTTCCAAGTCACCTGCACTGAGATATGTAAAAGCTACATCAAAGTGATCAGTATTCATTAAGCGCTTTCAGTAGTCATGCTGTTCTATATTTTTGTAGACTATTAATTCACTGAATAATGGTAATTATCCTTTCAGTGTAGTGTATGGATATGATAAACACAGTGCTTGAGATTAGTAGAGTATGATCTGCAATTCCAGGTCCCAGCATGCTAGTTTACATCTCAGAGTAGAGCTTAAATATTTGTCCTTCACTTTTATGTTTTTTTGAGGGGCTTTTGCTGTTTTGTTTTTCCCATCATGTCACATCTGTCTTCACTTTATACCCTACCTTTTGTAAGAAAGCATCAAGTAACACTGGTCAACTGTGTCAAATTATTTATGCTTACAAGCAGCATTTTGTTTTAAACAATTAGTTGTTTCTATGCTAGTTTTTCTTTTTCCTTACAATCCTAATAGTTATACAAATGAAAGAAACAAAGTAACAGCTGTATTGACAAAACTGTGTCACCTTATCATTAAACACTTCAATCATTCAAAACATAAAATAATAGTTCCTGTCAGAGAGTCTTGTTAAGCAAATAGATTTTAAGGTATAAAATAATATAAGGGGAGGGGGGCGATGTTTGGTAGACTGTAATGTCTGCTAATGTTCTATTTTATCCTACATTTCAGTTTTTAAAGCATACTAGACCTGTGCTACAGTTGCTTTTTTACAGAAATAGCAGATCAACCTAAAAACATCTGTAATTTTTTGTGTTCTACAAGCAAGAAAGCAAAACCACATGGAAATAAAAACAAAGTTACCCTTTGAACAGGATGTGATATTTATGTTCTGAATTTTTTTGCTGAATTATTTTGCAACTTGCTTTTGTAGTCAATTAGATTTTATTTTTTTCCTTTGGGATATAAAACATTCCTCAGTGTTCTGACTGAAAAGCTGAAATACTTCAGCTTTGTATAGTCCAATGATTGAGGTCAATAGTGAAGGGACCTGGTCTTGAACTGGATTCAACCACTTAATACCAGCTCCAGGTTTCCTGAACCATTGAGGTCCACTGCATTTGAAATGCTGCATGTGGCATTCTGATCAATGAGAAAAGAAAAAATTTCTGTTCTGTGCAGTGTGCTATAAAAGAGATTCTGAAGTACATGTTGCTGTGAGAAAATTGAATCTCAGTGGTTTTTTAAAGCTGTTTCCTTCTCAAAAGCTGTGATTTGACCCTTTACTGCCTGTTCTAAAAAGCAGGGTTGTAGGCAAATTTTTGCAGTCCTCTGGTACAGACATTGTTGATAGGCCTGCTGAAGGAAAACAAGCATAATACATTGCAGCAAAAAGTTAGTAAAGATGACAAAAGCCAGTAGAAAATTTGCTAGTAGAAAACTCATTAGATAGGAAACAAAAAAACTCTTTTCTAAAAATTGTAATTTGAGTTGGTATTATGCCTAATAAATGTGATAGACTGGGAAAATATTTTGAGAGATACCTATGTATCTTTTATTTCCTAAAATAATTTTACTATTTTGCTCTTTACACACTATTTTGTAATAGAGTTGGAATTTTGTGTGAAATGTGGTCTTTTGAAAAAAACAAACAACCATAGTAATTGCAATTTTTAATCAGGAAAAACCTGTTTTCTAAAGCTGTGTTCATTTCCAGGACTAGCTTTTTAAGCAGCACTATGCTGATACACTTTGCTTCTGCCAATTAAAGACTTTATTGCTGTGCTGAAGCAGCAGAATCAATTCACAGAAAGGTCTCTAGTTAATGGTTTTCATCAAGATGAAATATACAAGAAGTAATTTTTTTAAAGTCTTTGGTGCGAATTTTTATTTTTGTCCTGTATTTTCCTCCCCCACACATTAAAAAAAAAAAGAGGTCTTCTTAAACAGCATCTTTTTTCATCAATCCTTTCCTTCTCCTAGGCTTGAGAATTCTTATATTGTTTAGGATGCTTACATTGTAACTGATGTTGCATTCAAAACCGTTGTATGGGAAAAGAGAACCCACCACATGTCCAGAGCAAAGAATACACGCAGTCTAGACAATGCTCTAATGGTGTTGTAGAAGACTATCATTACTACCATCAAAATAGTTATACTAAAGCTTCTTACTGTTTGTTTTCAACAATTCCATGGGAATGCCCCTCTGGGTGCTCCAGTCTTTCTGCAGGCACTGTTAAACTGTAAAACCTTGCCTCTTTTACAGGAAATAGCAAAAGATCACATTCCCTGGAGTATGATAATGAACCACACACCCTGAAGACCAGTAGCTTCATGTTAACTCCAGGAAAAAGAATCAGGCCATTATCCAAAGTGTTCAAATGAAAAGGGGGTTTTCAAATAATTATGACTTAATATAGAATAAAAAAAGAATAATCAATAAGAAATGTACCAGTTGCTTCTTACTGGTTTAAAGTTGGTTTGCCAATTTCTGTTAGTTTGTTGTTTTGGGTTTTTTTTTCTTATTCACAGATTTAACTTCAGAAGGCCTTTCCAAGAGTTTGAAAGCATTTCATTGAGTTTGTGCATTACTTCTTCCTGAATCAGGTACCTTTCCTCTACTTTGCTGCTGTTTAAAGATCCACAGATCCTTAGAACGCTTTCTTAAGAACTGAGCACTAAAATAACATGAATTCTCTGGAGTCGTAATTACCTGGTAGAGTGCTGGGCAAAAGATTAATAAAAAATAAAGTGTTGAAGCCTGCCCTGCAGATTTTCAGGGTAAGAACTACCAAAGCCAAACAGCTTTTTTCCTTTGTGTATCCAGGAAGGGGTGGGGGTGCAGGGACATGCATTTATCTTACTTTCTTTTATGCTATCTTTACGCTGTAAATTCACAGGAATATTTGATGTGATTTTAGTGAACTGTCATGATGTGTATTTGTATTGCACAGTATTTGTATCAATATTTGAAAGAATTGCTAGCAGGAAGAATTATTTTTACTATGCATATGTCACAAAATTATGTAAAGCAAAAGTAATCTGTTACATTTAGGGACAAATACAACTTTTATCTAAATGGGGATGTTGCATAGGTAGCAAATGCATCATTTCATATAAGAACAGTCATTGATGGACATAAAAAGAGAATAAGGCCTTTGTATGTCTTTTTTTGGCTGATATGCAGAATCAGATCTTTGGGTCCCAATGAAAATATCAGACAGCAAATAAAAGTGTAAATATGTACAAAGAGAGAGTACAGGGAAAGATAATAGAGAATTTCTGGGTTTTTGTTGTTTTGGGGTTGGTGTTTTGGGGGGTGGGCATTAGTTATTCCCCCCCCCAAAAAAAAACATTTCACAAGGAATCTGGAAATTATCTTATTTTGACTTTATTCAGAATTTTCAAGGTATGTTGTGTGTAAGTTGAAGAAATAGTGTAATAAGTGAAGAAATAGCTCTAGTGTTTCATCACCCTCATTACTGATAACTTCTCCCTTATATTGAGTCTAAACCTATCCTCTTCTGGTTTAAAACCATTATCCCATCACTACAGGTTGTACTATGTAGTGCATCTCCATGTTTCTTATAAGCTACCTTGAATTACTGAAAGGCCACAATCATGTCTTCCCAGAACCTCCTTTTCTCCCAGGCTGGACAACCTCAAATCTCTCAGCTTCCCTCTTCTACCATACCCAAATGATCTGCAGGGCTTGGACTTGATTTTTCTGTGAATGAGTAAGGGCAACACGGCAATAGAGACTGTTGGATGAACTGGAAAGGGGTAAAAGAGAACAGAGAAAATCTCAGTGGTTTTGTTGTCAACAGTATAACAGCATATTGTCTGAAATTCTTTGAAGTTACATGTTTTAACAGAACTAATCTTTATGTTAAAAGTATTTATATATTCATGTACATTTGTAAAATATATCCTTTTATCTTTGAGGAAAAATCTTTCTTGATGTCTAGAGTTATGTGAAATACTTGCCCTACCCCATGGCATGATACTGTTATCTTTAAGCAGCAGTGATGATAATGTTCTTGGCAATCTAACAACGTTTAATCTTCTTAATTGGTTTCAGCTTTCTAGGTACTGGTGACCTAAGGTTTAGTTTTTTTTTATTATTTTTAATAGCATTTAACTATTTTTTAAAATATAGTTATATTTATTCTCAATCAAAACATGACAAACAGGAAATATAATATTATCAGCATTTAGAATTATTCATAGCATAGATTTTAAAGTATTCGATTAGATATTCAGTACTATTCAAAAACATTACTGCAAATTAAATCATCCGATCTCTTTTAAAGACAGGTCAGAGCTTGAAGGCATGAATGGAAATCTGGAACTGCTGCTGACAGTTCAGTCAATCCACGGTCTCAAAAATATTTCTGAAAAGAAATTTGTCAAAAGATATTTTCCTTCATGCTAAGTCTGTTATGAATGGACTATTAGAACTATTAGTAATAAGAATTATTTTAGTATGGAAACTTTCTTGTTTGCATAATGATGTAATTGTAAAGTAAAGAGAGACATCAAATATTTTGCAATGATTGAATAATCACAATAAAGCTTTGAGAAGAAAGTAAATTATGCTTGCTATTTGTTTGGTGACTATTTGTATCTATTAGTTGGGATTGTTTTTATAAACTATATTTAGAAGCTGAAAATTAGCATTAAATCTGACATAGATAGCTTTGTCATGACCAACATGCAAAATGTTTTATATCCTAAAATAACTGCATGCACTTCAAAGTCATAAAAGTACTAAAATGTTTTCTGGAAGATTTGAATATTTACAAATACTACCTAAAACTTACACAGGTTTTTTTCAAATCACTTGGTTTCAAGAATGGGACATAAAGTAGAAGATATTCTGTGTGTATTTGTTGTAGTATTTTTACAGATATGGAATGGAAAACGGTTATGTAATTTTACAGAAATATAGGAATGAAGGAAGTAACATATTTGCACAACAAACCCCCCCTCCCCCGCTATTTAAATAATTGTCCTTCTAAAGTTTTTCCATCAAGGATAAAATATTCTTCATGTTGTATAAGGTCATTTGCAATGAACATCATACATACATAAACTGTGGGGAAATACACGTTAGAATTGTGCTCATATTTAAGTTTCTCAGTTATATTCTATCTGAATTATGATAATTCAAATGTGAAAAATAAAAGAACATTCCATTGAAGCCAATGGGGAATTTGGAAATTTATTTTTATGTCATAGAACTTTATCCAGATTCCATGGTGTTAGATTAACCCCTAATTTTATTCCACTGATCAGAAAGAAGAACAGTCTCTCATACAACCTAAGTAATATTATGAATGGCTACATTTTATCCTGCAATGATATTGAAATTCATCTCATTGAGATGATGCAAACAATCACTAGAAGAGTCTATTCCTTTAAAGTGTTCCAGGACAATTTCCCCATTCCAGGGAAATAAGTTCATGGGGGAAATTCAGGTTGGACAAGGCCTCAGGATTCCCAAAAACATAGTCATCTGTGAGGTCAGAATTAGGCTGCTTAGGTTTTGATCTGTCTAGATCTCAAAAACCTTCAAAGATTGTGCTTATCTTCTGGAAGCCTCTTCTAGTGCCTGACTGTTCTCATAGAGAAATGTTTCTCTCTATACTCAGGCTCAATTTCCTTTGTTTCAGTGTATGACTGTTATTTCTCATTTTCTCACAATGCACTAATGTGGAGACCCTCTCTCTCTTTTGGTAAGATCATCTTAATAGCATTCTCCCTAGCTGGAAGGCTGCTATTAGATCCTGCTGTTGTCTGTTCTCCAGGCTGAACAAGCCCATCTTCAGTAACTTCCTCTCAAAGGGCAGATTCTCCAGTCCCTGACCAGCATGGTGTCTTTCCACCAAATTCACCCATGTTTTATAAGTGTATGTTCTCTGTTAGGGCCCCCTAAAACTGGATGCAGGAATCTAAATTTGGTCTTACAAGTGCTGTGGAACTTGCCTTGATCTACTGCCTATGTTCCTGTTACTGCAGCCTGGTTTTTCTTGACCCTCCTTAGTTATAGGGTACACTGCTGGCTCATACCCAGATTTTGATCCACTTGAAATCCTTGTGGTTCATTCCTTTGGCCTAGTTAGGTCCCTCTGGATGGCAGATTTTCCCTCAAATATTTTGATGGGTCTGCCCTTCAATTTGTAGTCCTATAGAAACTTGGCTGCAGAAGTTAATTTGCTTCCAATTATGTTTTTCTGCGTCCCTTAGCTGGTTTTGTGATAAGTATTAAAGCACATGATTTGTAAAATAGAGAGTTGCATCCCTAGTAATTTGAATAATTGAGAAACTTTCTGTTTCGGAAACAGGGTGAGAAGAGGTACAGAGAACAGAAAAAGTCCAGTGACAAGGTAATGAGTTACCCAAAGCAAAGAGTTTAGATGGAATATTAACAAATATAAAAGAAAACAATCTTCCCATCCTCCCCAAGTACCACTAAATATGTTCATTTTTATCTTGATTCCAGACCAAGAAAACTAGGACCATGTAGCTCAACTTGTAATTAATTTGGGGATTTTTTCAGATCTTAGATGACAAGCTTGGTTTGGAAGGGTAAACTTTTTTCAACATACGCATGCACATTGGTAAAGACCTCTATTTTCTAGCATAATAAATTTATTTAACTTTTAGCTGGACTGTTCTTTATCTCTGTTCTGGAACTTTTATTGACTAGATGTGCAGTCATCTGTTGCTAAGACAGGGGAATAAAGCAGGTTTCTGCAGTGGTTATGGCAAATGTCTTCAGTTAAGATTTCAATCTAATTCAGTAGTAGTTCTGTCACAATTCTCAACTTTTTCTTACAGTATTTTATAAATTCTTACACGTTGCTCAGGCACATTCATGTGGATTAAAACAGATTAAAATGCTTACATTTAATGGAGTTTTTCATTCACCTCACACTTGATCGTTTTCAATGATTTTGCTTTTGATTCGCTTTTTGATTTTGAAATTGTGAACTTTTGATTTTCTGGAGAGTTCTTTATGTTCCACACTCAATTCAATAGAGTCCTGACATAGGTGTCCATTTATATTTTTGCATCATTATAAGGCAAGTTTCACACTATTGCTTGATAATTTGGAAAATTCTGTGTATCCTAACCAATCACTATAAAATTACATTATAATCACAACTATTACAACAAAGACTATTTTATATAAACATAAAGGAAGAATACAACTGAGATATCTTCTGCTTAAAGAAAATATTGTTTATCACTTTGCATTCTTCACATAGGTTATCACTTGAGTATGATGCTAGCCTACTGATATGTGATGCTATTACTCTTTTTCTCTTGTTCTTTTTATTGGGATTAGTGTAATTCTCTCCTTCAAAATCTGTGTTACAAGGTGCTCATGGAGGTATTGTAATGAGCAGTCACCTAAATATATCCCATTTTTCTCACGTCTCAAGGCCACTTACTGTTAAGATACATTACCAGTTCAGAAGTTCTGTATCTCAGAGGAATTATGAAGAAAAGCAGGGCAGTAAGAGTTTACAATCAGTCCTTCAGAAAGAGACATTACTTCTGAAGAAAATAGTCTTCTTTATAAATTGTAGCTTTGAAAATATTACTTTACTACACAACTGGAAATAAATTTCTTTTATAAACTGATTTAATAGATATTTCAATTAATGACTTTAGGGCTCAGACATTAAAGGACCAAAGCACAAGATATTTTTACCTTTTCTGTTAACTGAAACATTTTAAATTGCTTCCCATTAACAAATTTTACTAGCATAATAATTTCAATGAGAAACAAGGAGAAAAGGGATATTTTTTGTAATGAAAATAGTGTACTGATTTAATTTGATTGAAATAATTCACATAACCTCAGAAACAGTGTTAAACAGAATTATTTCACAGAATCACCAAATGTTTTACACCTAAAGGGACCTCTAAATGTCATCTGGTCTACAGTCTAGTTTAAGCAAAGCCAGCTATAGCAAATTATCCAGAGAGCTCGAACAACTCCAAACAAGAAGACTCCACAACGTCCCTCAGAAACCTTTGCCTGTTGTCTGTCACTCTAATGGTAAAAAAACTGTCCCTTGGTGTTCAGACTGGACATCCAGTCTTTCAATTTGTGTCCATTGCTTCTTGTCTTGTCACTTTGAAAATGAAATTAGTCTATCTCCATGTGCTTTACACCCTCCCTGCAGATGTATGCATACATTGATGAGATTCCCCCGAGCTTTCTCCAGGCTAAACAGTCCCAGTTCTCTCAGCCTTTCCTCATATGTGAGGTACTCCAGTCCTGTCATCATCTTTCTGGCCTTGTGCTGGGCTTGTTCGAGGAAGTCTATACTTTTTCCTTTAATATGGGGCCCAAAACTGGACATAGTACTCCTGATATGGCCTCACCATGCCAAATAAAGAGCAAATATTGCCTTCCTTGAGGTGTTGGCACTGCTTTCATGATAATGCTATTTGGTAAGGCTATACTGCTGGCTCATGCCAAATTTTGTACCCACTAGTGTGGAGACTGTTAAACCAGACAGCGTTAATATAACATAAATTTTCATGATTGTACACTGTTATGTCATCATTTCAGCAGATATCTCCCATGAAGACCAGAGCCTGTGAACATGAGACTTTTTCCTTGTATGAAGAAGGCCTCAGCTATTTTTTCTGGTGGTGAGGGACTACAGCCATGAGCAGTCTATGCCAGAGCAGATTAAGAAGTGGTTGAGGAAAAGAAGCAAGATGTAGGGAGCAGAAGAAAGAAACCACTAGAGCCCAATACCCTCTGCATCTCCCACTGTTCACCAAAGTATCTTGGAGGGGTTGAGCATAAGATGTGGTGAAAACAAGTGAAGTTCACACCAGGAACAGGTGAGGAGATGGGTTGGACTGAGATGAACATGGGACAGGGGCAGCAAAGTGTCTCCTTACCTGTTTATTTAAATGACTTTTATTTCCCTTCAACACCCAAATAATAAATTAATACTTTGCTAATTGACAATAAATTAATTTAACTGAATTGAGTCTGATTTCACATTAGGTTTCATGGGGCGGGGGGAAAGTAAGGAGGCAGTTATGTTGAATAAATTTGATCACTGAGGAAAACTTCAGTTCTTTCTATTTTCCTCTATTCCTGTTATAGAATTCACAATAATTGTATAAATAATAAAATACCTTCATTTGTTTGCTACAGCTTTTTTTTTTTTTCACCCTCATAGAAACCTACAGTCTAAGAAGTTTCTGATCTCTTTTATAGATATATCCTATTTACAACTAAAATGTATAAAACATTATTTATAGAGACTAATATAAATATATAGAATTAAATAATTTATTGGAAATTTTTTGTCATCTTTTAGTACGTAAATATTTTCATGTTACATTGAAATAACAATTTTAAAATGCTGTTAAACTTTATTCTGGTCTATGTGTCTTCTTGGCTTCCCTATGCAGTTTTTTTCTCAACCTGCAAGACAAGGAAGGGAGGGAGGATATGGATGAATGTTTTGCTGTTGATTAAGGTCAACCCAACTTAGCCAGTGTATAAATACTGATTATTTTCAGCCCTTTAGCTTACAATAACAGCTATGCAGTTACTGAAGAAGAGATTGTGTTACACTTTCAATACATCAGCAACACACGGTTTATATTTTCCCTGTGTGGTCTACTTTCATATCTATTAACTGTGCTTGTTATTGAGCATTTTATATGACTGACATCTGGATCTACATCAGTCTATATTGTTACTTTTTTCCTTTACTTAATTAGATAATCATAAAATTATATTTTTAGAGTAACTCATAGTTCATATATTTTTAAAAATCAAAGTACATTATTTCCTATAACTGCATAAAGCCCTTCAAAAGTATGACAATTTTTTTGTTTTGCTGAGAAAGGCAAAACCACATATTTTTTTATAAATTATTCTTTAAGGTAAAAGAAAAATGTGCTGACAAATACGTAAGAAAAAGACTTAAACCAATGTAATTGCAAAATGCTTTTTGATTCACCTAATGTGATTGACTAAAATCCCTATTTTACCAGATGTATTAGTAGTCTAAAATGCATCAGTGTTAACAGAGGAATTCTACATACTGAGAGCTTCATGGTGTGATTAAGATTTGTTTTCTGTTATGTCAGTGGCTCTAGTTACTAAATATTTTCATATTATGCATTTTGGATGATGAAAAATTGGACAAATCACAAGCTGAAAATATTTCATGCATCAAATATATTTTTTCTTATTTACATATGTTATTAAAACTATATGCAAAGAAAAAAGCAATAAGCTTCTATAGCTTTCCATTCAAGATGTAAAATAGGAAAACTAAGGTTGTACATACAAGTCATTGCCTTCATGACTAGCTCGTAACTAAATTACACTAGTATTCACGTAATAGGACATAACATTCAGTCCTTATTCCCAAAACTTTGTGTGCATATGAACATCTGATCACCAAGGGCAAGGCAGCATTTGACCAAGTTCCAGTATTGATATGTTGATCAACTAATTTGTTTTGAGTCTGGGAATTGGATAGCAATAAAAAGTAACATCAGTATAGTTATATTGAAAAGAGTAAACCCTGAATAATATGGAGCATATATTTTAAGTCATACTTACCAGAGGGCAATGGCAGTAAACTAACTATTAGTCACAGTTGAGAAGATAAACTTTTCTCTGAAAGACAGTTTTCATTATTTTCTTTTTTGTTCAGTTAAAATCTTCCTTGAAAACTGAGAATGTTTTTGTGGTTACTGATTTGGTCTATGAAAGTTAGATTAAAGATGTATTGCTTAGTATGGGTCATGATTTGAGAAACTTTAATACCAATGTAAAAAATACCTGTTAAACATGCCATTCTTGTCTAAAAATGTCCATTAATAGTCTATTACTGATGGCTTTATTAATTTTACAGACATTTCTGCACTGACTTTTTTAACCTGCAATTAACATATCAAAACCTACACATTTGAAGATATAATGTGCAATTTTAGATGCCCTAGCATTACAAGAATCTAATCAATTCTGTTTAAAAAGTACTAAAAATTATCAGAGCCGTAAACTCTATGAGAAAATCAAAGGGATTTGGCCAGGCTACACAGATGGGACTAGACCAACAGCTTGAGGTTCAACGAGATCAAGTGTCAGGTCCTAGACTTTGGGCAAAATAACCCCAGGCAGTGCTACAGGCTGGGGCAGAGTGGCTGGAAAACTGCCGAGCAGAAAATCATGTGGGGGTGCTGGCTGGGAGCTGCTGAATATGAGCCAGCTGTGCCCAGGTGGACAAGAAGGGCAATGGCATCCTGGCCTATATCAATGTGACCAACAGGAACAGAGAAGAGATTCTTCTCCTGCAGTAGACTGATGAGACCACACCTTGAGTTCTGCATCCTGTTCTGGGCACCTTGATGCAGAAAGGACCCTGAGGTGCTGGGGCAGGTCTAGAGAAGGGCAAAAACACTGGTGAAGAGTCTGGAACATATATCCAATGAGAAGTGGCTGAGGAGCCGGGGTTGTTTAGCCTGGAGAAGGGGAGGCTCAGGAGGGACCTTATCACCCTCTACAACTGCCTGAAAGGAGGCTGGAGTCATGTGGGGATCAGCTGCTTCTCCCAGGCAATTGCTAATAGGATGAGGACACAGTCATAAGCTGCACAAGGGGAAGTTTAGATTGTAATTAGGCAGAAATTCTTCAGAGAAAGGTTGATTACATATTGGAATGGGCTTCCCAGGGAGATCATGGAGTCACCATCCCTGGTGTTAAAGGTAAGACTGGATGAAGGACTCAGTGCCATGATCTGGTTGACAAGGTTGTGTTGGGTCACAGGTTGGACTCCATGATCTCAGAGATTTTTTTCCAACCTAATTGATTCTGTGACTCTGAAAAGAAGACCTTTTCTAAAAAAAGGTTATCTTTTACAATGTAAAATTTAACCAAAAGTCAATTGTTATTTCAAATATATTATAATTCTAAATAAGTTAATGTTAGACATTTGTGTGTTCAAAGCATTTTCATGTTGACATATATGAGATCAGATAAACTGTAAGCTCAGATTCTCACGTGTGGGTAAATTCTGGAGGTAGCTCTTCTGCTATATTTTATTTTAGAAGACCAGATATCAGAAGCTGCTTTCCTCTATGAAATGTTCTGTAATTTGGAGACTTAGAAATCATGTTGTAATTATATCTTAAATATCCAAATTTTGCTGCTACTTGAGGACAAACATTAGAATGCAATGCAGTAGTTTAGTAAAAGAAATTACATATTTATCAGGTAAGAGAAACTGATAATTTACTTAGCTTGTGAATAATCTGACAAAGGTTGAAAACTTCATATTAATCTCAATGGTCTCAGATTACCAGTTTGGTTTTATCTCTTGATGCTTCTGGTGCCATTTTAACCTCACCACTGTTTAAGTATCTCAAAAAGAGTAGATAACATAGCATTTCATTTCTTGACTTTTTTTTTGTAACTATATGAAGTTCATACATTTTGAAACTGAATTGCATTTTATTTCTTGTCTGGACCTTATAGTCTGTGAGAGTTACACATAATTATGTTTAATCCTTTCCAGTGCTGACTCAGTACTATCTCAGTGTGGAGAGAAAGCTGTTTCTCCTGGGTTTGTTCTCCAGTCTTTCCTTTTTTAAAAACTGTGGGCAAGTAATCTATATTTCAAAGAAGGATGACCTTTGCTTGATTTAAATGGAATCTTTCTTTCAATATCTGAAATGAGAAGGTGATTAAAGTTTTGGTAGATTGGTAAGATGTATTTTAAAAGCAGATAAGCTTAAAGGTCAGACACTGTCAAATGAAGGATTTTGACTTTTTAATATTTAAATACTTCATAAGAATCATGGTTTATGCATGCCGGGCACTCTTTTTAAGTTCTAAAATAAAATTGTTCTGCATTTTCATAAAATTCACCCTTGAATGTTAGCTACATTTTGATATTGCATGAGCAATTACTTTGCAGCATTTGCTCTTCCTGCTTCATCTAAGACAGGAAGTTTTCCTGTTCTTTCTGTCAAATAATTGAAAAATAATATTCCAAAATAACATGAAGTACAACCTGAATTAAAGCACAGGCTCCTCTTTCTTATATTATTTTTTATAACTTTTCAGATTACTTAAATTCAGGATTTTTTTACTGTAACTTATAAATTACTATCAAAGTACAACATTTCATAGTGTATTATTTTGAGTAATGTGATTTGTGTGTTTTAGAATACTTTTTTTTTGATGTAGAACATGAGATTAAGGGAAGCCATCTTAATTATGGAACCAAATTTTTTGGAATCACGAGGAAATAACTAATAATTTTTAACCTATATAAGAGACCACCAACAATCCAGAACTATAAACAACAAGGAAATTTTTAAGGATAAAAGATTAAAAAAAAAAACCCTGATATTTTCCTATGTCGTAATCTTAATTTCATAAAACTATATCTGGAGAATGCTAGAAAGTAAATTTGCTTTTCTATATTTTTTCTATACATACCTCTTCTATATTTTTATTTCTTATCTACAGCAAGTAAATCTAGGGTAAGACAATGTCATAGTTATTTCAAATGTTTATGACTGATGAAAAATAAAGGAAGATTTATCGCCAAACTTCAGAAACACAACTTTAATGATACCAAAGAACAATTTTTCCTCTTTCCTTTATATTGAAATACATGCATTTTGAAAAGATTAAGACAGAAAAAAAATTAAATAATTTGACAGATAAAAAATCATGATGAATATGTAACACTGTCGAAGATCAGTTCTCCTTTAATTTTAGAAAAAGAAACAATTTTTGAAGCTTATTTTGCCCTGTTCTACCCCTTTCAAAAGGAACCATGTTAATCCTTCTCAATTTCTGTCAGTCTTGCTACTCATTTCCTAGAGTAATCTAAAAGTTTTCTTTTCTACAACACTGCTAATAAAAATAATAAATTATATATTTATTTTGGACTAAAATGAGAATTTCATTATCATCACAGTCACTGTCTTTTTCAGCTTTAGTATAAGTGAGTAGTGCTTTCATTGGATACTCACTGCTAAGGTAAAAATAGTAAGCCTTGCAGTTGGTCTGCTGGTTGTTTTACAGAAAAAAAGCTGTTGAAGATTGTTTTCCAGAACTATTTATCAATTTAGATGGTGCTTTCCATAAAAAATAAACATTTCCAATTTTCATATATTTTCAGTTATTTCTTATTTTTTCCTTCTTTCTCCCATAGATATTATGGTTTATAGTCAATACTGGAGTTCTAGAGCAGATTTTCTGTCTTGGAAATTTCAAGTTTTTACTGTCACATAATAGATGTTTCACACAGTTTTGATTCTATTCTTGTTACCTTTTTTTTTTTTTTTCTTTAACACTGAGGCAGTTCTTTCATGTACATTATTTCCCCCTTATTTCTCTTCTTTCTGAAGAGTTGAGCCTTCAACACCTCTGGTCCAGCTGTAGTTGCTGTTATTGTTTTTTTTTCTGTAAAGTCTCTTTATATCTTGAGTCATGATTTCTAATTCTCCATTTTATTTCTCAAACTAGGATAGAATATCATAGTTGTTTCTAATCTCACAGTCCCAATTTACTGGATGAAATGGCTTCTTTATTTGTGTTTATAATTTTCAGGTTTTCCCCTTAAAATTCTGTTGTCTCTTCATCTATGACTATGTTTCCTTGGTTTTGGTTTTTGTTTTGTGATGTGGGTTTTTCTGTTGATGTTTTATTTTTTAACCCCTGGATTGATTCCTGCCAATATTTCTTCTTTATACTGACTGGGAGTTCAGTATTTGGCAAAATTAATGTCTTCAGGATAACTACATGAGGGAAGAAAACAAGTAGCTTTGTTTTTTTACCATTTGTTGCGTTCTGTATTTTGCCAAACCCTCTCATTCTATAATCTGAGAGCAGGAAAAATCCCACTAAGACAATTTTATGTTCCTTAAATATTTTCCCAGGTTGTGTAAACTTAACCTTGATCCACATAAAAAGAAAAAAAAAAATCTGAATTTACACTCTGAATGCAAAGTTGGTTTTTTTCTGCCACCAGGTTTCTTTTCAACCACAGAAGAATGCCATAAATAGCAAGTCCCATGAGGCAGATAGTAGTAATTTCACCTACTGTAAAATGTTGAAAATTTGATGTCAAAACAAAGTCATTACTTTGAACAATTATCTGCTACACAATTAACTGTTTTAATGGATCTCTAGTTCAGTCATTTCCCTCATGGTCTGTTCAATTAACCCTTAACAAAAGAGACCAGCACTTCAGAGTCTCAAATAAACAGAGAAGGAAACAATATCTGCATAAACTGTTTTCAAAGACATTAAAAATTACATATGTATCTAGATGAAACTTAGCTAATGGACTTTGTTTTCAATTCTGTATAATTAAATCAGCTGCTCTTTAGATGGGAGGCTGAGAATGGCACTATGGTCAAACTGAGAGAAGATTATACTATAGCAAGACAAAATGTCTGAATTCTATTTAAACTTGTGTGAAAGCATAGATATGATTCTTCATCTATCTTTTTTCCCTGACTGCAGGTGAATAAAGAGCTTTTATTTTTCTAATAAAATTGGACATGCTAAACTATTAGCATTGCTAATAATCTATGTTTCAGGACTTTTATCTCCTCTAGAACTGCTGCGTTTAAAAGATATAGAAGACAGGAAAACATATGTTTGACGTGGTAAAGTTCAGAAATGTTCATGAAGCTTTGCCAAACCATGAAATCTCAAACTATGGAATTAATAGTGTGCAGTACAAATGCTGAGTTGCTTCTCTATTACCACATGTCTATATTTTAAGTAATATTTCCTTTCTTTGTGCCTTTTTTCTTTGTATTTTAAAAAATATTCAGCCCACACCTACCTCTCCAGGCCTCCTGTGCTGTTTTTTTTTGTTTTGTTTTGTTTTTTGTGGGTTTTTTTCAATATCTTTTATATATATATATATTATTTTCTTCATCTTCAGTCTTTCCTCTGCCCCAATATTTTTTACACATCAAGAAAAATTGTTGGTCTTTGAACAGAAATACCACTTGATTCATTTTTTCTCTTTGGTTATCTGTGCCCTGCAACACAAAACAACACAGAAAAAAAGGCTACTATCCTCAGACACATATTGGATCTCTATATGCCCAGGAAGAATTTAAAGAAACTTACACTTTGTTTAACAGGGTCAAAATTTCATGCATACTAATTATTTCATACATATAAATTTAAAAACTAAATATTAATTATGAACAGAATGGATCATAAAATCATTAAATTACTCACCTGTGCTTTCAAATAATATATCTATGCTATAGTTTAGCGTGTTTTCCCCTTGATCCAGCTTGTGTCTACAGCTCTGTTTGTCTAAAGGAGAGATAAAGGCAGAATAAACATATACAAACATTATGAAGAGAATTCTCCCAAATACCTAGTGTTGTATGAGATGAAGAAAGATTTTGCTCTATGGTTTTATTTTCTGTAGGAATCAAGTGAGTTTAGTTTTCAATGATTTGATACATATATTAACTTATTTAAAAAGATATAGAAAAAAATGTTTGAAGATCATCTAGTTTGGGGGTTTATGTTTGTTTTCATGATGTTTTAGCAAATAGAGATGAGTTTATTTAGAATGGATTTTTATTGTGCTTTTATGTGGTTTTTAATAGACTTTTCTTCTCTGTCAAAGTAGAAATGGAGTAATTGATCTACCTGTGACATATGATTATAATGTACAAAACTGATTATTCAGTTTATAAATAGAAATGTTGGCTGTATTAATTGGACTCAGTTTGCAGGGCCTACCCTTTACTTGTTTGTTTGTTTCTGTTTTTTTAAATCCAAATAGAAAATAGATGAAGAAAAAAAGAAAAAGAAGAAGAAGCTAGAAAGAAACTTGCTTTCAGAAGCCCCAAGAAAATAACAACTGTTTTAAATTAACAGATTGGAAAAAACTATTACATATGCTTAGAAAAGAAAAAACAAAAAGCAAAAGACAACCCCAAACAAACACAAATAAACAGGCAGAGACAAGCTTCTCTGTGCTGCCATGGTATTCTGCGGGCACATCCCACAGCCTGTAGTTCAATTCTATCTTCTGCCTCTTCTGTCTCTCCACACATGACCTACTGGAAGCTTCCACCATCTTTGTCCCAGCAGCCACGTGGAGCTAAGTCAAGATGGTGAAGTCTTTTTTTCTGGGTAAAGCATCTTCTTTTTTGTATAATTTTGTCAATATGGCTGCTGTTACTGTGCATTTCTTATTCCATGGCCTTTTTGCTTTCAAGAAATTGCTATCCCAACCCATAGTCTTTGCATGTGTTCCTCTCATACCTGAAGGGGCATGAGAAAGGGAAGTGGCTTATTTGGAGTCTAATTTCCAGCTGATGTTAAACCACCACAGCCGTGGAGAAGTACATATTCTCTGTAAATATATAGCATCGTTTAATCATGATTCATGCCATAAATTTAATATGTTGAAGAATAGAGATTGGGGTTACCTGCCCTTTTCTTTACTCTCATTTTAGTCTCTTACAAAAACTGTAAAATAAGGGACATTCTCAATTACTTAAACTAAGGAGAATTGAAAAAGACTTATAATGATTATCAGAAATCTTTTTCTTCAGGTAAAAAATTGAATTTTAAAATGGATGAGTAGTCAGACAGATACCTCAATAAAAGACTGTTTAGCCTTTCCTAGAGAGTGATGGCTTAGCGTGAGCAAGTAGCTTGAAGTCTTTAGTACCCCTGGAGCTCACAGAATCAACTCAGTCAGGTTTAGCTGAACCCTTCATCTTTACATGTTCAAGGTAAGTAAATAAATTTCAAGCAGTTTGATGTACACATTTTTTTTCAAAAAAGTCTGTAAAGTCTGACTGGAGGGCTGCAGTGCATTTTTTCATATTCATCTGCATTCATGCTACAAATAAAATTATTTTTAAAAAATTAAATATTAGTGGCTATAAATATCTGACAGGTCTGGGACAAGGGGAAATGATTTTGTATTCTAGTGGACAATTATCTTCATTCTCGAAATAATGACCAAAAAGTCAGTGAGGGAAATACCCATTATCAAAATTTTGTGGAACTTTAGTAACTTAGTGAAAAAATGGTAAGGATTACTAGGCATAAATTTGATTTACTTTTATTTTTTTTTTAAGTGGAAGCTAATTGAAGGATAATAAGGACATTATTTAAAGAACTTGAAAAAGAAGGTTCTTGACTACTATTGAAAATTACTAAGAATTAGAATCATATTTCTAAAATCTTTAAAAAGAATGCATTAAAATTCTGAAAACTTTCTTTTTTACTTAAATGCTACTGCAGCTTTTTATGGAGATAGAGGTATCGGATTAAAACTTCATTCAGTGTTTGCCTTTGAGTCAATTTAAGTCAATTGAGCCAAAATCTCTTTAAGTTTATCCCAAATGGAATTAACGTAAATCAACCAAAACAAGGACACTGTAACTTTGTGAAGACTTAATCTTGATCCTGATTGGTGTTGACACTTTATCAATATTTCTAAATTTTCTTGTTTGCCATCTTTTTCAGCTAGCTATTTTCTTTCTTTATTGATTTAAATTAACATTTTTCCATGAGTTTCCACTCTCCACATATATTTATAAACAAATTAAATAGTAGAAACCTTCATAACCCAGACCTGTGAACCATTTCCAGTCATTAATAGTCACACCCAGCTATTAATAACTATGAAAAAATACCTTTTTTCTTTTAGTTTGTTTTGATGTCTTTGGATCAATCACTGGATATGCACATAAATATCTAAAATTAAAATCAAATGCAGACACATTTTAATAGGTACTAGAGTTCAGCCCCATCAGTTACTCTGATGCTTAATCCAGTTTTTAAACATTGAAATGACTGGAGTAAAGTGTGTTTTCTTCTTTCAAAATTAGAAATGACAATTGTGTTATTAACAGCCCTTATGTAAAAAAAAGTGACAAATCAATGAAAAATTTTGACTAGTATATCTTTAAATATTTATTCTAGTCAAATAATATGATACAAAAAAGTACAACACATAAAGAGTGAACAAAACAAAGAAAAAATATTAAAAAATATGCTAGGCCAATAACAAGAACGTTTAGATTTCTATCAGTACACTTCTGCTTTACCTCACCTGAAACTGAACCATTTCCATTTTTGGTGAAATGTTTTAATATTAGCAGCTACATACTGCATTTTAAATATATATGTTAATTATTCTAAAACACAGCTAATGTCTCTTTTCAACACTTATGCATTTCTTCTATGAAGACCTTTATGTATGCATATTCTCTCCAAGACTTTTATTATTCTAAATGAAGAAGATGAAAATATTTGATCTTCCAAGGTATTTGTCAACAATATATGGTTGCAAAAATTATGAGTTGGTAATAGGCCAAGAAAATCACGTGGAAATCACGTGGCCAAGCAGTGTAGGTCAGCTGTCCTAATATGAATATGAAAGTATTTTCAAAGCTGTAAACATTACATGATGGTTTACGTTTGGAATACAGGATAGCAAACATTATTTTCTATATAGAATTATTCATTACTAAGGCATTGTAAGTTTAGGTGAATAAATTGTAACTGTATATCAAAAAGTTCCCTTCATATCTGTGAAAATGACACTTGTATATTAAATTTTACTGGAAAGAGCAGTAATCTGAGGGAAAACCTGTATGATTAAAAGTAGCAAAAGTAGCAAATCATCCTAACCTCGCAAGATTTGCTTTATCTGCCTCAAAGCCCACTTTGTAGCCTTCTCGTGGGGATAGTTGAACGCTCTCTGTATCAGCCATTAGATGTCCAGTAAGTCACCTCCTCCCCTGAGGGGCCCAACTTGGGCCTCAGCAAAGCACCCTGGCATCTCCACAAATGGGTAAATGTTTTGAATCATTAATGATCAATAGTCTAGTCTCTCACACCACCTCAGTGGCTCAAAACCTTTGCTAATTTCTCCTCTTCTGGTGCTCACTCCAAACCTTCTTCAAGGATGGTGCTTTTCACATAATGGACCAAAGGACAAAAGAGAGAATAAAGAGGAAAGACAACACAAATCATTGTGCAACACACTGTGGTTACCAAAATGAAAATGAAACAGTGGGCATTAGGAGCATAATCATAAAGTGTGATTAGATTGTAACAATTGATAGGATGTAACTTGATCTGAATGAGTTAAAATCCTTCAGTATTAAAAAGTTATGAACACAAAAATCAGTATTTAATAGTGACACAAATCCAATTCTCATTAGCCACAGACCCTAACCTTGTAACTCCCAAAGACTGGAGTGTTCTTTAGTGGGTAGTAGGTGTGAGGGATTCCACAATACTGCGTCGCTTGGATGTGAGCCCAATGTCTTAAAATTAACCATAGGATTAAACAGCAGGTTCTAATTTTTAAATTCCATAGAAAGGAATCCAAACAGCCAAATCTCAAGGGTGTCTTCAGGTGCCATAGTAAAATTGATTACCTTTGCACACTAGATTACGTTTGAATGGGTTTGTTGAGGGGATGTGTTAATAGGGTTCTCTCTCAACCCCATCCACATATACTTGGATCAATTTTACAGCTAGTGCTTCAGTTCCGCTAGGCAATTCTACACAACATGAAAAACTAAATTTTAGCATTAAAAATTCTCATATACATCAAGGGTCTACTATAGGCCTCCTAGCCAGGACAGTGACGTAGATGTAGTACTTGCAGAACTAAGGGAAGCTTCTAAGTCAACTGCCCTTGTTCTTATGGGGTGTGCTGGTTTTGTTGAATGCAGCTGTTCTGGGGTGCACCAGGCACAGCATCACCAACCAGGCAAGGGAGGGGATTGTCCCACTCTTGTCGCAGCTGGTACAGCCTCACCTTGAATTCTGTGTGCAGTTTTGGACACTACAGTGTAAGGATACAAAGCCATTACAGAACATTCAAAGGAAGGCTACAAAGATGGTGAAGGGCCTTGAGGGGAAGTTGTATGAAGAACCACTGAGTTTTCTTGGTCTGCTCAAGCTAGAGAAAAGGAGGCTGAGCAAAGATCTCCTTGCAGTGTACAACTTCTTCATGAAGAGAAGAGAAGGTGCAGAAACTGATTTCTTCTCTGTGGTGACTGGTGACAGGATATGGGGAAATATCCTGAAGTTGTGAAGGGAAGTTTAAGTTGGGTATTAGAAAAAAATTCTTCACCCAGAGGGAACAAGCTCTCCAGGGAAGTGGTCACAGCATGACAGAGTTCAAGAAGTGTTTGGACAATGGTCTCAGTGATGAGACTCTGAAATGTGCTGTGCAGGAGCAAGAGCTGTACTTGACAAACCTTGTGAGTCCCTTCCAACTCAATTTATTCTACGAATAAAATAAATATACTGGAAATCTGAAGTAATTTTTCAATTTCAAACTCAAGTCTTAAATATTTCTATATGCAGAACTTTCCTTGAAAGCAATATGCTTTCATGTGTGAAATGGCCTGGATGATCAGGTCATTGATATTGCTTGCAAAGACTATTGACTTCAGTGGAAAGCTATCCACTGACTTTTGCTGCAGTACTGTGGAAAACAAGTAACAAACTTGGATTTTTTCAATAAATACAAAAATCATCTCAGGCAAGCAATCTAACTGTTTAAATACTTAAAGGAAATCAAATATCATTAATTAATTTCTGCCCTACCAAGAGAGTTTCTACTTACCTCACTTTACTAAATTTAGTCTTCAGAAAAGACATGGTGAAACATGGATTGAAATGATGATGAAGAGTGAACACCTAACTATCTAACTGTGCTCTCTCCAACTTTTAGTATCTGCTTTGTTCATATCAGGCCCTTTGCCTGCATCTGGACAGAAGAATATTACTTCCGCCTTTTGCAACTCCTTGGACTTTGATTCAGGTCCCTCAGTTTAATTGTATGAGTATTTAATAACTAACCCATCATTCTAAACTAAACCAATTTAGCTTGAAATTCCCCTGATTGGAAGGAAGATTAGCCTGAATAAATAGCTTTCTAGAAATGGCTGTTATTTAGTTAAAAAATATTAATTTCTTCTTTCATTTGGATTAACTGTACAGCACCTTCACACACACATATATAAAATGTATATTTTATAAATTATATAAATGCATAAATATTAAAATATTTATATATTTACAAAATATATATTAAATGTATATTTTCTCCATATAATCAAGTTTACCCTTACCAGTCAAATGTGTTGAGAAAGGAAAAGATTACAGGAAAGAAAAAAACTATGGTCTGACAACTTCTGTGTAAATATCACTGAGTCTGTGAAAGTTCACTATGAACAAAAGGGATGTGTAAGAAAAGTATGCAGTTGCAGCTAAGTATTTCCAACTCTATCTTTGCTATGTAATACACCAAAATTGAAGTGTATAAGAACCTCACAGGAGAATACTTATGGAAATTACTATTGTGTTTAGAGCACTGATTTTTATCAACAAAAGCTTACCTTCTGTAAAATAATGAAAGAATTTATGCTTCAGAAAGAAATCTTGGAAAGGAAGAAAAAAGAAAGAGAACATGAGAATTTTCGTTATCATCCTTAAATTACCTGTCATAACTCAATAAAAATGTAGGAAAACCCTCTTTTATGTTTTGCAGATATAAAATATATTGAAATCAATGGAGTTGCTTTGGTATAAAAAGCAGAATTTATTTAAAATTCAACAGTTTTGCTCGTTTCTGGGACATTGATCTTCTGGAATTCTATCATTTTGAAGAGGGTGCATAATTTCATAGAAATACAAAAATGCAAACTAGTATCTATTTTTAAATGCTTGTAAATAATTAAACTTTCTAGGTAAAATCATAATTTTTAGTGGAATTCAAGAACCATAGCATTTTATTACTAGTCACATTTGCATTTTTTCATCAGTCTTCTCTTATACCAAAGTTTTTAAATCTTTATGTATCAATATGAATATTTTAGATCATACTATTCTAACATATATCCTAGTATTTGGAAAAATGTGCCCAAGAATTGAATGCAAGAAAAATAACATGAAATTATTCAAAGCAGTGTATTACATAGCAGATTTTTTGCAAACCAAACACATCACTGTTCCACCCATACATTTCAAATATGCTGTGATAATTCAATTATAAATGACAGTGTTACATTCTAGGACTGTGCAGATAAGACCTTCAGTGTATTTTATAATCTACAGAAACCTTTAAATTAGTATTTGCTGTTTTTTCCCTTAAACACATTTAATTACCTATGACAATGCCTTAATTATGTATTATTTCACCAAATTTTTGTTTTTATGACAATGTCATGACCCTTCCCTTACAGTTGCTGTTTGTTATCCAAATTATGTCCTTTAGTATAGAGACAATCCAGGCAAGTCTTTCAACACATTCCCTTCTAAGCAATCATGTCAAAATCCCCTTGTAACTTTCACTTACGTATATTTTCTCCTTTAGTACCATTTCATCATGTACTTCTGGACTTCCATTCCCATCCTTTAATGAACCTATGTTTAATTCCTTCTGTAACTAGAAAGTCTATTTGCTGACCCATCATCTTGGACACCAAGCAAATTTTAACAGTCATTTATATGCTTGCAGAATTCTTGCAGGAGAAAGTATTTTCTGCCAAAAAAAATCACCTGTCACTGAAATAATAACTTGACAACACTTTGCAATTTCCATACAGTGGAACCTTGGATGTTTCCATTTTTCATCTTTGCCAGAAAAATAAATTAATTTAAAGACATCTGAAGGTATCTGCAACTTTGAAGGTTAATGGAGTCCTCTGAGAATACTTGAATAGACAGATATTTTTGATGCATGTTTTTAGTGGAGGTTTACTACTGCTATAACATACTTTACTTTTAATAATATTAAGCATGCTTCAGCCTGGATATACCTTTTTATTCAGAATATGACAAAACTTTTATGACTCATAATAATTAAAAGCAAGTTAATATCCATTAATCCTTATTCTAACAATTCATTTTCCAAATTATTTTTGCACTGAATATTTGTTTTTAATAGCAATCACAATATCTCTTACAACTCATTCTCTATGTAAATTCAGATGTTTCTCTGTCAAAAAACGTTGTTTTTAGAATCATATCTTTGGAGTTAACTGATTAAAAGTTTTAAAAATATATTTCAGGAGTTTCTTTTTAAAGCTATTCACAGAGTAGCAGAAACTCAATCATAATGTCTTCCTTCCTTCTTGCTTTTCTTCCACGTGTTTCAAACCCCTTTCTGGTATAGTTTAGGTTATTCCACTTAAATATTTGCAATGAATGCCATATTAGTAATAATTTCCTTCATCCCTTTGTAGTAAAATTCTGAAGTGTCACTTCAGAATTTTATTACAAAGGGATGAAGGACATAAATGTCACAAATATTTAAATAGTTCCTAAACCCAAAGACACTAAGAACAGCAAGAGGAAATGTGCAGATGTTGCAAGTATGGAGTAATACTGCAAGAACACTAAAATTCATCCAGATACTCCTTATGAATGCTGCACTGAGTGAGTCAACATATTAAAGTCAAAAATGTAATACATATGGGCATTAATGCCACCTATCTATTACGTGTATTTCTGAGTGAAAGGTAGATGTAGACATCTGAATAAATTGATATTGCAAGGTTCTTTATGTACCTTACATACAAATAATTCAGCTTTATTTTTCAGTTTTCTTCGTACATGTGACATTATGCTATTTCACTGTGCGTAATAAGCTTGAGACTCAGTTGAACATTTTTGTGCATTTTTTCATCTTAATATTGTCATGTTTGAGCTTAGAGAGATGATCACACTATTGTTTCACTTATACTATCACTAGAAGCAAGGAGAGAAATCTTTAATTGGTTTGCTTATCATGATTACATATAGAGAAAAAAAGATTGATACAATTTTCTTTAATATACTGAACTTTTATTTAAAAACTTAAGAAACATAGGTTGAATTTAATTATTCCTATTAAAAAATAAATCCATTGATAAAATAGCCTTGCTATATAGTTATGAAGTGTAAATATGTTAAATTAAAATCCAGAATGCAGAGACTTCATCACAATCACAATGACCATTTGTTTAAATGGTTTTGGTTTTTCCTTTTTTGTTTTTTTTTCTTTTAATTTCTAGAACTCATTGACCTATCCAGCTCACTCCTAAGTTTGATTTTTTAATATTTTCTTGTTTCATTATTGATAATAATTTATAACTTATCTCATTCAAAAAGTCTCTTCTGGATAATGCACATACCTCATCTCTCAACTTATCACAAATTAATAGAAAAAAAATACTCTGGATAGAAGGAGAAACAGTAGATTTATATGTATATGCATTCAATCACAACTCTGAGAATATAAAATGTCAGTCATTTTTGCTTGAAGGCACAAATATATTTATTCTTCACTCAGGTAGTTAAAACTACAAAAATTCTGCATTAGCAATTTTCATATTTTTTATTAGTTGTTTCTGTTCTGCTGCTAAAAACCAAAGGTCCACATCTTCAGAAGAGTCCTTGCAAGTCAAAAATAATTTGTTTTCTGAAAAAATAAAATACTATATTAAACGTGTTAACTTTCCTGAATCAGACATGGTCAACTGACATGTGGACTTTAATAGTCTAAAAGTTTGTGCTTTCCAAAGAAATTTTCTGGTTATAAATGCTATTTCAGAATTGTGAGAGGTTGACCCCAGCCAGCCTCCAGAAAACCACCCTGATTTTCACTCATTCCTTTCTCCCAGTAGATGTAAAGAAAGATAGAAGGAAAGTGAAAACACTGATGAACCAAGAAAGAGACAGTTTAATAAGAAAAGCAAAAGCTGCATGTGCAAGCAAAGCAAGATTAGAAATTATTTCGCTCCTTCCCATAGGCAGAAAATTATGTCATGCCCTAGGAAGCAGGACATAACAGCCACAACCACCATAACGACAAACATCTCTTCCTCCTTTCCCCGAGTTTTTATTGCTGGGCATGGTACATGTTCATACTGACCCCTCTAGTCAGCTCAGTTCAGTTCATCTGTCCCAGTTGTGCTCCCTCCCAAGCTCTTACCCAGCATATTCACTTTGTGGGAGGAAGGGAAGAGAGTGAGAGATGCCCTTGATGCTCTGCAGGCACAGTGGTAACCAAAACTGTGGTGGTTACTGACACTGGGCAGCAAATGCAAAGGGCTGCACAGCATGACTGCTTTGAAAAAACTTAACTTCATAACTTCATCCCAGCCAAACCAAGTAGAAACATTCTTTCAAAATACTTCTCATTCAGCCTACACTTGATTCCAGCTAATCATAACTTCTCATGGTGCTGAGTGGATTGTAGGAGGAAGTCATTTTTTATTTTTTTTATCACCAGATTACTCTGATTTGGAGGGATTTATTACCCCTTTTAAGAATCTCATGAGTATTAATTGTCTGATTCAAAGGTGTAATTTCATCACTCTGTAATTATATGTCCAGCAGTATACGTCAGTCCATCCCGAAACAGATGACACTGAGACAGAATTGTATGTACAGCTAAAAAATATGGCAACTGCAATTTTATCCAGATGGCCAATCTAAACTCGCTGATGTCCGGCACCAGTGAATTAGTGAAAAGACTGACTTGCATGTAGGCATAATGCCATATGAACAGATGGACATGAGTACAAATATCTAAGAGACCATCTATAATCACAAACTGTGTTTGTGAAGGGCACAAGTTTAGCCAGGAAGTACCAGATGGTTGTCTGTCCTGAGGTTATAGAAATGCAGCTATTGGAATACACCATTCTTAATCCCACTTTTGACTAGATAAAATCCCTAAAATTAACAAAATTACTTCATGGCCGAGGAAGAAAAAGATATTATTTAACTTATTTTTATATAAATTTTAGTATTTCTTTTTTAAAAGTTTGTTCTCTTGTATATAAGTGAAAGATTAAGTTTTAGGCAACAGAAAGGAAACTTAGAGGATGCTCGATAAAATTTGCCAAAAATTTTGTTACTCCCATGAGACGAACTGCCATGTTAGATGGAATTGATGGGAATGGTGGTGGCTTTTAATAAATGGATAAAAAGTTCTGCTGTTTCAGATTCTAATTACACATAAATATTGCAAAAAAAAGTTTAAATTCCCAGCATGCTTTTTTACCAGGAGTCTGGTTTTGATGCTGGGTTCCATTATGTTTTCAAGTATAGTTACTGACAAGGAATGAAAAAGTGTCATATCACTAGACAAAAAAATAATATTTTCTGTATTAATACTTTCTTTGGACCCATACTTTAATAGGCTAGACACATTCTAAATATTGTATAGCTTTGCTTAAACTTCTAGAAAACATCCTCCTTTGATATGATTATTTTAACTAAGTTAGAGCATAATTTACTTGCGTAAAAGTTTATGCAGCCTTCTAGAATGAAGGATCAAAAATATTTTCTTTCCCAGCTTTCATAGTGATGATGATGATGGATATATATCATCATGGTATGTTTGTTTTTATCAGACACTGTCACTTTTGGTTTCCTTCAGACAACTAATATCCGTTTTATTATTGATAACTGCATCTCTTCCTTTCTTCATATAATATTCCTGCAAAAATGCAAAGCAAGATACGATACATATTTTTCATCTTTCCTTTTCACAGAAAATGAAAATTAAAGTTAGAAACTGCTTTTCTTTGGTCCTGTATGGTAGATTTCGTTTTCAATAGCAGAAGAAATTACTAGTACAAAATAAAATCTGAGTGGATTTCTCCCTCTGACAAATGTCCAAATCAACATTTGCATAAAGTAAAAAAATTGAAATCATGACCATCTACTGATGCAATTTAACTTGATATTATTGAATTTAGTGTTTATTTTACAAAACCTCATATCATGGTTTTAGAACATGAGTAACTTGTTCATGGTTATTTCAAAGTGAAAATAATTTGAAATTTTAGCAATAAGTTTGGGAAATCTGCCTTTTCTCCCATGATTCTTGACAGAATATTTTCTGTTGAAAATTTGGTAAATATTTAATTTTAATTGTGTTCTTACACAAACAATGCACACATAAACAGTCTAAAAATATATTTTATATAGTTATGCTACGGCACATTTAAAAAAAGTCTCTTCTCATGTCAGTGCTTTTAAATTTACACACATCCTTAGGCTTTACAGAACTCAGCTGACAAATACTATGCTCATAAATAGAAGAATACATGTTATTACTCAGGAAGCATAGAAAAAGCATACAAAAAGCTGCTGATCTAAAACTGCTATGAGATATTCTTTAAACTTTTAAATGGCAATGAACCTACACTGTCAATGCACATTATACTGCAAAGTCAACGAGCATTAACCTTGGAAATAAATATTGTAGAACATATGATCCAATAGTCTGACAACCAGTTTTTATGATAGTTTATGTATCTTAAAGTGATATAAAATTTTGCTAGATTTATAAACATTCTACCACTCTGGCAAAATGTCTTTGGAAGATTTTCATAGTCAGTACCATTCGAGGTCTAACACAACTGACAAGACAATGTCAGGAACAATTCTGAGCTGTTAAAGACCTTGCTTTATTAGATCCTGGTCAGTGCTGACTACAGCAAAAGTCGAGAAAAGATGTTCATTATGTCAGGGAAAAAGTGTTAAAGAGAAAACAGGATGCCAGTTCCTTAGCCTTCACCAACATAACCTTCCATAAAATGACAGAAATGTGACAACTTATGAAAAGAAAAAAAATTAATAAGACTTAATATGAGTAGATCACAAACTAAATAATCAAAATTAGACAAATTTACTCTTCTGAAGAAACACTGAAAATTCGTAAGTTTTAGATTTTTTTCCCTTCTCTATCTTTTGATATCAAGTTTTTAAAAAACCCGTGGTCTGTAACAAAAAAACCCAAACATACCCACAAAGAATAATTATGCACTAGCTTTTGTCTTATGTACTCGTTATTTTTAAATGTATGTGATCTGAAAAAATAAAATGAGAAATCAAGCATATATAGTTACATATTTGTAACTTAGATCAGCACAATTTAAATTAAAAAAAATAAAAAAAGAAACGCTAGAGACAACTTGGAGTGAGTCATTATATAAATAACCTAAATTAATAACTAAAAATTGTGGCTACAATGTGTTTTTTTTAGCTTCGATTTTGCTTAAATCAACACTAGACACCCAAATCTTATTATTTCTGAAAATTATATATTGACTCAAAATCCTATGACGATAGCTAAATTTAAACACTTTCAATTATTTTTGAAGACATTCAATGACAAAAAGATCACCTTCATGACTCAGTAGGTGTTATTCAACAGTCATTGGCGTTGACATTTATCTCTCAATTGATCTAAGTAAGTTTAGCAAATGCTAGTCCCATTTTCTTACTAAATTTAGATCTCTCTGGCTTGATTGAGTATGGCACCACATACGAAAATCTGTTCATCGGTTCACCCCAAATATTCTACTCAGTAGTCTTCAGGGTAGGTATAATTTTGAAATCTTTTAGTAGCCTTTTAGTAATTTTATAAAATATTTAATAATAACTTGGAGGTATAATAGTGAACCAAGGTATTGTTAACAATTAATGTGAATCTGAAACTATATTAATATCTTGTTTGCTACTTAAAGCCATTTACTAATTTTGGATATTTAAATTAGTGTTATGTTATTAAACAAGGGGGAAATATTTTTTACATATTTGGAACAAGCAGCCTAGAGAAAGAGTTGAATCATGAACTCTGGAAGTGTTCAAAAAGCTTGTGGATGTGGCACTTGGAGGTGCAATTTAGTGGTGGGCATGATGGTGCTACATTAGCAGTGGAGTTTGATGATCTTGAAGGTGTCTTCCAACTGTAACGATACTGTGATTTAAAATATTTTCAGGAATAAAATAGGTCATGAAGTATTGGAAGTTCTGGAAAAACCAACACTGTTATTTCATGATTGGGAATGAAATAATGACCACTACTCAGATGATTTGTTCCTCTCTCAAATATAATACATAATGGCAATACATTGAGAATACCAAGAAATTCAATTTTTTCTAAATCTATAAACTTTAAAACTCTTTCAAATCCTTTCAATGTTTTGGGATATTTTCCTAAAAAATAATCTCTCAGGATATTTTTTATATGTATATATAACAACATATACAGATTATTCCCATTATTGCATGTCATTTAAATCTTACAGAAGATCATTAAGAAAATGTCTGTGCTCATTTGCTATTTCTGATATCTTAGTCTCATAAAATTTATTTTTTAAGTGCTAGAGAACTAAAATAATATATAATCAGGATCAATTCTAAAATTATTTTCTCTTAAACCAAATAAATAAACAAATTTACCTTTGTAAATATATCCTTAAGGCTGATGTTTGCCTGATAATAGGATTCAGCAGATGTTTTACAAGCTCTGTTTTTGTGGTTATAGCTAACTCCTTAGAAAGAAAAGAAATATTTGAAAATAACAGAAGTGGATGAAAAGCCTTTTATAGAGAGATTTCTGCACTAGTAGGGGTGCTAAACATTAATGGACATGGATAGTTTTTAAACAGTCTAACACTTTTAAATTAACTATAAAAGAGAAAAGAAAAATATTCTTACACACTTGCAGCACTTCAAGCATTTCCAGTCACAAAACTATGCTTATTCTTAAATTGACTTTGAATAAATAATAACATCAACCATTTTTTTAAAAATGACATATTCTAAATGGTATGTAGAATATTGGTCTTGAGTTTGAATAATACAAATGAGCATACCTGTTATGTGGAAATACTAAATGCATTCTATACTTACACTATCTCACACTTTTGGGCAAATCTTTGTTGCAAAAAAGAATTAATTAGTATTAGGTTAAAAATGTAAGGGGTGTAAAAATAATGTGCTATTTTTATTTCTACTAAAAATATGACGTTCAAGGGAGTACATCACTGTCTTCAATAGTCCTATGCCTTACCTCTGATTGAAGGAAGTCTGGCTACCCAGTTTGTATTTTTAGCACAAATATCTGCCTAAATTTGTCTATCTTGTTTAAGAAAATAAATATGAGGAGACTGGGTTACCATCTTGTATTTTTTTTCATGCAAACTTATGAAATCTACTTAATGATTTTTTCATATTATTAGTCATTTTCTTTTTTGCATTAAATTTTTCTGTGTCCTTCATCCATAGCAGTAATGCAGAATTAATACTATTTTTTCCCTGCTGAATGTCAAGCAAGAAGATAATTCTTCCTATCTATCTTTTTAATTGCTTCTCGATTAGAAATAAAGTGCCAGTTGTGGGACTAGAGTAGGCCATGGCAGCAATGGAGATCTGACTGAAGATAATCTGCTCCTAAAGCTCATTGCAGCCTTTAATGAGTGATCTAACTTCCTAAGTGACTCGGGTAACTCCTCTTTGCCAACCTAGCTCTTGGGATTGAGGCTCCTGGGCAATAATAAGATGATCTCCTTGTAGTAATCTTTCCCTGATCATCCTCTAGAACAGAATTTTTGTACTATGAGGCACTACCAGGCCAGACCATGAGTATTCAAAGGCAGTACTAGCAGACGACGACAGCAGTAAAACACCAAACTGGCTTGACCTTGCCCATACACTGTACTGAAAATAGTTCCTAGACTGTGCAGTGTCTTCTCTCCTCTCACCAGTTTAACCTAAAGCAAGTTGAATAGTGTATATTCAACATTCAATACAGGGCATTGGCAAAGAGCATTTTGCAAGTAAATTTAAAAATTTTACCAATACTGATGCTAATTCAGGTTGTTATTCTATTTTTGAATTTACAAGTATGCAAATATCTCTTTTTCCTTTATAAAGAACCAAAATAATTGTATATTTTGACCAAGTAAATATAAATGCTGTGAGATTTTTTCCCTCTAGGATATTAACATTGTTCTGGCAATAACTAAGGATGATAAAGAAAAGTGTGATGACATTTTACTGTGCATACTAGGGAGATAAGAAAAGAAGTAAGGAGATCTTAACAGCAGCAAGATATGAAACTACAAATTACTCTGTTGGCTTTGTATGCAAACAATATCAAAAGCACAGATTCAAACCACAGAAGATTTTTGTTTCATAGTGGAAACTGATTAAATTGTGAGTGCTGTTTCTCTGTACTAGGAGTCGACTCAAAAAAAGCAGTTCATTTCTTATCAGTAAATCCGAGTATTTGATTAAGTGTCTTTCAAGTGGGAAAGGTTTTGGTTGTTTTTTTAATGTTCTGGGGGTTTTTAAGTGATGGAATGAAACAAACTGAGAAACAAATATATTATTTTTCTCGTTTTTCCTCAGAATGGATGATTTATTTTCACTTAAAAACACTTCATTGCTTTTTTGGGACAGTGAAGACTTTAGCATCTCTAAAACAATTCTTTTAAACATCTGTGGCCATTTCTTGGCTATAAGGGTGTAGATACATGCCAAAAAAAAAAAAAAAAAAATGGAGCCAGAATTCATTTGAGGGTTAAAAATATTTCCAGATCTGAACAATGCCAAATATAGGATATCTTTAGGGGCCAAACGTGATTCTTGCGCCTCTTAGAAGTATTATGCAAATAGCCCTGAGACACATCTAAAGACTATATACATTTCCATGTAAGAGAGTTAAAAACATAAATACCAGCTTCACTGTGACAAATAGTGCCAGTAATTTTTGATACCTGCATGCACAGACTAAAAAAGAAAAAAAAAAAACAAAAAACCAAAAACCAAAAAACCAAAAAACCAAAACCAAACCAAACCAAACCAAACCAAAAAAAAAAAAAAACAAAAAAACAAAAAAAACAAAAAAACACAAAAAAAAAAAAAAAAACCAACCAACCCCTTTGCATATGTATTTTTCTACTTTCAAAGTTAAGGCATAATTGGCAAGAGAAAATATATTGTTTGAATTTGTTTCATAATGATGTATATATACTTTCTGTTAATCTTTACAACATATTTTATCAGTTTACCTAAGCTAAACATATGTTTCCATGTGGATTAATTTGTGCTTTTTAGTACAACTGAAGATTGTTAGAGCTTTTTTTTTTTTTCTTTTATACACTTCTTTAAGAGAACCATTAGTAAAAACAGAGAAATAAAAATATGCACACCCTCAAATACCAGTGAGACTTACTTAGCCTTCAACATTCTAGAACTTTAATTATGTCAAGGGAAATTCTAGGACAATATTAATAAACATTTCCTTCTTGGAGTTAAATGTGGTTTAGACGTGTTATTTTTGTTGCGTTAAGAAATATGCCTGAAATAACCAATTTTCACTTCAAGATCCATATTTGAAAAACACCTTAACTTTCACAAAAATGAATTCAAAGGGACACGAAATTTCACATTATGTACACTACTTTTGTCAGTTTCATTAGTTCTGAGGGTATATTTGCCAAAACTAGGATATCTGAAGTAGACTCAAAATGCAAATGACAGATTGAGAAGAAAAGTGAAGAGGGAAGGAAAAACTTGTTTTGTAGCATCAGTTCAAATGCTTTGATGTCTAGCTGAGAGAGAAAAAATGTTCATGGAACGAAAACAGGTTACAGAATCTCTTCCAAAAGACAGTGTAAATTTGAAAGTACAGCTTCAAATGTGGTTCTGTGAATTCTAAAATATTTTATTGGTTACTGACTGTGCTTCAACTTATAAACTTAAAAAGTGGAAAAATATCTCAGAAAATAAAGAAAAGGCATTTTATATTAAACAACTCACACAGATCCTTTTGTGTCTCTTCTGTGAACTACCAGTCAAACTGTGTGCTATATAAAAAAATCCAAAAACATCTCATTGCTTTTGTTGCACTCTGGCAAATTCCATATAAGAAGTCATGGAGTTGCAATGAAATAAGACAAAGGTAAGAAAAAATTCTAATTGAAAACTAACTTTCCGAACAAACACTGGTGTGCAGAATTGTCTTCTCGTTAACAATTTAATATTTTGCCTAAAACTTTAGCTCCTAACTTCATAAAATTCAGACTAAATTCATACACACTTAAGTTCTCACTGTGTTTTTAGATTTTTTTTCTGAATACATATATATATTTATTAAAGTTAATGCTATTAAATCTATTTGATTATATATTATATACATCTATGTACATATTTAAGTATATATTAGTTTTTAAACCACAGAGGCAACAGCATATTTTAAATATGCTAAAATTTGATTTAAAATATCTACTGAAGAAGGGCAAAGCTCATTGCCCATTGTTTTCCTTTTAAAAAGGAAAGCAAATTACTGAAACTAAAGTTTGAAAATTATTAATAAAACAATTTTTGAATTTAATGTTTGACATATGCATTATTTTTTGAAAATAATCATCACTGCTGATTCTTGAACACAATATCTTAATGACTAATGAAATTAAAATATTTTGACATAATGTTTCAAATGCAATTGAAAGTCCTGAGAATCATCTCCGGCCATTCAAACATAAAAGAAAATTTCTATATTTTCATATTTGTTAAAATGTTATTTGATTGACATTTGCAATTGGATAATCTGAAATACAGTTCTATAAGCTGAGAACCAGCAATGTTTCTGGTACATATCTTATGCTGTATATATATTTACTTCGTAAAGCATCTTCTTGTGCAGTTGAGGGGAAGTGACTTTACTGGTACATAAATTTTATTTTTTCCAGATATATTTTATTCTTATCTTTATAAAACTCAAATTTTTAAAACACCTCTAAAACTATTTTTTTTAAATTATGTAAATTCCCTTATTGCCAGATTAGCATTTTCAAAAGTTTAAGTGAAGCATAGTTCATGATTGTAAAAGATTACAGTAATAAAAACATAAAGCAAAGTATAAAACAATATAAGAAGAAAATATAGCAACATGCAAAGATGGCGTATTTGTAAGAATCTTTGGTCAATAACCTCGCTTCTCATCCAGTATTAGTAACTAAAACCAGACATCCATCTGAGACTTCAGATGGAAATTGCACACAATGGAATTAGGATAGACTTGGTGGAGGACAGGAAATGCAGGTATTGTGAGAGTATTTAAGCTTAATATTATTCACAATATTATTTAATGTTTTGCTCCTAGATAGAACTATTTTCATATATTCTATGCATTCTCATGTATTTTCATGTATTCTATGCATTTTCATGTATTCTATGCATTTTCAGATACATATTTATTTTAAACATTTTCAACCTATTTAGCCAATTAACAGGCTGTTCAATCAGTGTCTTCGAATATTTTGTGGACCTGCAACACATAAAACTAAGCCAGTACTTTAGTGGAAAGGGATTCTTGACGTGAACATAAAACAACTTTTCTCCCATTTCCCTTGGAAATAAGCCCAGATGCCATGTCTCTAGTTTTTTTTTTAAATTATGAGACCAAACTTTGCTAGGACTGATGGAGTTTCCATTGTAGGTCCATAGGACTAAAACTCAGTGTCTTGACATGCACCGAATGACTAGAGAAAATAACATTCTGGCTGGGATCATTGAGAGACTGTAAAGTTAATTAACGGTTAATGACCCAAACAGTGGGCAATGAGCTTTGCCAACGATGTGCAGAGTGACAGCCCAGATGCAGAGGGCATGGGCACCTGAGGATGACCACAACAAATCAGCACTTATTCAACAACAAGCTGGGGTTTGAGTCAAATAAAGAAAGAGGTTGATAAGAGGCAGATGCCCTTAAGTGAGATAGTTCTTATCATGCTGATGTCTCCCCTTTCACAATTGGCTCACTTGTAAAACTTCCCCCTGAGGTGAAGGTACGGGGACACTCACATTACTCATCCCTTCTGGTGGGGCATAATTGGCTCAATTACACTGACGTGAGAGACAGCTGTCATGTCTTAGAAGGTGTCATAAACCACCAAGGGTGTCCAAAGTGCCCACAAAACTTATTTCTGGGGCCTTCCACCAGCACAGTCCGCAGTGTTGCAACAATGTAAAACTCCCCTCCAAGGAGTTCACATGGCATTCCATGTGAATCTAAACATATATCAACACATTGAACTTTGTGTTCCCTGGGCTCCCCCCAGCCCCAACCAATCAAGACTGTGACCATAATTTCGACCAATGGGCATCTAAATTGCAACAATCTAGTCTCATCACAGGCTCCACATGTAGTGATATCTTTCTACTCTTATTCGTTCTTTCTTATTCTTTTGCCTTTTCTTACGTGTTATTTTCATGCTCATATATTACTATTACATATTACTATTAATAATGATCAATACTTCCTTTCCACTATAACCAAATTGTTCTAAAAGAAACCCTGCATATCTATATATATAGGTATATATGTTTTAAAAACACAAATAATTCAGTGCTATTCCATTCTAATCTGCTCCAAGGGATCTATTAACAAGAACCTGAGTTACTGTAATCTTCAGGGGCAGATCATAACAATAATTAATAGTTGTGAAAGTACAGAAAGTGACATTTTATTCTGTCTACTAAATACAGCATTGGCTTTGAAAAGCAAAATGAATCCCATAAGATGGCCAAAAACTCTTCAAAGGGATTTTGCTTGACTAAAATTGCAGTGAATTTCTCAGGAATTCCAATAAAGATGCCAACATTTTCCTCAACTGGATGCTGGTGGTGATTTTTTTTGTTTGTTTGTTTGTTTGTTGTGGTTTATTTTTGTTTTGTTTTGTTGTTTTGTTTTGTTTTGTTTTGGGGTCTTTTTGTAATTTTTTTGGTTTGGTTTGGTTTGATTTGGTTTAGTTTATTGGTTGGTTGGTTGGTTGGTTGGTTGGTTGGTTGGTTTGGTTTGGAGTTTTTTTGGGTTTGGTTTGGTTTGGGTTTTTTTGGGTTTTTTGTTGGTTTTTTTTTTCCTTGAGCTGAAATCCAGCGTCATTCTGTTTCTGTTGATCTTACCACAGTTTTTTTGAGCCTTCCTTGGAAGACATTAAGACTTCCATTGTACTCTTCCCTTTTTGTAATGGGTGCACTTTGACATTTAAAAAGGGAAAATATGGTTTTCAGGCCCTCAGGTAAAAAAAAAAATCATTTTGGAAATATAATTTCATCTGAAAGTTACATTTATCTGAATGAATGCATCAAATATTTGAATCAACACTTACTATGTACTGATGAAACAAGTAAAAGGCAAGTGAAGGAAAGCAGGAAAATCAATCTTGAGAATATGTCAGGATGTCACGGGCCTACTGTAGCCCTATAATTTGAAATGTGTAGTGTTTAACAATAGATATTTCTCACTGTAGGGAGAACATCCTTGAACTCAAAACTACATGCAGTGTGACTTAGAGCTTTAAAGAATCAGCTGTTTCCTGGATGTGTTGAATGCATGATTTCTCAAATGGTGAAAGCATCAACAAAGATTCTCCACAACACCTCCTGTTCTGTTTCTCGACTGTCTTTTCAGTGCTCCAGAATCCTGTGTAGTGCTTGAAGTGACCATCCAGAGCATATAACTAAATAAAAATAATAAATTACATACTATAGAAATTATGGAATTGCACATCGCTAAAATTATTTTCAATTATTCCTACTAAATGTAAAGCCGTGACAAAATGTAATTGCAGCATAATAAAATGGATTCTAATATTTGAAATAACACATACTGAAAATGCATGTGTCTGATGGATTAATTTCTAGAAACTGAGCATCTGCTTCAACTTAGTTTCTAAGATTAGAAAAAAAAATACACTTTCATGTTAATTGGGCAGATGGAGAGAACAGAATCTGAAATTGCAATATAGTAATTGATCAGGATTGTAATGATGCTAATTCCAATTAAAAGAACACTAACAAGACAAATGTTCACTTGAAATCAATATAATGGTAATGAGGGAGTCTATATCTTGCTGTCCTTGCTGATTTATTTCCAAAAGCAGTGATTTTCAGACAGAGTTTACCTGTCAAGAGAACTTTTCAAAATAAGTGATGATTCAGATAGATAATCAGAAGAATGTTGGAGGAGGACTATACCCAGTCATTGGAATGGCACCACTGAAGATGATAAAATATCTGTTTTCATTGTAGTTGTGACTTAGCATCTATGCAAAACACAGTTTTTCAAATTACAAATAGTAATGAAAACAACAACAAAAAAAGATTAGTGGTTCTTTTCCCAAAGTAAGACAATCTTCTACAATAGTTAATATTAGATTGTTAATACCCTATTAGCAGAATAGTGTTAAGACAAATATCAGAAAAACTACGAGGGATCTGGAATTTTTATGCAGGTATTGTGTTGTACTTTAAAGTACCATCATTGATATTTGATGTCATATCAAGATTAAATGTAGGACATAATAGCACATCACCACTGCTCACTAATCTGAACAATGCTTTCAATCACAGAATATGAAATTTAAAGGTTAGGACTAGTGAATTACCTCTCTGCCCAGTGCATTTTTCTGCAAAGCTCTCTAAAGTAAATTTCACTTAACTAAGTCTGTATTATGTACTGTGGCTCTTTTTTTCATCATTCTAAGGCAATGATAAAGCAGCAAAATATTGGAAAGGGTGAAAGATAAACATTTAAACATTTCTGTTCCTCATTCATCTGGGATAGGGAACACAAATCTAAGACCAAGAATTTACATACTTTAAGAAGCACCAGTCTGAGGTTTCCACATGCTTCAGAAACTAATGGCTATTTTCAGGTATTAACAGCTATTTTCATAGCTAGACTTAGAAATGTTTTATGATTTGTAAGAGCACTACAATTTTTGAAGCCTGATTTTAATATTACACTTATTAATATTTATTCCTTATATGTTTGTAAATCATAGAGCCAGGAGGAATCACTGTGATGATTTACTTTGACCTCCTGCAAAAAATCACAACTTACTTAGAAGTTAAGTAATTTAAAGTTCCTAATTCCATTAAATCATGGAGATTTTTGTAGGGAAAATAGTCCCAGAAATATGTCACAGAATCACAGTGTCTCAAGTTGAAAGGGATCATCAAGTACATCTGCTTGCTCCTCACATGATACCTTGTGCACTCAGAATTTCTTCAATATCAAGCACTACCAAGTCATACTTTTGCCTGCCAGGTGCCATCTTGTGTGTAGAATTCCTGTTTGTCCACATCAATATGTAAGTGGATAGCTAAATTCCATACAAAAATTTCTTAAGTGAAGAAGTGAGTTCATTGTGGCTCTCAGAGAAAGACCTTCCTGCAGTTTGCTGTCATTCTCAACACTTGCTCTTTGTCTGTTGATTGAATAACAGTAGAAAGTGAATAACAGAACCTAACTGACCAGTGTAAATAATGTCATTTGTCTATTGCAACTTTTTTTGTATTTTTTTTTTGTACTAGATTGTAGTAAAACACCTGCAGTTTTATGTTCATTAACTCATTAACTTATTCATTGTATATAAAGAATGTCCTGCTTTGTCAAAATACAAAATTATCTTCCAAGCATCGTGAACTAACTTACTTTCAAAGATAGAAAAATATAGCATTTCAAACTTCTTTTTATTTACACAGAGGTTACCACACAGGAAAAGTGTATACACAAGCTGCCACAGGTCACCTGATAAGAATGTTTTTATGTGTCCAAGTCCTGATTTTACTCATATTGCAAGATACATTACTAACATGCACGAGTGTATCAACAACCAGATGAATTTGCACCTATATCTTGTTTTTTCAATCATCCCCCAAAACTTTTGGCCATCTTTGGATATTATTGGTATGGATATAAATTGATTCTAAGTAATTTGAAAAATATGTTCAGTAGGAAATATCACTACTAGTAGTGCACACTCAGCCAAAAAAATAATTTGAAGCTTGTTCATAATTTTTAAAGCACTGAATACCATAAACCAGAACAAACAAAGGAATAACATGTAGTGCAACCCTGAAGATCTAGGACCTTCTTTGTTTTGGCTGAGACTGATGATACACCCTCAAGAGTAAGGCTTCTTTCTTCTCTGTTTCTCTTCACAGGTGCACTATATAATTCTTGTCTTCATGGAAGTTCAATTTAGCAAAGATATTTTTTTCTTTCTTTATGTGTATTGCAGCGTTTGTTGCTGTTTACGTAATAGATTTTTTGCAACAGATTCTAGAAACTATAACATCTGAAATAAAAATTAGATTTTTTTTTTCTGGACTTTCCTCTTGAAATTTTCTTAGGCCAAGAACTTATTCTTAGATTAGCTAATATTTTTGCAGTCAAATTTAAAAAGACAAAACCTCACTTTTAATTAACCAAGTTATAATACTAACACTATTGCTCAAATCACCCAATTAATAAAGAAAAGACCTCTTATAATAGGGTTAGAACTTGTATACAAAACGATTTGGTATAGATCACTTCCTTCTAGCATTTTGGTCTTCCTTCCAAAGTCCCTCTGGGTTCTGTAGTCTTCATGGAAGGAGAGAGAAAAGGCTTTGTAAAAAGTCACCAACATGCCTCATGCCTTTCTCTTGAGTCTTCATATTTGCTTAGAGTTTTTAACCATATTTTTTCATGGACAAAATGCTTTCATCTCACTATTTCACAGCTGAGGTTCAGAAACAACACACGATCCTCCCCCAGTTTCAGCTGACAGAAAGGACGGCTGCTGCAGAATAACTTCCTTTCTGGAGGGATTCATACAGTTCTGTCCAAAACAGGTGAGGCAGGTGAGGTAAAATGATTGTCAGGGTCCTGAGAGCACCAGCAGGCCTGGCTGTCCCTGACCATCACCTTGTGGCCTTCCCACCCTGTCCACGGCCCAGGACCCTGCCATGCTCAGTGCTCCTCACACTGTGGCCATCCGTGCCCACTGCAGGTCCCCAGGGCTGGCCCTGCCCCAGCCCCATGGCCCCACTTCTCCTCACCACTCCTGATCTTGGCACAGCCTCTGCTGCCCCACTGCCTGCTTGAAACATCACCAGCATGTGAAAGCCACACAGCGTCCGTCCAGAGCACCTTGATCCGAGCTCAGAAAATAATAATTGCAGAAAACGTAACAGAAGAGTTGGTGTTTAAGGTGTCAAAATTTGCTGATTTGCTGTTCACAGAGGCAAACGCGGAACAAGCCTCTGGGGTGACTGTTACCATTCGGTTCCTACAACTGCAATAATCCAATTTCAGTTATAGCAACAATCAATTCTTGGGGTTCAAGAAAGAACTTTAAAAGATATTCATTTATCATGGTTTGTCATGTGCTGTTGCTTTGAACTACCCAGAAAATAATATGCATTAAAAAGTAGTACTGTCAAGCTTGCAGTGGGTAGTGCAGAGAATGATTGAGTTGTCTTTCTGTCTACAGCTTGGGGGTTCATAATCATAGCATATTTTCCTATAAAATTCAAAAGATATTTCATCAATGAAATACATTAAAGCCATTCTCTTACTCTGTCACAACACTTACTAAAATGTCATGTCTTTTTGCTACGGAAGGTGATAGAAACTGATTAAATACATTTGGGAGGTTTTGATATTGAGTAGCCACTTTGATTCCCAACTCTAACTTACTCACAGTAGTTTGTGCATGTTTTCCCAGTGGCTGGTGCCAATTCTGAGCTCCTGTACTGCACTATACATTGTTACAGCTCAGAAAAAGTTGTACATCAAAGCATTACCAAGAGTGATGTAAAAAAAAAAAAAAAAAAAAATTAAACTGGTTTATATTATTGTTTCATACATTCTGAAAATAAGATTTTAAAAATTGATACATCTTACAATTCACTTAATTGTTGATATCCAGATATAATGAACAAAGGTTTCTTACTGATGTAAGATTGCATAAATAGCCAGCAATCTGGGTCATACGAGTACATATAATGATAATTTGACAAGCTCACTTCCATCCATATGAGCAAATCACGGCTGGAAGTAAATTACAGATTTGTAGATAAAGTTCATTCTCTAGAAAAAAAAAAAAAAAAACAACAATACAGTCTTTCTTAAAACTACTATATTCTAAAAGATCTAAATGGTTGCCTTTATGCTCTCATTGATGTGCTTCCTTGTACCTGGAATTAGCCTGGTGTGTTGGATTTTTGTTATGAAATGTATAGAAAGTGATGTCTTATATTCATGGAGGTTTTTTTCCTTCAAAGTAGGACAGATGCAGCTTTTAAAGTCATGATTCTGAAGATTCCCCCCTGACTGAAAGCAAATTCCAGAGGCATGAAGGTATTATCACCAGAAGTCCTAAAGACATCAAGGTACTTCTAAACATAGGCAAGAATTTTAATCCCATATCACCTACTTCTTGAGAAAGAAGAATCAGCAGAAATAATTCTGGGAGAGGATCAAGATTTAATTACCCTGTAGATATTTTTCTTGCTATAAGCAGCTAAGAATTCTATTCCTACTGTCACAGTGCATCTTGGATTACTTTCTCTACAATGATACAAATTCATGGGCTTATAGAGGACTGCTATTGACCCCATGCCTTTTACATCTCATAAATATAGCCCTGTAGCCCAGTAATCCAGCTCTGCCACACATAGTATGAAGCCCCAGGCCTTGTGCAGATTTTGCAGTCTTACAATAGAGACAGATTTGCTCAAATTGAACTTCTTGTGACCTGGCTGGAGCGATGTTTTCACTTGGTTTATCTGAAATGACAATTTGCCTAATGACCAGGTGGTTATGGTTAATTCCTTTTACTTACTTTACTATGGTAAAACTATCCTTTTAAAATATAATTAATAGCAACAAGTAGTTGTTAGGTGTAGAATAAAGTGATTTGGATTACAGAGTAATAACACAGTACATGACATTAGTCAAGCAAATACAGTGATCACCCGTGGTATGACAGTAGAGACATTAAGAAGTGATGACAGAGAATGCTGGACAACAGGCGTGAGGTAATGGGAGATTAAGCACAAGCATACACCAGAGACTCCATGACTAAAACCCCTCCCCAGTGTGCAGTTGAAGAAATGGAGATATGGACCTGGACAAAAAACCTTTTGTTGTTTACACAGAAAGTAAAGTAATATGATTAAACATATACAAACCAAGCTGTACATGATAAAATCAAAGTTAATATGGAGTTGCAGATAATGGATAAAACAAAAGGGTAGAAAGCATTCCAGCATAAAATCCCTTCAGATCCCAATGTGAGGAAAAAGAATCTACTAATATCATACTCCTCTTGATGAGGTATTTGAATACTAAAGTCTAGTCCCACCATCCCTTCGGTATCCGTAGGGAAAGAAAAAAACAAATGTTTGGTGCTATGATTCTGAGCAGATTTCACCTTTTTTTTTTATCATGAAGAAGTCTTTAAAAACATACCTTGTTCTAAAAGTGTAATTAATTGTCTTCATGCTTTGAACACTAAGTGACTGATGTGCTTCTCTACACTCCTTCCTATAGAATTAGTATAGAATTTAGGCAAGGCATGTGTTACTGAGAGGAAATGTTCAGTGATTGAGTCCAAGCAGAACTTCCTGGTTCATAATAAAATAACTAAACTCTGTTCTACTCTAAGACAGACTATCACATTCAAAGTACCCATTGGGAAAGCCACATGCAATGTATGTGCTCTGAAATATGCTCTGGGATTTTCTGTGAAAATGCCAATAGGAAAAATAGAACACATTGAAAAGAAGTGTCAACTAATTATAAGGTATAAATACTTGCAGAAAAATAACTGAGCTAATATTTTAACCCTGCTTAATTTCTAGTGTAAAAATAGCATGTCTCCAGATTTATTCTTGCCCAGCTCCAAGCAGTTGCATGAATTAGGTGTAAAATGATTTAGATTGCATTTTGAGACCACCAACACTCTAAAAAACCTTCCTATGTCACTTGTTGCAGACAAAAGGCTGGTGTTGTTATCTGTTACCATGTCATGTTATCAGGTGGAAGGAAGGTGGGAATCTTCCTGGCATGGAAAAGATGACCTTTCCCTCCAAACAATTATAACCTGGTAATTACAGGGCTTTCAGGCAAATAATATGGTAAAAGGAATAACTAATTCTTGTATATTGTATATTTACTAGTATATACACACACATATATGTACATATATTATATATATACACATATATACATATATATATCTCAAGACAACAAAACAACAGCAACAGAAAAAAACATAAAACAAAACAAAAACAAAAAATCAACAGCAACAACAAAAAACCCAAACAAACAAACAAAAAACAAACAAACAAAAAAGCAGCCTTCAGATGGGAGAAAATTTCCTGAAAAAACCAAACCAGCAATATCATCTTAAACTCTTTTTAGGAATATAAGATTCCTATTGTTAGTTTATATATCCATTTCCTGTTTCTAAATGAAAAATAAGGTCTGGGTCCATGTCAAGACATGGAACTGTTGAAGCAAGTTCAGAGAAGGGCCATGAAGTTGATAAGAGGACTGGAGCAGTCCTTTCCCCTAGGAAGGCAGGCTGAGAAAATTTGGGCTCTTCAGCTTGTAGAACAGCAGGTTGCATGGAGATCTCACAGCAGACTCCCAGTTTCTGAAAGGGCCTGCAGGAAAGCTGGAGAGAGACTCTTTGTTGGGAAGTGTAGTGATAGGACAAGCAGTAATGGGAGCAAATTGAAAGATGGGAAATTTAAATCAGATATCCAGAAGAAATTCTTTACTGTGCATATGATTCGACCCTGGAACACATTGCCCAGGGAGGCTGTGGACACCCCAACCCCGGCAGTGTTCAAGGCAAGGTTAGATAACACCTTGAGCAACCTGATCTAGTGGCAGATGTCCCTGCCTATGGCAGAGGGCATTGGAACTAGATATCTTTAAGGTCCATTCCAATCCCTTAACATATGATCCTGTGGTTTATGACTTTGGAAAAATCATATTTTTATTCATCCTATAGCAAATTCAGGACCGCAAAGAAGTTGTATACTGATTAGTGTTAATGAACGCTGAAAATTTAACCTTATTTATAAGAAGTTTAATTTTACAAGTTACATATCTTCACAAAGACAAAGCACCTCAGTTTTATGGTACTCAGATATGTTCCAAGTTTTAGCATTCCTCTAAGTCTAAGTAAAGGCTTAGTAATTCTGAAGTAGTTTTGTCACTTGAAGTTCACTTATTTAAATGATCAATCTGAAATTCAATTATTCATTTTTTAATATAGATAAACATATTTTATATGTATAAAGAATATTTTGATAAGAATTGTGTTCATGTACATTAATATGTTTGTATTACTGCTATCTGTTTGATACTGGTACTCTTGATTTATACTTCTGTTGTTTTTGTCTACAGGGAACAATTATTGTACAATCAGACAAATGTTGAGCAATCAAATATTCTTATGGAAGAAATGTTAAAAGGTTTTCTGATTGCTTTCACAAGCATAAATGTATTATATACTTAATAAATTTGATTTCAATATTCTTGAGCTATAAATAGGAGTTGATGGAAAGCAAGAAATTCTGATTCAGTGAGTAATATTAGAATAATACTTTGGAATGGGTGGAGTCATTATCTGTACAACTGGATTTTTCTGTTTTCTTCTCAGTGAGGGGTGTAAACCCATTTTTGTGTGCTACTGGTGCAGCCATTCTTAAGTTTTGCATAATCATTACCATGTTTTCTGTCTTACCTCCACATCTGATACTTCAGATGGAAATTGCTGTTATGGAGTTTCCATGACACAGTGAACCCAAAATGACCAAATGCAGCTGAATATTCCCCAAGCAAATCATGACAGCATATTTTTCCCAGCCTTCCTTACAACCTATTTTCCTTCAGGATACAATTTTTAGCTCAATTTTTTCCACTTCTTTCATCAATAATCCTCTAGTGATTTGATCCAACAGTCAATAGAAACAGCCCAAGCGCATAAATTGTGTTATCAAAATACCATAGAGCATTTCCACTTATATTTTAAATATAAAACTGGAAGAGATAGAGCTTTATGAGAATGTCAAGGGACACTGTTCCATGTAAAAGTTACACAAACTACTAAGACATTAAGAAATGAATAAAAAAAAATCCTGCTACACAAATGCTTGCCTCAATAGTGTCAGTTTTAGATACTCGGTGTTTCTGAGTTTACTAAAAATTTTACATAACTTGGCTGCAGAAATGATACAAATAAATATTTAGTAACAATTCAATCAGTATGCATTTGCTTTCACAACCAACAGGCATTATAAAACATCTCTGAAAGAGTATCTCTAATAAAGAATAGAAAAAAAAAAAACTCACCAAAAAACCCCATCAAAACAAACAAACAAACAAACAGACAGACAAACAAACAACTAACAACCAAAAAAACCCACAAAAAACCCACAAAAAAAAAAAAAAAAAAAAAAAACTAAAAAACACAAACAAAAAAAAAACCCCAAACAAACCAAACAGGTATTTAAAAAGCTGCAAGTAAAACTTCTGTTAGAAGTTCCATTGATCCTTTAGTCCAATTGAGGTTTTTTGTACCATAAGATGCAAACTCACTACTGTATAATTACAAAAAAAACCCCCAGAAAAACAAGACTAGATTTTTAATAAAAGCAACACTGAAAAAATAGCCAATATTAATTATTATTGATAGCATTACTTGATTTTTTTTAAATTCACCTTGAAGAAAAGAGCCATTACTACTTTCTTCTGGTATTTCAAGAGGACTGTTCTCTTACATAAAATAAGATGAAAATACCTAAGAAAAAGCCATTCATCTCATGATGCTTTATGTAAGAGATACACAGACACAAGTGTGAATATCATAAACTGCTTCAATGCCTTATAATTTTGAAAAAATGTGGGCAGCCCTTATGCAAGACATAGACCTTAATAAAGAATAAGTCTTTATGACTGTTTCAGTTGATTGCTTTTGAGCAGAGGAAAATGAGAAATCATTATGTGCACTAGTAGAAGCTTTCTTTTAAGTGGCAGTTCAGTTTAATTCATATCACCTTACTCGTGACAGTGATAACAAAAAAAAGAAACTGAGGACAGATTCCTAGGGATAATTAAGCAGTGTTGATCTCAGGAAAATTGTCTTTTCAATGAAACACTGATTGCATTGTTCATAACAAAACTACCTCAGCATGACAGAACTAATTAGTGACCATCTGAACTTACTTAGCCAAACGAAAAAAGCAATTAAAAATGCCGTCATCACCGAATCTACCACTGAACAGCTGGTTATACTGATAAGCAATACAGCAAGTTAAAGCTACTTTGGAACACAATGGAACTTAATCTGCTTGCTAAATAGTAATTAGAAAGCAATGAGAGAATAAGAGATTACTGTTGAGAATCTGTTATTATGATGCAAACAACTTTCAAAATGCAGTTTGATTCCCTACCTCCTTCCCCTCAATATTTCTTAAATAAGGAAAGTGGGTGAAAATTTAAATTTTTGAAGAATGAAACTCATAAAGCCTCTAAAGGGTTTTCATTGATTAGTTCTTCTGTGATTTGAAGAGGTTTTTGGGGTTCAAAGTGCATTTTTTCTTCCTTACCCTTTGCAATCAGGTTGATCACTGAAATATACAGGAGCAAAAAGCTCAGAAGTTTTTTTGGTGGATTCATCTGTCACCTTTCATAGACATTGCTTCAAAAAAGTAATTGGAAAGAACTATCACAGATTTTCTCTTCATATATTGAAAAGGTCTGAGAAATTTACCAAAAAAAATGAAATAAAAACATTTGGTTTATTTATTATATCTAATTTATATTGTTGAAATACAATAAAATAGAAGTTTTATAAGGATTTTATATTTTTATAGTAGAAGAGGTTTTACAGGTATTCACTGCATGTGTATAATAAGCTTTCACTGAGCATGGAAGAAGTGTGCACCTTATGTAAAAAATGATGAAGTGACTTCACCATAACATTGAAAAAACCCCTAATATAAAAGATTATCAGCCATAATATAATCAGGCATATATTACATACATTGTCTATTCTAGGTTTTCTTACTCATGGCTCATATTCAAACAAACAACTATGATAATGATCTCCAGCATGTCAGTCCTTCTCTCAATTTTTCATGTAAGTCTGAATTAAATATTGGTGCATTAGTAAAACATGTACTGATTTATATCAAGAGCCCTATTCAGAGGATGTTCTTCTGCAAGATGTGGGAAAATGTTATGCAATACTTTAATGCATTCTAACCAACCGGATTTCCTAAAATATCCTGCACAGTTTGGTTCACAGGCCTAGGGAAACCATGCAAGAAAACACTAACCATTTATTTAAGTCAATCTGTAATCAAGGGAAAATTTAATGCTTAATGTACACTTATATGTTACACAGAATGTTTCTATTATACTAGATGACAAATTCAATACTAATTGTAGGGGGCTGTGCTTTTGCTTAGTAGGTTATGGGCCAAATACCTATTCTACAAAATTAGTATTTGTTCCACCCTAGGTTTGGCTACTTCTTTTATAATACCTCCTCATTAACTCACTTAGAAACCATTTCCTGGTTCTGACTAATTTCTAGCTTTAGGAAGTGCAGTAATTTACACATAGTATCATGGCTATTACCCATCACATTTATATTGAGGCTCTCAAAATTTGAGTCCCTCAAGATTTGAATCAAACTTTTCAATTTATTTTAGTTGTTAATCAATAGCTGTAGCTGGACAGTTATGATTAAGCAATTGCATTGAGAATGTTTCATGCTTGGCTAGTCTTTTAAGGAATAGGGAAGGCAATCCCGAGATAAATGGGCTGTTTGGACAAAATAGCCACCAGCAATCAAGTCAGAAGTACAGAGCAGTACCTGGTGGAAAAGAAATTGGTGTGTGAGATCATGACTACTTACTCATTATATACTCTGTAAGCAATGAATGCTGATGCTTTTGCTTGTTAAAATATATTATTGTAAATTTTTGATGATCAGGGAGCTAGCCTTTTGTGGGTTAGCATGTACTTCCTACTTTGTGGAAACTAGATTAAAAAAGTAGAAATTACTCACCTTGGTGTGTGAATTGACACTGCACAATGGGTAATGAGCTCACATTTAGGACAACAATGCTAACAGAAGACAACCTGAGCTGAACTAGTCCTTGCAGTTTCTTGAGTGATGATCAAGAGTCCTCCAAGAGTCAAGCTCGTAGGTGAATTGGCCATTAAGGGATCAAACCCTCTCTCTTGGTGTTATTAGTGTCATTTTCTAACTAACTGAACTAGTGATAACACTATTAACTTAGGTCTCTTTAAAGAAAAGAAAAAAGAGGGGAGGGGAAGGGAGGAGAGGAGAGGAGAGGAGAGGAGAGGAGAGGAGAGGAGAGGAGAGGAGAGGAGAGGAGAGGAGAGGAGAGGAGAGGAGAGGAGAGGAGAGGAGAGGAGAGGAGAGGAGAGGAGAGGAGAGGAGAGGAGAGGAGAGGAGAGGAGAGGAGAGGAGAGGAGAGGAGAGGAGAGGAGAGGAGAGGAGAGGAGAGGAGAGGAGAGGAGAGGAGAGGAGAGGAGAGGAGAGGAGAGGAGAGGAGAGGAGAGGAGAGGAAGAACGATCTCTGAGTAACTGCCCAGTTACAAGTTTTGTTAGATACAGAGAAGGAAGTCACAATCTTTGGAAAATAACAGTTCAGCTTGCCACAGAGATAAGCAGTAACCTTGAACAGAACTCTGTCCTTCTTCCTTCAAATTAATAACTACTCTTCTCTGACTTTTTTATAACTGATAAGAATATCTATATCCATAGTTCTTCTCTAGGCTGGTTCTTTGAAGATAGGTAATCTTCCTCTCTAGATAAACAAATAATTCATATAGTCCAATGGCTCTTTAGTTCTGAATAAATTTAACCAGTTCCTTTTATACCAGCTAAACTGCATTTTGAGCATATATTCATTGTACTGAATGGCCCAATCGGTTTAGTCTACATTCCTGAGCCCTTTCTTCTGTTCTTTCTTCTCTGCACTGCTCTTTTTCTCTTCACTCTCCTCAGCAAGACCAACATTTATTTTACCTGCCATTTTGCAGAAAAACTGAAGCCACAGAACTTCTCTTTCAGGTTCTATCAACCCTCACAAATAGATAGGGAAATAGACTGTGTGTAAAGGTAGGGCACAATGTGCTTTTTCTTAGATTATCAGGCTAAAGCCTTGGTTCCCAGTATTGGAGGAGACAGGACACTCATTACAGCTTAGTACAAGACAACAGGGCAATTATCTCAATTTAATACAAAGTAATAGACTTTGACTCTCTCCCTAGCATTAGTCTGACAAATCTAGAGCAGTAGGATAAATTCCTTAGCAAGCAATATGGAAAGAGATGAGACAGGAAAGAAAGCAAGAGAGCAATAATCAGCATCTTAAAGAAGAAAGAAATACATAATTCTTATCACTCTCAGGAATTCACTTTTTGCAGAATTAAATCAGCAAGGGGAATCCTTCAAGCGTCAGATAAATTAATATATCAGATGGGTTGGCTGTAGAATTAAAAAAAATAATTTAAAAATGGTGAAATTAATAATCTTTTCAATTAATGAAATGCAAATCCTATATATATTAAACTGTTTAGCTGTAGATGTCTGTCATACAGTTTTCATAAAATTGCTTTGTTTTCCAAAATGTTTGCTATAATGTTTAATTTCTATGTTGACTTTTTCTCGGACATTGACCTATGCATATTTTCAAGGGTACTTCTATTGTTGAACTTTGCTTCGTTTCTGTTTATGTTTCTCTATGTTGATGTTTCTCTATTGTCTAATGAAGACATTAGAAGATTAATAATCAGTCTTTTTTCCTAGATTAAAAAAAAAAAAGGTGTAACTCTAGTAGTAATTTAGTTTCATCTTTCAACTACAGTTGTCAGGTTACACAGAACTGTAATCTGAAAATAATTTGGAGGAAATATGTTGTGCTAATTTCACTGCAATTTGATTTAGTTTATTCTACTATGAATTAATGTCTCAGTTTGTTAATGATTTATATGTAAAACTGCATGATATTTCATCACATTGAGAAAATGAAACCAGATCACATTCATTATATGGCTTTAAGTTTTGTATTGATTCTCTTTCATCTGTTTTAAATATCTTAAATAGAAGAGGTTTTTATTCTCCCTGTATAGGGAAAACCTTTCTGCTTCCTGGTCTGCTTTAACCCAATGGACTCAGGTAGAAAATGTGTTTATTTAAACGAGGTAAAAAGTGCCAAAAAAAAAAAAGTATCTGCCTTTTCTCATGTTTTAATCAATGCAGAACTACTGTTCAGTGGTTATTATTTTTGAATGGTAAGAACTTTGGACTTGAAAATTTCTAAATATTTACATAAATTAAGAAATAATTTGATCCAAACCAAAATATTTCACACAGAGAAAGTCAAGTAGTATGTTTACTATTTCAGTGTTGGTTTTGCTGATGTTACTTGCCATGAAGTTAATAGCAGTAATAACAGGACTTGACTGTTGATGGTATTTCATTGGAAGGCCTGTTCTTTTTAGTGGCCTCTATTAATTTTGATTTAAATTGTGTCCAATATTTACAAGAAATCAATATTTTAAAAAACAATAGCAATAATAATAATAACAACAATAATAATAATAACAACGAGTTGATATTAGCATTACAATTAATCTTAATTGAACTCTTTCCTAGGAAGTCCAGGCAGGGTTTAGGACTCCATTATTTTGCATATAGAACTAACATGGAGAAAGAGGGATCTCTGCTAGAAAAAGCTATGTGTATAGCAAATAACAGAAAAAAGACACAATAAAGAATAGTGATGCAAACAAATGTATACTTGTTTCTGGTTGCTGATTTTCCAATTCTAGAAATAATATTTTTAAGTATAATACAAAGTATAATATTAAACTTTTTTAAATATAATATTTTAAAGTAAAAGTCAAGTATAATACAAGTATATTTTTAGTATAATAATTTAAAATAACAGAGACTAATATTTATAACAAAGTCTTAAAAAGAAACTGAGATGACAGTATAAAAAAATACATCTTACAGAGCCATCTCATATTTATTATCTTAGGATAAATATATTTCAAAACCAGTCCTAAAAGAAAATGATGTGCTGATGTGAAAGATGTTGAATTGAAAAATAAAAAAGAAGGTGATCTATTCTGCAAGATAACTCTATGGTCTCTATGTTTAAATATATTTTTTACTGTTCATGATCTCCATTGGAAACTATTGAAAACTATTTCTAAATAACATTGTTAAGAATTTATAAGAATTTCTAGTCTTTGGAGTGGGTAATATTTCCTTTGATAAGAGTTAGTTAATGTGAAAAGTCTTACACACTCTGGGGGAAGAGACAGTATCAGATGACTTTGAAAATCTATGTGATGTTATGTATAGCAAATACAAGCCAAAAGAGATTAAAAACATTCTTTACATTGAAATGCAAGTGACAAATATACTCAAAAGCATTTTGTTATGGGTTATTACTGACTCAAAAAATAATAAAATGCAGAACAAATAATTGTGGCAGTTCTAATCCTTTTTAATAAAATGTTTCTTAGTCCAGACTGTTGTCAAAATAATGCAAGACAAGAGGTTTGCGAGATGAGAAATAAATTAGTAGAACTATAGTACACATTTTTTAGTAAAATAGATTATATTCAGAATGCAAAATACTTTATTTTTTCATGTGAAAGACATCAAAAATTCCTGAAATTTATATATCTGAAAAACACAAATTATCATATGGATTTTTTTTATTCTGTTTTCTATAGAAAAGTGTTAAAAATACAGTCTCACATCCTGTGAAAAATTAAAATTACTAGGGAGATTTATCAAATACTATAAAACAATATAAGCAGGATGCAAATAGATATTAATAGATAGACATATTTTAGTGATTTTAATAATCTATAATTTCATCATCTCCTTAAGTATCAATATTCTTGAACCAAACACAGTTAAGACAAACAGTTAAATAAAACCATTAGCAAAAGGAACATTCCTGTCCTTTAGCCTTTTATTATCTTCTCTGAATTTCTGATTTCTTACCTTTCTAATGTAAATTTTTTAATCCAAAAGAAGTTCACAATCGTTATCACCTCACAAAATTTTCAGGTAAGTACCATGATAAATGAGTTCTCTTCATAATAGTATATTTTTAAAGAAATATATTTGAGACCAAGGATGAGTAATTTTCAGACACACTGGAGATATATTAAATGCCTCTTTTTCTTTTCAGTGAATGAAGTAGAATATAAATCTGAAAGTGGATCTCAGCTATTGATGTGTACCACAAGTAATAATTCCAAAACTGTGTTTATACTTTTTCTTTATCTTGAACCTACTTATGCCTTCTCATATATTTTTTCAGTCTTTCCCTCTTATTGTTTCCACAGAACTTTGAAAATTTTTATGTAATCAGTTCCCTTCCTTCCAAGCAGAAGATAGTTTATCTATCCTCACATATTCACATTGTTTCTTCTCATAACAAGCTTCTATAAAATTAATTTCATTACATTTTTTTTCTCATGAATTGTTCAGTATACTGAAAAAAGTGAAATTCTGTGTAGTTTACTGCTTTCTCGCACTTTAATGTTTAGAGCTGTCTAAAAGCTATTGGCTAAAGATGTCCAAAGTACACATATATTTTGTAATTACTGGTTGATTCTGACACTCTGAGCAAATAAATTTCCCAGGCGAAGTGCAAATCAATAATAATTAGTGCAATATAATTATTAAGGGGTGTATCTCCCACATAATAAAAAAAATTCAAACACAATCAGTAGCAATAGTAACAGAAAAGTAAACTTATCAAGGTTATTCTAGTATTATCTTCTCATAATTGCTCTTCATATAAAAATTCAAGTCAGAAAAGGGCCTCTGGATGCCTTTCAGGAATAACTTCCAAGGAAAATGATATCACAAAGGGCTTGTCTAATCCAGTTTGAAAATTTCCAGATCATAAAATACCCCAATGAGGGTACCCAGATACATAAACTACTACATTCTAAACCCTTCACATTTTTTTTTTAGGTTTGCATTTCCGTATTTAGCTTTGAAGAATGTCAGCGGTCAAGTCTCTAGATTATGGCTGCATTTTAACATTGTGAAACATGAATCTCACAAGAGAAATCAATGTCTTGTCAGTAAATGGTGAAAATAGGTGTAAAGTCTTGCACTATTGATTTTGTCCATTTTAGTATTAAAAATTCTAGAGAAAAATGTGATTTGAATTTTGATATGTAAAGGTTGATAAGAGTTCCTTAAGTCAACATACAAACAGTATTTTAAATATAATACTTATTTGGTGTCAAATGCACAAGTTCTGTTAATACAGCTATGCACATAAGAAAGCTATTGATATTGACTGAAGAGACTGTAAATTCTAAATGCTGTTCAAAAATATCAGGTTATATAAAAAATAAGAGATATGATAAAATATTTTTCAATAAAAAAAGACTAAAGAGATGGCTGTTTTATTCAGTTACTACTTTTAAAGCGTTTAGAGAGTTATAGATGAATATGACACAGTATAGTTTAAATGGAGAGACTTTTAGTGGAAGCAGCCATTTTTCATCTTTATAGAGGTATTCCACTTCCTGCTATCTTTACTTGATTTCCATATATATTGAGAACAATATAACTAGCTTGTAAACAGGTAAGGTGTCATTTTAACAGATGGTTGAGTGTGTGGAAATCAAAACCATGAATGAACATCATATGTATTTACTGAGAGCATGAGTCCCATTAGAAAACACCCAAACATCTGTCTGTCCTAAGGTTATCAACCTATGGTTGAGGGGATGTTCCATCTATTATCTATTATTTTGACAAAGCTGTTTACATGAAAACTCATCACTCAATCCCTTAAAAAAAAGTGATAGAGTCTAACAGAGAGAAAATAGATTATAAATTAAATTTTTGCTTTATAAAATTTCACTAACTAGGTAAAATGACTGGAGCCAAGGGTTTTAGCTTTCTGAAGATTAGTAATTTAGAGTTTTCACGGTAGCTTATAGGCACTTTGCTACAGACAACTGTAAGCTCAAGATATGGCTGTATTCCTCCTCCAAGGAGTTCTGACCAACTCATTTTCTGTCCATTTAAAATGCTTTCAGCTATAACAAATAAGAAGCTTTTCTCAGTGGTCAAATGGTACAACATATGGATTGGGGAGAGATTCTTGCCACAGGAAGAATCCTTACTACATTTAAGGGTAAGTATTTTTCTAATGCACTACAAGAATAATATCCAATAATTTTTCTCTAACAAAAGTCTCTAATACCTGACCATTGACCTCACTAAGATTTTTTTTCAATTTACTTTCATAAGTAAATAAGCAGATGAGTCATTTCATAATCAATGCACAGTTATCTCCATTATAAATTGTGTTTTAACAGAAAATAAATTTTCAGAAGGATTTATGCACATATAGATCCTAATGTTTTATTGATTTATGTATTTATCAGCATAGAATGTTGATTTCTTATGTTATAATTAAGTCATTACAATTTCAAGAAAGCAAAATACCTACAAAAATTATTTTATGATATTTGTATAGTTATCTGCTTGTATTGTGCAAAGTTTAAAACCTATGATTCTATGACAATTGTATTTTTTATATTCTCTTACAAATTCTGTACACACTATACATAATGATAATGAATTACAAATGCAATAATAGCAGATGGCCTTATTATACACTTGAGAGGACCAAAAAACCCCTACTTAAACTAGATGTAACCTTTGTTGAATGTATTATAAGAAAGCATTTTTAAGGTAATAATGATGAGGAAATTGTCTAAGGTACATGCATTTTCCTTTACAGCATGAATTGACAGCATTTGTACTTTACAGTAAAAATTAATGTGAGCTCTCTAACTCTTTTGGATTTTGTTTATCATCAGTCCATAATACTGAGCATCTATCAAGTTTAAAAGCAGTTTAAAAAAACCATTATGAGAAATAAGCTAGCACATAATAATTTCAAAAAACCCTTATAACATGTGGTTCATGTTAGCATGTGATACAGTGAGCATACAGTGAAAACAGTGAGCATCTTCCTGTTTATTCTAATGCAATTATTTATTAACTTTACCTGAATTTAGCTACATACAACTTTCGTGTGTAGGTGAGAAATACATCTGCCTTCACTAGCATCTCCAGTTCTCTGTGGTCAAATTAGCATTTTGGCAAAACCCTCCTATCTGACGCCTACATCTACAATAGCAGTAGTTCAGTAGTTACTCTTGGAGATGCTATCGACTACAAAAGTAATCTTAGACTAGACATCTAACTCTATCAAACAAATGGCTTACAACTTAAATGTGTAATTATGTTAACCTACTCATAAAGATTGTTTTCCATCATATGGTGGAGAGGACCATGGTGAAGCTAATATTCAAACTGCAGCTTGTGGAGGACTGGTGCAGGCAGATATTCCCTGATAAACTACTGTCCATGCCCATGAGCAAATCTGTCCTGAAGTACAGCTGTCCATGGGAATGACCCATGTTACAGCAGGCATGACAGAAGGAGTGGCAGAGAGCTATTGTTATGAGCTGACCAAAAATTCTCTCTCCCAGAGGAGTTGATAATGAAGGATTGAAATTAAGACTGGGTGAAAGTGTCAAGTTTTTGTATTTTTTCGTCACCATCCAAATTTAATTTTTATTGCCAATAAATGAAATTAATTTTCCATGCATTAATTCTGGTTTCCTGTAAGAGTAATTTGTAAGTGATATCCCTGTCTTTATCATTCCCCGTGAGCCTTTCTATGTTATATTCTCTTGTTGAGGAGTAGGGTGGGTGGGTGTATATCAGCCAGCCAAGGTCAGCCTACCACAGTTCATTATTTATATGCTGGCCATATTAATAAGTCATATATGTCATTATTTTTGTGTAAGTTCTACTTTATATATTTTTAAATTCTATAAAACTGTTCCGCAGATTCATTATCATTTTCTGTATAAAATCTAATAAACTACTCTAGGAGAATGCAAAACATTTAGGAAGTATATTTTCCTGGCTATTTAATAATAAACAATACTTTTCATACTTTTGTTTTATAAAATTACTTGTGAGCCCAATTTTTCAATGTAAAACTGAGTATTTTCTAGATATGACTTTGAAGACAGGATGCAGAAGCAGTGTTTCTTCATCCTTTTCTTCACGAGAAAATAATTTTCTCTGCTTCACCTCTCTGACCTTCCTTATGCTTTTTGTATGGTTTGGATCCAGGAAGCTACTGGATTTTGTGAATATTAATGAAGATAGCTTAAAATTTCTACCTCTTAAGAGACATGAAAAAATATGCAGCATTATAGCTAACAGGTGTATTCCCATGGGGACTAAAAATTTGATTTAATTTATTTAATTGGAAAATTAAAGGAAATAAAAGTACAATTCCCATGGTTCAAGCATTTGAGATATAGTAATACTCTTTTTGAAAAATAAGAATTCTCTTGATATGAACTAGATTTAAACACCATAAATTGTGAGTCCATCTGTAATTCCATTTACATGACAGTAAGGCTGGAATAATAAAATGAAATTCAGTACAATTGCTATTCAGTATCCATTATCATACACAGTATGTAAGTTGAACCTATGTGATGCTTTAATTTCAGTGATGTTAGGAAAACATATTTAGTCATTATTTTAATGACTAAATTCTTCAAGTAGATCTTAGTACAAAATCACTCTACATATCTTCATCTGCATCATCCCAGTAATAGAAATTCAGATTCTTATTAACTGCCTCCTTGCTGCTCAGAGGCTTTGGATGAACCACTATTTAGTCAGCAGTTCTTTGTCTAGGACGTCTAGATCATAAAATCTAGTTTAAGTTGAAAGGGGTCATTTTAAAGATCATCTTGTTGCAACCACTCCACCATGGATACAGTCAGTTGCACACAGTGCTAGGTACAAGTTACACTACAATGCAGTCAGAGACTCAAATATTACCAAGGGGTTGTCCTTGCTTTGAGGAGGAGAGAAGAAGCAGCATGTCAACTTGTTTGCAAGGTGCTTGTATCCTTATCCTTTGCCATGGAGGACTTCAAATCCCAATTTATACTTTCTGGAGAAGTGGAGGTGAGACTGTAGTCAAATAATCTGGTTTTGCTGCCATAAATGGTGGGTCAGCCACTTTGTATGTGAATGAGATACATTGAGAGTTATAAAGAGAAGTACTAAAAAGACTGTGGGTCTTGCGCAAGGGCAGAACAGAACTGTGATACCTTAGCATCACTCCATCATCCAGTTGGCTGATTGCAGTGATAATGGCCACCTAGCCTCTCTCTGAAAACCTAGCAACAGGACAGCATGCCCAAGGAAATCCCTTTGCCACGCATTTCATGGCAAATCTTATGGCTGTAGGCCTCATTCCTCAAGTCCTTTCTAGGTAGTACAGGAAGGCTGCCGTAAGGTCTCAGAGCCTTCTCTTCTCCACCTTGAACAACCCCAATTCTCTCAGCCCATCTTCACAGGGCAGGTGATTCCATCCTCAGATCATCTTAGTTTTGTAGATTGGAAGCCTGAATGCAGGTCATGTCACCTATTTTACTTTTCTTTCTAAAAACACTCCCATCTTTTTAAGTATCCACGGACTTACTTTCTTCAGACTCATCCAATAGAAAATAGTTATTTCTGGTTCAAAATGAAACTGTCTGGATAATCTAAGATATTATATTAAGTTCTTAGTAGTGTTTCTCTACTAAATTATTCTACTGAAAGAAAAAACAAAACAGGAGCATTTTTTGAGATTTCTTGGAAAGAGAAAAGAACCTTTTTTTACCTTTATTTAGTTAATTTTCTTGTTCAGGCTACCTGGTAAATGTATAGCAATTTGATGCGTGGAAAAAACAACTACATAGAGATGCCTAAGTCATGTAGTAGATGTTAATAAAAAGAAAGCACATGAAATTGTACTTCTCCACAGAACCTGAAATTTCTTTCTCAGTCTGAGAGCCACAGTAAAACTTGTTTAAATCATCAAATCTCTTCCATCCTTTGACAGTACAAATGAGTACAAAGATTTAGTCTTGTTGCTCTTTCCTATGACATTCAATGAGTGAAATGGTGCTTACCAATGTCATAGGCTGCCTATTCTATTAACTCTACCAGAGAATTGAGTAAGTGAATACCAACAGATTTGTCCTTAATTAGCAGATAGTGTAGAGTATGAAAAATAATAGAAAATATTGCACTACTGACCCCTAAAAGTTAGAGAAAAAAAATACCATTTAAAACTTGCAATATACTAAGTATCATTATCTATTTGTCATAAGAATATGACCTTTAACACTTATATCTCAATAATTAATAATTGTTATTTCAAGAAATAGTAAAAATATAGCCCATTCATTACTATCCATGCATTCTTTTGGTTTTACTAAAAAAATCAGTTTGTAGTGTACATATGGGGGGGAGGGAAGAGAAAAAGTTCAGTGTTCCTTCTGATGTCAACTAGTAATTAAAGAAATCTGAGTGAACACTCAGCTACCCACAGGGATGCAAGAAAATGACTGAACATAGTTTAGGCAGAGGTTTGAGTATGTAATTTATTTATGAACTAATGCATTAATTCATGAGAATCTGGAGGTGGTATGGGGATTAGGGCTTTCTACTCTATAATCTTTCCCTGGGAAATGTATAGTTTAGTATTCTTAGCCAGCTGGTGATTGAAACAGTCAGTCTGAAGCCAGATTGGTTTGCTTTTTTTGCTTACATGTACCTCTGAGCCAAATGTGAGGTACTGACATCAGTCTGTCATAATAGATCTGGAGAATGAGGATTCAGACAACCCTGTGAAAATGCTCTAGACTATAATTTACCCCAAGTAAACCCTTTTTTCTTTTTTTTCAAACACAAGTTAATTATTTATCTAACACTCATGTGAATAAAAAATGAAAATGTAAACAAGTGACAAGTATTGAAATGTGTGAAAATGTAACTAGCTAAAAGGCCTCAAAGAATAAAGTCTATTTTTTGTTTTAAAGATACATGCCAAAATGCAGCAGACTTTTAGAAAGCTATTTCTTCTGCTGCTGAGATCAATGTACAATAGCTTTATGTCTCAGTTACTTGTCTTTGTCCTTTAACTAAATAACAAACCAAGTGACAAGAGATTGCAATTCTACAGACATCGGGTAAAACAAAAAGTCCAAAGAATTATTCATGCTTGCTCCAAGGTTATACTATAGCTCTTGATTGTAAGTACAGAATAATAGTCAAGGTTATTATTTTTACACTCATGTAGATGATATTGGGTCCTCCTTCTTTTCTTGTATGTGTGGGACTATCAAATCAAATAATTGACAACTCTTTATGGATTGACTCCAAAAGTAGAACTACCTGAGAGAAAAAACTTACTGAAGATAATTTTTTAGTCAATAAAAAGAGAAAAGAAAGCTCTTCTAAAAAGGAAATCCAAATTTTGTAACTATTTCAGAAGAAAAATAATTAAGATAACCATGTCAGTGCTCTATTTCTCTTTTTTTATAACTATGAATTTTAGCTATGCTGAGAAAATACTGCTGAAGTAAGTGGACAGTAAAGTGAAAAGAAAATCGATTTTTTGGCAGCACCTCCAGTGTTGTGAACAGTTGAATAAGGTCCAGTTGGAGACAAGTAAATAGTAATGTATCCCAAGAGTGATAACTGGGCCCAATACTGTTCAGCTCTTCAGTAGTGACCTGGACACTGCAATAAAGGTCATTCTCATCAAGTTTGCTGAAAATGCAAAACTGAGTGGCTGGAGGAGAAATTTATCATCAGTAGACTTCAGCAACTTCGTGCCTGCTTAAATTTGGCTGAGATTTCCCTCCTAGTGGTTTTAAAGAAATAAAAACCTCAGTGGGGAAAAGGTTAAGACTGCTCGAGCACTCCCCTCCCTCCTCCACAACTGTGAAGGAGAAAAACAAAGAAAAACAAACTACAAGAGGTTCAAAATATCAGAATCGCAATTTACTAAAGAAGACAGCAATAAACATGGCAATAAAGAGAAAATTGTAAAAAAGAGGGCATTGTTTAACCAAAAAAGGCACAAACAAAACAAGATGGCTGCTGTTCCTGTGTAACTACACTTTTCCCCTTGGAAAAAAGGCAAGAGGTGGTTTTGCCCTCCTGAGAATATTTCTTCCATATGTCTAACTCAGAGTACCTCACAAACCATAAGTTCTTCCAATAGACTCATCAAGAAAGCTTTCTGGGGCCTTGCAGCCAGGAAGAGCAAGAATAGCTCCCTGCATTTCTGCTCCATTTTTAAAGGACATACCACCACTCCCCTTCTGCAAATGGGGCAAACCAAAACAAGTTCCACTTCCTGTGTCTTGGTGTTTCCTGTCAAAAACTGCGCCTCCCCAGCCCCCCAACACTGCCACGCTCACAATTCCATAAGAAAATTGATATTGAATATTCAACACTGAAGCTCCACCTCTCTACCTATGTAATCATAGCATTGTGAAGACTCTCCTGAAAGCCAGGACGTGCCAAGTTGATGTTCCCTGAGACTTAGGCTTAGGCACATTTCAAGGAATGGGATACCCACAACTTCTCTGGGCAACCTGTTTCAGCGCCTCACCATCCTCACAGTAAAGAATTTCTTCCTAACACCCTATCAAAACCTCCCCTCTTTCAGTTTAAGGTCATCACCCTTTTCTCACCACTACACGCCCTTATAAAAAGTCCCTCTCCACCTTTCTTCTAGGCTCCCTTTAGATACTGGAAGATTCTAGAGAATGCCCCCAGACCCTGTCTTTGGGGTCAACAAAACCTAGAGGTTTGATAGGAGAGGTACTCAAATCTTCTACTGATCTAGTGGCTTTCTTCTGGTCTTGTTCCAACAGGTTCATATCCTTCTTGTGTTACAGACCTCAGAGCTAGATCAAGTATTCCAGGGGGAATCATCAGAAGGGAGGAGAGGAGGAAAATCACCTCCCTTGACCTGCTGGTTATGCCTCTTTTGAAGCAGCTCAGGATACAATTGGCCTTCTGAGCTGGAAACACGCGCTGCCAGTCCATACAAAAATGTTAGCCACTAATACTCCCAAGTCCTCTGCAGGGCGTCTCTCAACCCACTCATTGCCCTGTCTGCATTTGTGTTTGAGCATGTTCCAACCCAGGTACAGGATCTTGCACTTGGCTTTGCTAACTTCATGAGGTTTGCATGAGCCCAGCTATCTGACTTGTCAAGACACCTCTGGATAGTATCACTTCCCTCCTTTCCAAGGCACCTCTGGATGGTATCAGTTCCCTCCTTCCCCCTAGAGTATCAGCCTCTCCACACAAGTTGGCGTCATCCACAACTTGCTGTGGAGTGCACTGAAACCCACTGTACATGTCCCTGACAAAAGTTTAAACAATTCTTGCCCCAATCAGACCTCTGAGGAACACCACTTGTCACTTACATCCTCCCAGATATCAAACCACAGACTGCAACTCTTTTGAGCAACCATCCTGTCATTTCCTTATCCACTAAGTGATCCACCTGTCAAATTCACAAATGTCAGAAGCAGAGTGAAAACCCTGACTTCAGACTTTGCAAAGGGATGGTTCTAAAGATTGCTTCTAAACCTAAGGTGATAGACTCAACCACTCACGAGACAAAGGAGACTGAAATCTTGTCTCTGCTCATAGGAGGAGGAATCTTCCCCTTCCTCCTGAAATGACACTACATAACAGGTCTAAGCCTTGGGGTTGCAGAATGAGAGTTAGCATCAGGCTAGAACCAGGGAACACTGGTCTAACATGTAAAACTGGTCTAACATCCATCTGCTTTACAACTACTGCCACCAGAACAGTATGTTGTTAGTAGCTCTCTACCTTGAGAGACTCCTTGCCAAGAGGCACCAAAGAGCCTATTTGTTGCCCAGACAATACCTCTTGAGAAAATTAAAGCCTTCTGGGAGCTTCTGTATGTGAGGTCACAGAAGGTGCAAAGCTTGGTAAAGATTGAAGATTGCCACCTGTTTATGCTGTTCTAAGTAGGGTTGAATGATGCTGCAGTGAGGCAATTGAGAAATCTGAAAAGAACCTTTACCTTCCTTGGAATGAAACCTTCCTCTTCCTTGTTTATCTGGAGAAGGCACACATAGTATTTACAGTGCCAGTCACATGATAATTAGGAGATATCCAGAATTCAACAGTAGGTGTTGAAGTGCTGTAGATCAGTGACTACCTGATGTGACCCTTCAGAGTAAGCCATTCATACATCTGCAAGCCTGCAGGAAGTTCTGCACAGACTTTTCTGAAAGAGCTGTCTACACCATTAGACAATTTGGCATGGACCATGTCTTAGGTGCATTGAGTGATGGTGAATAGACAGTTGATTCAAATAGCTCCATATGTTGATTACAGCTGATATATATAGTCTACTCACACATACATTTGTCTGATCTGCCAGATTTTGTGCCATTTCTTTGCTGTTTCACTGACTTTATTTATGTAACTATCAAGCCTACTGAAATCAAAAGTCTCTTTCTGATACAGCAACAGTTTAGTCCTCAGGGGGAAGTAAAATGATTTTATAAAAAACACCTCTAGGTTATCACTGAAGCTGGAAGAGAACCATATGCAGAATTTCAAATATTCATATTTAAAATTTGGATTAAACTAAGATATTTCATTTTTTTTCTGAATAGAAATGAAAGGAGCTATATCAGAGGATGGAAGAAAATTTAACAGTAAATGTGGCATCCCTATAGGATTCAGAGTGGAATACCTATTCTACCTAAACTAGCTAGGGCTTTGAACTTTTGAGAATAATCATCTAAAATGCAGAGAACATTTCAATTTAGAGAATTTTTCTCAATGATAGATCTATGTACCAATAAAGTCTGTAGGTGTCTCAGGCTGTTACTCCAGCACTTTTCTCAATCGCTGGTAATACAATACTAGGGTTGTTTTGAGTTTTGGGGGGTTTTTTGCAATCTCTTTTCTCAGATATAATCCACTGGAGCCTATACTCAAGACACTTCCCAACAGCTTCAATGTGGAATCATCATTAGACATATACCCTAGTGTTGATGTCTAGAAATAGGGATATTGTCACTGACTGTTGCAAGCATTTTAATTATAATTAAATAAGCACCCAACCAAGCTGTGTTCAGCTACATTATAATGTGATTAAAGGCTTGCTCTAAGAAATAGTCAGGATCTGCTTGGCTAGTTTTGCTTTCTAATCTTCTAAGAAAGGATTAACATTAAAAAATGGTCTCATTATTTCTCTGCTCCTTGGTTTCAAGGCAGAAATAATATTTGAAGATTAGAAGGCTTACTTTGTTATTGATTTTGCACAAGCTAATGTAGTATTTTCACATAATAAAATATAGTATTTTCACATAATAATTTTATGATTGCAATGTATTTTATGTATAGCTGCATTTACTGCTGCTATTCATATTTGTTGTGAATTCTTTGGAGTTTTTTGCCACTAGTTGCAGGTCTGTCTTGCTGTTCAATCCACACAATAAAATTAACTGGATGTTCCATTGCTCTTCCTTTCTTTAATCTAATCTGTTTTCCTTATTTTAACCAGATAATTTCAAATTATTTCCAAACACATGCATATGCACTCAATGTTTGATTGTTGTTAATAAAAACAGTAATGAACTTGCCTTCAATAAAAAGAAATCTACAATCAGAAATATTTATTTGCCATACAGAAAAAAATCACAAAGATTATTTTAATCTTAGTATATTTAACATTGTTACTGATTATTAATTTATACAAATGAGATGTGATAGTTCTACAGTTTTAATATTTTAAGTGCTTTGACAATTGGGCAATTTATGTAATTAATTAAGACTGCCAATTTTCCCCAAAATTTAGGAAGTAACTCATCGAAAGTTGATTTTCAGTTCAAATGAGAAAACTGTGTGAGCAAAAAATTATTTAATTGAGCATCTGTATTGCCAAGACAAAAGTTTAAACCCATTTACCATTTACAGGACTGAATTTCAATTCCAAGAGATATTACTTGAAATATAATCTCTTGTCTAATGGAAACATGAAATAAAGGAATGGGCTTATTTTTAAGGATTTGTGAAGAGGGAAATACATACACTATACCTTCAGATAATTAAAGGAAGTTAAAAGCTTTCAAATTCATTGGCTTCTTTCTCATAAGCATTTAGCCTAAATTGGAACAACAAGATGAAAATTTATCTTGAAAAAGAATAATTTATTCTGTTGTATTCACCATAAACCTGCATTCAGTGCTCCAATAAAAGTCCTTGATGAAAGTGCAAGTGGTATTGTATCTAAAAATTTTGTTGAGTCAAATTTTATTTTCCTGTCATCACCTTTTAATATATTTTCTTTAAATATTTGTCTTATATTTGCAAAATCTTTACAAACACATTCTTTTCAAATAGCATTTAGTATCCCGTGAGTAAAAAAAAAAAATCACATTTAGTACAAATTCTAAGTACTTTAGGAGAATCCTTCTGGGAAACAGACTGACTTAAAACGTACTTCGATTTGAAACTATGATTTCTATACGGGCTATTCTGGAAGCACCAGGCAAAGTAAAGCTTAAGAACAGGGCTAGCTTTCTGCATATGATTAGAGGAACCAAAATTATCTTTCCCTTGGCACATCTGTAAAAGACAGGACTTAAAAAATAAACTCTTTCTGCAGGCTATTGAAATTAAGCACAGTGATCTCATACAAAGCACAGTGCAGCTGGTATCATGGGATGAAGACAGTTGAATCTTTTCTAATGGAAAAATGAAGTCAGACCAAGCTTGCCTCCCTTCTTTCACAGAATATAATTATGTAAACTACAAAGCTCTATTATAGACAATGTTTATAATTTACAACTGTTTTTCCCTAAATTTTATATAAAGCTTGTTAACAGTTGGTGTCAAGCCAACATATTTCCTACAGATGCCACAAACAATGAACAATCAAAAATCTGTTTCTGTTGTTTCTTTCATAATTATTTCAAATTGTGGGATCCTGTAATAAAAATCAACATAATGAAGAAACACCATTGCATGTTGATAAACATCACAGTCTTTCAATTTCAGGAAAAAAACTATGGCATACTAAGTAGTTTAGAAATAAATGCATTTCTCTACAATGATACAGAGAATTTGATTATAAGAATTTTCAAGTTTAGATCATTTTATGGTATAGAATGTTTTTCTGCTCTCTTGATTTATCTAAGATATCTAGGGAGCTTGTGAATTCCTGCTTTGTGACACATGAATTCAGTCTTCAAAAAAATATATCTATATCTATATATATATACACACACACACACAAACACACACACATATATAAAATAGCTGAGCTCAGACACCCCAGTAACTCATCTTCCCAGGAGCTGCCCTTGAATGCCAGGCTCCTTAGTTGGTACCACTTGTATATATAATCTGCCAAGGCTGCAGACTCACTCCAGCTTCCAGTATAAAGAGTTCTTTACTCACTCTCACCCCTTCATCCTTACCCTACACACAGAGATGACTAGCAGTTGACCAAATCTTCCCTGAATCCAGTAGGGAAGGTAATTATGTACCTTCTGCTGCCAGGTTGCTGTGCTGTAAGGCATGAAAATAAGGGCACAAGAGGCTAGAGCCTGACAGATATCAGCCAAAGGGGAGGTGCTCCTGCCAAATTTATGATCTGTTTTCAATTCGTTACTCCTAAAGCAGGATTCTTTCACCTGAGTTGCAAGAGTTGATCAACTCATTAATAAAAATATTTTATTTTATTATCATTCCTCAGAATAGGATGCCAAGGATCTAATACAGCTGGTTCATCTCCTAGGAAACAGGTGCATTCTTTTACACAAAAAGGTAACAAGGAAAATTAATCAAACTAAGAGAGATGATTGGTCATTCATACTTGGTCATGCCTATGACAAAAATTCCTGGTGTGCATGTGCTGATCTTGGTCCAGTTCATTATTTTAGCATACATATATATACAAACTATCCTGGGCTTGTGGTTTTTTGTATAATCATCTGAGGTCACTCTGGGTTATATTTTCATCTTCTTAGCTATCACCAAGATATTGTTTAAACTTATACCCTAATACAGCTTTTGCTTAAACACCTTCAAACATCAGTTGTTCACAGGGTCTTTTCACTTAACATTCCAACCCTGGGGATACTTCACATCTTTTCCTGAACCAGGTGGGGAAAGGGGCCACTTGAATCTGCTTTCCAAAGGAATTCTTTTGGAGTTGTTTTTTTTTTTTTTTTTTCCCAAATTTGCCCTAAAACAGGATAAATACTTCATTGCTCTGGCCATTGCTGTAAGGTTTCAAAATTAGCCTACAGTTTCTAGAGACTTTTTTTCCTGAAATTTTAGGACTTTCTCTCTTATTTGACATAAAACTCATTTGAAGCCTCAATGTGGAGATGCCCAAATGACACATGGGTTTGCCATTTTTTGACTTTTGGGGTTTGTGACTCTTATCTGCCTAGAATTTCTTTTCAAGGCTTTGTCGCTAGACTGTATACATAGGCACTAACTCTTGTAAACTCCTATATGGATGACTATATGATCACTGTATTTTCAAACACACTCAAGGGGAAGAACATATTTTACAAAATAACTAATTGGGTAGGCAACTTCCACTGGAAACAAGAGATCAGCATGAAGTCAATGTATTTTCATAACATATTTCCAAGAAATTCTTCTCACTGCCAAAGAATATGGAAGTGATGAATACCCATCCTTCTCGATGTGAAACAAACTATAACTACAAGAACATAAGGAGAGATCTTAATGTTTATATTTTCTGATGAGAAGTGTTCTATGAAAACTCTTTCAGTACTTTATATTAAAAAATCAATGGTAGATGTTTGTCTGGCATGCTTTTTAAAATATCTCATATGAGGAATATCCCATCCTCCCTAGATCACTGAAGATTCCTATATTCCTTGGAGTTTCTAACATGAACTTTATTGGTTTGAAAATTAAATTATTTCCTCGTATGCTACCCACACAGTGGATATTACAAGTGATTTATTACTTTCTTTACTATAACTCTTTTCATTTTCAAAATATTTCACCCTTTCTTTTCCCAGGTCAACACCTTCTTTAACTTTTCATCATGCATCATAATTTCTAAATTTTTTACTCTCCAATTTCTTCATCTTTTGAAAAAGTTTTGTGTTGGAGAAAATCCTCTATCTTTACCTCATATTTTTTTAATCAATAGTAGAGAACATAACAATTTATTTACCTCCTGTATCCCATATATGATACTACTATTGACTCATCATAAAATATGACTAGCCTTACAAAGATGACTCATTTTATGATCCCTTATATTTCATATACCTTCTGCTTTTTTTTTGCTTTTTTTTTTCTTTTCTTTTTTTTTTTTTTTTTTTTTGGAAGTGTGGAGAGATTTCACCTGTTTAAAGACAGTCTTAAAGCCTCCTTTAAAATCACATATTTATTCTTTTTTCCTTACCCAGGAAAGTAAGTTTAGTTTAGTTTAGATTTAGTTTTATCAGAATTTTTTGGGTTTGGCATGGTTTACAACATGCATTTATAAAAAATGTCTACTGTTCTCAGGAGCATTGTTGTTGTTGTGAGTAAAATGTGTCTTACTATCTGTTCTGATATGTACATGTTGTTCTTGATAAATTAGTCACAATATAGTAGCCATTTCAAAAAAAAAAAAAAAAAAAGGGGTGGGGAACATGCTCACAAAACAATTAGAGAAATAATTCTAGATTGATTTCCCCTAGGTCATTGTACTTTTATCCATAAACTTTCAAATTAGACTGTTATTAGACATGTAGATTAAAACTAGCCATCTAATTTATTGAAAGAACATCAGCAAGCAGAAGTGCATGTTCATATAGATGTATATATATTCATATAAATGTGCTATGGATTGTGCATCTTTATTTACAACATTCTTAAATTGGTAGATAGTTCAACCAAATTCATTACTCTGTTTTCTAGATCTTCTTCATTCCCTGAAAAAGTATCATATCTATGCCTCTGACCAAAGGTATAATTAGGTGTTTTTTCTCAAAAACTCAAACAATAGAATATTTAATTATACACTGTTATGGTCTGAGCTGTAGCTAATCCCAATTTCTCTCAACACAGTTCGAAGTCTTCATTATTTAGTTTAATCCAGACAGAAATTACAATTCTGCTCTCTAATTTTTTTAAGTCTTGTTTTCTTCCTTGTCTCCAGTTTCTCCTGTAGGCATCAACCTCACTTTCATCCTCTCTATCAGAAAGTGTCTGACATCTGTGCAAACCAGAGCTACTCTCCATGTTGTTGTTTTATATCTCATGTCGCATTGTCAAAAATATGGAGACTAGAAAGCAGGTAGGCTAAATCTTAGTAAACATTTCATTGCCCTGAAACATTACAAACAGCTAAGAGTGACATACTTTTTTAAAAATTGAATTCTTTTATAGGTTTGCATATAAACATATTCAATTTTAAAATTATTTATTGTTACTATTATTCTTCCTTCCATTCTCTGCAGAGACTTTTATATTACAGTAGTAATATTTATACTGATATCTGTGCCAATTATTAATATAATTACATGATGTGTAGGCAAAAGGCAGACCACTTACTCTGACCTAAAACATATTTTGCCATGTCTTCCAGGGTGAAGATTTTTGTTAGTTTTGCAAACAGAAATGGGTTTATATTTAACTCTGTTATAACTCAGTGAATAAAGAGTCAAGATAAGAAGTAGTATTGGCAGAGTACAATTCCAATAAATTATAAGGCTCTTGAATCAAACAGTCTGTCCAGCCTGGAACTGCAAAAGAGAACAAGTTGTCCTCTTGTGTAAATTAGCAATATTTAGGAACATTTTTAGGAAATAATATTATCAATTTGTGAAAGACTTGACTATATTGTCTTATTAATATTTAATGAGATCTTAGATTGACTTTTGCCTTTAATTTTGTACAGGTTTGAAGAGGTTTTATTATTGCAGTACAGATACTCAGGGCTTCAGATAAGAGTTTGTGTACTGTTGCAGATAAGGAAACTGAAATGAAACAATATTGCTTCTCCTCAAACAAGGCATGACATTTGCTGAGTTTCTAACTCATTTTCCAAAGAGAAGTAGGGATAATTTGACAGATGAAATGCATTAGTGCAGTGTGGGATTTTTTTAAGCTTCCTGGGCAAGGATCACAAAGTTTACTATAGTTTATATTTTTGCCAAACTACTAACTTGAGATAGAGAATAAAACATCCATGCTAACTAATGGGGAAGAGTGGTGTCATGTTTCATTTGCATTTTACCTTTTCCAGATTTACTATATTTTTTTTAAATTTCCAGATTTACTTTTCCAGATTTCTCAGTTTTTGAACTTACACTGAATAACCTTGTCTGATTTTGATTGGTTTTATTCAAGACACAACCTTCAAAGTTCAACTGATGATAATTAATAATCATTTTCCCACTAATAAATATCTGGTAATTTTTATTTGAGTTAAGGTTTTGTTGTTTTTTTTTAAACCAATTACAAATTTAATTGATGTTATTAATTTTGCCATGTGCAGATTAAAACTAAAATACCTGACAAGCAAGTTCATGTGATGACCTACTTGAAATTTGAAAGCTGTATTTGAGATAACTTTGTCATGTCTCTTATACCATGAAAAATAAGGCAAAAAATATCTTCTGACTGGAAACTAGAAGACAGTAAGAAAAATACCATTTTAGGTGCCTTGAAGTGATACTGATATGGAGTTCTTCAGAAAGTGAGTATGAGGAGAAAACATATTTTTGGGAATAGGAGATAAGCTGCTAAACCAAGAATTGGGTTTTCTCTTCTACCCACCTTTGACCATTGAGAAAGTAAGAATGATCACTATCAATATGCTTTAAATCACTTATCATAAGATACATTAAAAGTATAAACTCAATATTAAGGCTATGTTTTTTATGCTATATCTTAATTGTACAGTAAAATGTACTAACCACATTTTCTCATTTCTTTGAGTTGCAGAAAAGTATGTTATAGGTGAATTAATTCTCTATGATTATTGTAATACATTATGGCTAGTATCTGTTATGAGTAAAAATGACAGATTGTAGATTCCAAAAGATATTGATAACTTCCATGACAGTTAACATTAGAATAAAAAAGAGAAATAGCATAGATAATCCTATGTTGCTTCACATTCTGAGAACTCTGAAGTGGAGAGCATCAAGTGGCAAGGCACCTCTGATCAGAGCAAGGTGGCCCTGATCCTCTCCACAGAGAGGTTCACCAGCGTTTTGGTACTTAGAACCTCTTCTAGAACTTCCTTAGTAAAAGCCAATTTTATCAATAATTTTTACTGGCAAGTAAAAGTGTCCACATGAGGAAATGCTGCTTTGCTTTAAGATAGGTACAAAGGTGACATAATCACTGGTATCCAATGGGAATAGCTATGGGCTTCTCTACCAGGATTTGCTGGCTGAGCTTATCTTGAAGTTAAGAGCTAGGTGTATGATAGCCAAGACACAGGTGTACAGAGCACAGGGCTGTGCCTACTCAGGTTCATCACTGTGTGGATCACTAATTCCTCATGTACAGTGATATTCTGATTAGGGTCACTGCAACTTTATAAGGCAAGAGTAATTTTAAAAGAGTTAATGAAATTTGCAATTTCTCCACAGAATTTCCTGCTCCAGCCCCACTCCCCCCAAAGCCAAACACTTGAAATCACAATTGCTTTTCAAAAAAACTATCATTAATATACTGTAGGAAGAATCAGTCATATTAATTTCTTAATTTCCTTCATTATGACTACGGATTTTATTTAATATATACTTTATATGATAATAGCAAATGATAGTTTGACTTCTTAGAAATAAAAATAGGATATGGAAATAATTGAAAAATTTTATCTCCCCTCTGTTTTCTTATCTGTTGTTTATTCCCATTATTGTTAAACTTCAAGTTTAACAAAATGTATTTTAATATTTGCTATGTGGAAGTAATCACAGCGTAAGGGACTCTTTTCTTAGCTTATAGCTCAATTACTGCAAAGTACCTAAAATGAAGTGTGTAATTAAGCTCTGGGTTCACCAAAAAATACATAAATGTTTCATTTAAAAAAAACCCACATGGAATTTGCCAATAATTATCTCCAAATTTATCAAATATTGAGAAATAAAAATTTCAGAGTTTTCATCTAGATAATAGCTTGAGTGAACTCTGAGATGGTTTTAGCAAAATTCATTTTAGAAATACGTGTTATTGTAGGGGCAAACCAGATCTCAGGGTGTCCTGGGTAACCCAAAATGTTATTGTACTCCATATCTATCTGTGCCCCCAAATGGCTATTGTGTCTTCAGTGCTCGTCAGTGTGATCAGGACTGGAATCTCGGGGCAGTCGGGAGGTGCCCGTCCCTTTAGGTCAGGGCTCCTGAGTAGACACCCTCCTTGGCCTGGCAGCATTTGATGAAGGCAGAGACTCCACTTTGGAAAGGGCTGCTTTGAGCAGGTGTCTGGACTTGCAACTACAGCAACAGAAAATCTGCACTTCTAGAACTAGAAACTCTTTCCAGAGTGAACTTTACAAACTCTATGGGCAGCGAAGCTTAAGTGGGTCCTGGGAGGCCAGGTCACCCTGCATCCACACCAATCTAGATTTTTCTACATGCTTACAACTTAACAATCATCACTGCATTCCTGTCACTAAACTATATAACTTCTACCTTCTTACATGCCTTGCAATTCATTGCTGTGGGCAGCCATAAATTCTGTTCTGTGGACAGAGTTACATGGAGGACTTGCCAGGCTACAGGTGTCACAGAGGGTTTCTGCTGTTTTCTTTGTTGCTGCTGTTGTAGGACAGGCTGATGCAGCTCTGACAGAAAAACTTTGTAATATAAACCAAGCCTCAGGCTCTCAGTCTGCAGCTGACCTACTGTAATGTTGTATTGCAGTCATTTAGCACTTCGAAAACTTTCTTCACAATTCTGAGGTCTAGAAACTTTGTGGTTGCTCTAAAGGTATGTCTATGATATTGCAAGCTCTAGGCATAGCCTAGGGCTAATTTTAACTTCCCTTCTAAATTTAACACTTTCACTATATCATAACTCTTCCCATCATATATGAAATAAAAGGTTCAAATAACCACAGAGATACTTCACTTATACAATTTGATGATATCTTCCAACCCTAGAGACACTAATTCCTTGATTATACTTACAAAATATCTGGTGTCCTTCATGTTTCAATTCTGTATTTCTCCCTTTGTGTCACAAGGAACCTGTATATGTTATTTATAATTCATTACAACTTTGGAAGTTTTATGTCATTTTACATTTTTTTATCAAGGATTGAAGAAATAAAACTTGTAGGTATTTAGGTGAAGTGTAGTCACAGAAAGATAGCTTTTCATATATATATATCTATTTCTATCTTCATACACACACACTCATCAAAAGTGTCCAGCAAACATTAGACATTTAAAAAATCCATAAATGAAATCGAACCCATGAAGAAGCATATTCCAATTCTGAAAAAATCAAATATATTCACACTGGCTTTAGTCTGTGCACATTGTATTAAAAAAAATGCAGTTATGGACTTTCTTTTATCTGTGTATCCTGATCCTCTCAAGATAGAAAATAAGTATCCTCATAATGCCACGTTGAATGATGTGTTGTTTGATATATGCCTAGGATGGAATTTACTATTCTGCAACTTTCACATTCATGTCCATGGTCTCTGTAAGTTCTTAAAGAACAAAGTTTCTTGGCCCAGCAATCAGCAGTCACACAAAGATAACCATCCACCAGTGGCCACTGAGCTACTCATTTCTGGGGCCTTGCATCAGAGGACTGTGCATGATCCACAGCCTTAAAACTGCCCCACAGGGCAGGTACCTCGGCACTCCCACCTGAACCAAACAATACAATTACTGACAAATCCATTTCTTAAAGCACATGCAACGTGCTATTGTTAATGAAGTGTTCAGTGATACCTTTAATGAAGTGCTCAGGAGTTTTGCCATGTAAGAAAGAAGCTATAGTGAAAATGATACCACAATTTCTGCTCTATATATTGCAGCCTAGTTGCCACAGTATCTGGAACCTTACTTCAATCAAAAGTACAAGTAGTAGGTACTGAACTGTTCCTATCTCTAGTGTGTTGTTTCGAGTTTTGATTTTCAAGAGTGTTTTGGTTTTGTGGGGTTTTTTTTTTGTTTGTTTGTTTTTTTTTTTTTTTTTTTTTTTTTTTGGTCTGACATGCCAGTAGAAATAAAAATATCTTTATCTCACAGCAAAATATTGTGAATACTCTCCATTTTCTTACTTCCCCAGATAGTATCAGTAACTGGATACTTATTCTCAAACTTTTCAGGAAATTATTTCTTAATAGGGAGAAAAATTGATTCAGACATTGGAAAGAAACACTTTTCTACAAAATGACTGATGTTCAGGATGATTTATTTGTGACCCAAGGGCTTGTTTTAGTTTTTCCATGGCACAGTGGGCTGAGGGCATTATAGTAATAGTATTAATTGAGTAAATTTTAGATATAGTTGTTGAGAATTAATAATTTTGAGCACATAGTGACAATAATTAAAAACTTGTAAGACAAGGACTAGCATGAAAAGTGTTAATAAAGAAAATAATTTACTGAAGTCAATTTTAAAAATTTAAAACTGGCCATTAATTATCAGTCTTCTGAGCACTTACATTACAGATTTAAAATTCCCTAACTGATATATGCATATATATATATATATTTGCAAAGACTAGAATGATGACCCTTTTTCTTTGGCCCTGAACATTATCTGCCATTGTTTTATAACAGCATGGTTATGAAATCCCAAACTAAGTGACACAAGATAAACTATTTGATCACTTCAGAAAAAAAAATGAAGAAGACTTACAACACTGATAACAGCAGAAAATAATGGGTCTTAATGCATTTCCTAATGTGTCTTTATGCATTCACTACTTATCTGGTCATAAATAGCAAAGACAGTAATCAAAATTCCTTTAGCTTCCTTTTGACATTTCAAGATATTCGGAGCTATTTTATTTTTTTACTTTACACAATGATCTCAGCTTTTAAGACTGGGCTATTTCTTTCAACTCTCTGTTAGTTGCTAATAATATCCTTTTGTTTTATTGCATCTTTTACCACATTTAACAAATAAAATGAAAAAATAAATTAAACACAGAATATAATCAAGTGTTTTACCTTTTTGTTTGCTAGCTAGAACTGTAAAATAATTTTGTAAATTTAGCAATACAGAAACCTATTATATTTGTCTATTAATTTTAAAAATGTTTTAATTTCCATAAATGTGGAGTACAGAATAATTTTATATTTGCTAAAATGTTGTTTTCACCCTTAAGAACATATATGTAATATATGCCTATGTTACCTGGAAAACGTAACCTCCCTTTGTGGAAAGTTTACCACTATCTCCTTGGCTTCAGAGCAGAATATTACATTTCTTAATGCAAACCAAAGTTTTTTTGCAGTCTCCTAAAGTCTTCTAGTTGCACACAGACACCTGAATCTTGACAGTATTAGGAACCTGTGGACTTGTGCACAAGCCTTTTGTCTAGGTTCACATGTTCACATTGCTGAATAGTGTCATCAGCACAGCAGTGTTTGTGGATTTGTTCCCACCTCATGGATACAGGTCTTTGTAAACAGTGCCTTGAGAAGGAAGAACCTGCATTATTTCTTCTCCAATAGGTGAGTAGTTGCATTTTTTGGGTTGCTGATTAAGACAGATTGGGTTATTAGATATCTGCAGAAGTGGATACCTGTGTAGAGCTGGTGAGCAGGAGCACAACAAGCAGACCTCAGTTGTTAAAGGGGCAGCTTGCATGGAGGGGCCAGAGAAACCCTGTGAGGCAGCGCAGCAATCGAGGTGTATCTTGGGTTACAATATGTAACCAAAAATGTGTATTCTATTTGCCGTCTGTTGAAACTAGTTGAGGAAGTGTTCTTCTTTTTCTCTTGTTTAATCCATTCCTCATAACTCCAGGAGGGAGGGGGTGGGTATCTTCTATTAATAAGCCAACTATTAAAACCAAGTAGGGCAGTATTCTTTATCTCTTCTACAACCCATCCAGAGTGATATCTGCTATTAATAGGCCATTAAAACTCACCACATAACTAATAAAATTACAGCTTCCCATTGTAAAATACTCCACCAAGCCAGAAAAAGCCCAAGCATTTCTATCTAGATAAAACCTAAAAATCAAAACACCAAGGCAACCTATTTTCCACAAAATTACCAAAAGAAAACAGAACCCATCTCATCACCACTAAACCCTTCTACAAAATGATTTCTACTACAACAAAATTGCAGCTATCACTCAAAAACCCCTTATTTTAGACTGCTTCCAACACCCTGACCAACAAGGTGTCAAGTCATATTCTGACTTTGTCAGTGTTTCTAAGATATTTTGTTTGCTTGTTGTTTTTTTTTTTTTGTACTGCTACATTTGTATTTTTTTAATATTCCTAGAAAAAAACTGTTATTCCTCTTCTCATATCTTTATCTAAATTATAATTACAAAATTATAATAATTTTTTAAAAAGAGCTTACCTTCTCCACTCCAAAAAAAGCTCCAACTTTCCCTAGCAAACACCTGTCTTTCTAAACCAAGACAAGATAGTGGCAGTCTCCCTTCCTAGGTGAAGGTTCGCAATCTTAATCTATAATATTTCATATTCAGGATCTGGATAAGGAATTTTTGCTAGTTTTTGCGTTGTATTGCTTTCTGCTGAGAAAATATATTTCTAGAGCATAGAAAGTTAATAAAATGACAGTAATAAAAAGACTAAAGTATCATTCAATTGTGACAATTTTATTCAAATAAACTAAATATTCTACTTTTATTTCCTGTTTTATAGAGCAAATACTCTTAAGTGAAAAAGAATCTGACAATTTCCCTCTGAATTCATTTATTCTGGAAAACTTGCAAGAATGACCCAATTATGTCAGGAAATGCACACACAAATTAGGTAACTATTCCATATGTTTTCATCCACTGTTATTTTACATCAGTATCCAGCATGTACCAAAACAACTGTTTATTGTGAAGACATTATTAGTTCCAAACAGATGAAGAGATGTCACATTCAATTTTTTTTTCCACATCTTTGTTCTAACATGATAACAGAAGGTAAGAAATCTATGAGTAATTGTAAAGGAAAAAAAAAAAAAAACAAACTTAAAAATAAAAAATGATACTTAAAAGTCTGCATCTTTTCCTGGCACTGAGATGAAAGACCTGTTGTCTCATTAAAAGTTAGACAGAGTATCCAACTACTTAATAATATTTTACTGGAAAGATGTAATATATTTTAATAAAATATTAACCACTTTAAGTGATATTTCCTAGTAAATCTAATATTTCATATCTAAATCAGAATAAGTACTTAGATGCATTAAAATTCTCTGCCGTGTTTCATTGACCTGGGTTCTTTACATTTAAAAAGCATTTCCTTTTAAAGAATAGTTTGTATTTATTCACACATTTGGGCAAGCATCCGATCTCGAATTACATATATAGTTGAAATTGATCAAGTTCTTAATGGCTTTTTGAAGTGGAACTATTTTTTTTTGCTTTGGTGTGTATGTGTGTATGTATGTAGTATGGAGAGTAGCAGTAAAATCACTGGAAGTGTCCAAGGCCAGGTTGGACATGGCTTTGAGCAATCTGGTCCAGTAAAAGGTGTCCCTTTCTATGGGAGGTTGATTTGAACTGGATGCTCTTTGAGGTCCATTCCAACCCAAAACATTCTATCATTCTATGATCACTAGCAAAATTGAAACCTGTTATTTTGAGTCCATTTTACATTTTTTTGTTTGTTTGTGTTGTTAGCATGTGACTTTATTTGTATTTACACTCATAAACATGAAGAAAACTGATTTTGTTCCTACTAGGGATTACTATTATAAATTCTTATGGAAATGGGCTTGAGCTTCTTGGATGAATACAGAATCAGGTGTTCTCTGAAACTTTTGCTTCAGGCTAGGAAGTTTTAAAGTATAAAGATATTCCTAATATAATATGTACTCTAACACTCATATTGAGACAGTTAAAAATCTTCAAGTATGTAAAAGGAAAGTATTTGCAGGCACACTCATATCCAAACTATTCAATACTTGAATGTTTTGTTACATGACAATAGAAGTATCCTCAACAAAATTAAAATTCTAGAAAATACTTTTTCTGCTTTTTCACCCATTTCTATGTTTTTCATCCATCTGTATGTTCTCTGTAAAAATGGCTTACCAGTAAATTTGAAAATGCCAGCTATTCTGTGAATTTAGTCTTTATTTGCATAAAGAATTTTAGGTAATCATGCATCCTAAGTGAATGACCAAATACTTAAAAGTGAAGAACAAAATTGTATAAGACTTCAATCTTACTTCTGCCAGCCCTCCTAAGATTACTTTTAGGCCTAGGAAATTTTGACATGGATGGCCAGTAGTGATAAAAATGAATCAAAACAATGATGAGGGCTCTGAATAAAATAAAAGAGCTTTGCAATAACTGCAGTATGAAGGGCATATAGAAACTGTCATTTCAAAGAGGCTAAGTGACATGTCAGTGGCAAAAGGGGTCATGCTAGAAAGTATTTCTTTTCAAAAGGGATTTCAAGTTTGAGGATAAAGAGATGTTCAGCAGGCAAATGTGTTTGAGTTACCCTGAATTTGAAAATGGAAATTCTTTGCAGTATTTTGGTTTGCTTTTTTACTGGAATGAAACATCTATTTAAAACAATTATAGAACATCTATTCTATCATTATGGAGAATGAAGGTAAATTGGAGACTGACATGGGGGAGTTTATCTTCCATTATTACAGTAGGAAAAAAAAATGAGAAAGAGAGTGTAGAGTTTTTGGTTTCTTTGGTAAAAGCTGCAAGAAATCAGTTCTAAAGCAGTTATTTACCAGATAGGACACATGTTTAGTAAGCAATCCCAGCTAATAAAAATTTCTGGAATCTGTAAAGTTTAAATAAATTATTGAAGTGTAGATTTATGACAGTTCATTAATCCGTAAACACAGTCAGTTTACTAAGTTTAGAACTGTATTTCAGTCAAGCATATTCTTTGATAGTTAACAGTATGCCATTATATTATTGTCATTTAGATAGCAATTCTTCAAAGTCATATAATCTTTTACCTTCAATCCCTATTTTAATCTTATTCCATGCCTTCTCTGGACTGGTTTCTCATTTATCTTCTAGCCATTCTTTTTCCTTTCTAGATGAGTGTCCTTGAGCAGTAACAAGATCCATCAAACTTTTGATAGAATTGTATTTCCCAAGCCAGGTGGGAACTTCAGATTCTGTTTGTGTAGTCCAAAATGATAAAGCAAAAATAATGGCTCAAAAACAAGAAAACAAAACAAAAAAAGGAAGAAAGAAAGTAAGAAAATGAAAGTGAAAAGATTCTACCAGTATATATTGAAAAATAATTTAAAATGGATAAATTCTATACCCTGAGTGCTAAGAAGATGTTATATAAAGTAATGTTTCCACAAGCATTATAGAACCAAAGGTTCTTCAGATGAACTTATAGACATGACAAGATATGACATCTTGTAATACATGACAAGATTTCTCTGAAGGCTCAGAAAGGGCCTGAATAATAAATTCTAAAACTGTACTCCATCTTGGGATTCTGTGGCTAAAAACTGAAATAAAATATTGGTTCCAATAATTTCTTTCATTTCAGTTAATTACTGGCCTGCTCTAAATAATTCTATTGATATTTAATAAACACAAACAAATTCGATATTTGGTTTTAGGTTCACAAATAATTATGTTGTGTTCACAATGCAAATATGCATTAGATATCTGTAGATCTATCTTTCTGCAACGAGCTCTATTATGAACATTCTTGTTATTCTATAAAATAGATCTAATTATGACCAAACATATTTGGTCACTCAGGGACAAAGTCAAACTCTAAAGATTAGATAAAAATAATGGCAGAGTTTTGGTTTTTTGTGGATTTTTTGTTGTTGTTGTTGTTGTTGTTGTTGTTGTTGTTGTTGTTTTGTTTTGTTTTGTTTTGTTTTGTGTTTTTTCCTTGAAATTATTCTGGAAAATGTTCCTGGAAAGCTCATAGAAAGCAGAAGGTGAATGCTAAAGGGAATGTGAAAGGGAAAGGAAAAGGGGAAAGGGAAAGGGGAAGGGAAAAGGGAAGGAGAAGGAGAAAGGGGAAGAGGAAGGGGAAAGGGGAAGAGCTCATTAATGCTGCATCCAAAAAGAAAGATTTTTTTTTAAATCTGTCCTTTTTAGTTTAAATTTCTACCATGCCACCTTAAAATAATAATAAATACTGTGGAATGAATAGCAAAATAAAATAAAATAAAATAAAATAAAATAAAATAAAATAAAATAAAATAAAAATCCACAACCCATTCTAACACATGCTCACTCTGTCTTTGATTTCACTGGAAGCTAGATCAAGTTGTGGTCATTTGTAGGTGGACTGGAATAAATGGTGTTAAGTATATTAAGTTTATAAGTACCAAAAACCCCCTTTTCTGTAGTTTTTTTCTCTGATGTGAAAATTACTTTAATCCTTTTTGACATGTTCTCTGTAAATTTACTGTCATTAAAATAATTTCAAGAAATAGAAGATTGAATCTTCTTTTCAAAACACAAACCTATCCATCTTACTTTGTATTTTAATTGCTTTGGGACAAAAATGCTCCACTCTAGTAATATTAAAAAAGAGAAATTAAAAGCATTCTTTGGTATCTGTGAAAGACAAAATTGGAAAGTGACAACAAAATCTAAATCTTAAATTATACACATAAATTGTACTACAGAGGGTAAGAAAATTTAAATTTTTGTTACTTCTCATTGAGCAGTGGCAAAAACAGTGTTCTGAGGCAGGTCTTGTGATTGCATTTCTTTAACTACAACCAACAAAACAGTGTACTATTCCATAGGGATCTTGTACATGGAAAACCTATTCCCAGATCTACTACACCATTTTGTTCTCCACTGTGATTCTTTCTCATGCAACACACAGCTTTATGTGCAGACTGTTACATTAATTTGTGAAGGTTCAAAGATTTTAAGATAAGCCTGAGAGTCAAAGTAGAAAAATAATCATTTTGTAAAGGGAGAAGAAAAAAAGTACTTGTTCCAGTTTAGTCTTCTGTTCTATACCAATTTAAATAAGCAGTAGTGAGGGTTCTAAGCAATGCTGTAATCCTTTTCTTGACATTTTTTTTTATGTTATTTACAATTTTCACACAAAATTCACTCAAAAGAAATAATTAACAATATTTTTTCCCAAAAAGGAAATAATGTTTATATTTTGATTTTCTCTCTTTATTAAAATGTGAGCATGACCATTTTCACTTCCTTTTCTTATTTTCCTTTCATCTAGTATTCCATGGACTTTAGATTTTACAGGATATTTGCCACGCTTTTATTTCCTTTCTACTCCTTTACCCCCGTATCATGACCTTCCTTGTCAAGCTAAGGGCCACAGCTGGAAATTAGATTGTTTTGGTGAGCTGAGGCCTTAATCCAACAGATCAATGACACTTTCTCTTTATGAAAAATGAGTTCTTCTGAAAGACTCAGCAAATGAAAAGCTTTAATGCAGTTTATTTATCAACATTCTACATCATTAAACTCTTCTTATTATTTCTATGAGGTTGTTGCCTGTTTTTCTCATGATACAAGTACAGAGCTAAAGATTTTAAGAGAAGCTGCCACAGAGAAAACCAGCTGACTGTCATCTTTCTTTGTTGCTTCCTGGTTAAAACAAGTGGGAAAGCCACTTGTAAACACTCCAAAAGTTTTCCATCTAGCAAAAGAAAGTATTAAAGTATGAATTGGGATTTAAATCCAAGTCCAATGTACCACTATAAAAGATGCTGTAACTAAGATACCAAATCAATTTTTTTAAAAAATACTGAAAATGGTTGTTTAGATAGCCACTGACTATTAGTATTCACTTTAGTTAATTATTTCAACATCTCTGCAATAGCTGTCTAATGGATTTTTAATGTTTAAGAATAGCAGCAGTTTCTAACCACTAACTAGAGTAGCATTTCATAGTTACTGATGTAAATGATGGCTTCAGCAATTGTCAGCTGACTTACATCATTTGAGTAACAAATATGACAGCTATTTTGATGTTGTTTTATTTTTGTACTGACAGAATTGAGAACAAGTGTTCCAAGTTAGATAAACCTCAAAGTGATTCCCTCAGATCCCAGGAAAGCATGTCAGCTCTGTTAGACAACATGTGCAAATTATAATCTAGTAAAAACAATGGGTTTGTTGTGTTGACAAGTTTTAAACACTATGTAATTTATTTACATAGCAAAAATAACTCTGAAAAACTAGGCTAAAATACGGGTAAAAGATGACATTAATTTCTTCTGAGACAGCTCTGTGAATATCTGTTGACAGTAAAAGAACAGATTCTGAGTGTGCCTAGCTGAATATTTCCTACAAAATTATTTTCTTTTTAGTCACAACTGATCTTTTCATGTTGAGTGGACTGAAGGTATCCATTTATCTGTAGCTATTTGCATGGAGGGATTTCAAAGTGCATCCTTTATTTATCCTGACTTTGTGCCAGGATCAGTCATAGGTATAGACCATATTTTCTGAATCCTTGTTTCTATGTGTAGGTAAGCCCCAAGAAGCCACCTCATGCTTTGGGTAAGAGCTCTATTTAGATCATCAGGATGCAGAGCTTTTGAAACGCTGCACAGAACACTTGCTGGCAAAATCTACTTATCTTTGTTGTGGTATTGGATTATTTTTTGTCTTATCCCTAATTTTTCTCCCTCATTTAAGTTAGCCCTTAGCTTTGTTTCTCTTGTCTTTTGCCACCTGTCTTTCCTTCTCTTTTATATTAAACTTGTTTCCATTCCAGAAAGTATATCAGAGGCGGATTCATTAACACCAGAACCACTTAAGACTTTCTTGTGCCCAACAAGACATGCTGTTATCCTAGGAGGAGCAGTGCTGTGAAAATATTTGTTACCACCTGGGCTGACTCTGGTTCAATGACTTTTTAATTGTTTCCATACACTTAAGAAGTTACCCAGTACTTGGATGTTTGTGAACATCGATCAGACTTAGGGATACAAATGCCAAATACTTATTCTCTGTTCTCATAACTGGTGCTAATATAGACTGCCATACAGACATCTGCCAATAGCTTGGCTTCATAGCTATTTTTAACACTGTCAAAACAACAGATTTTTCTGCGTAACAGCAGTTTCACTTCTCTGTAGAAAAAAAAAAAAAAAAGTTTATCCTCAGGAGACATACAATCTAAATGTTATGATTAAAAAGTTATGATTATAAACAAATGAAAACAAAATCCTTTTATAGATATATTTTTGAAATTATTGTTGCAGTAATTTCTCCTGCCTCAGCTTACAAGGTTAAAAAAAAGGATTTTAAGGACAGAGAGAAGCCTTACTATATGTATAACAGGTCCTTCAAGAGCAAATGTGGAGATAAGTGTCTGATCCTTTATTCACTTTAAAATGTTGTTTGTGAAGTACTAGGCATAAATGCAATTACTAATAACTTAAAAACAATATGAGGTATTTTGTATCTTTCAAAACTTTGTACTTTTTAAAGTGTGAGAGAAGCTTTAAACTGTTTACAAATCGATTACTCACAGAAACAGAAATATGTGTTACGCCAATCAGTAATTCATTAACCTTTGTCAATTTTTTTTCTCCTCCTTTCTATGTGTGAGTTTAGGATGATCTTATTATTCCTTATATGGAAAAGCTTTCATGTAGTACATATCAAGTTACTACCTGACCTTAAGAAAAAAAGAGCAAATAGAAAAACTCATAGGTTTTCCTAATAAATACAGCAAGTAAATTTAACAGTAAACATATACTACTATTGTTTACTTTTTTTTTTTTTTTCCCCCCGGTATACAGTTGTATTGCTTTTCTTTCCAAGTTTTTCTTTTTTTTTGGTCAAATGAGAACAATTGTGCACTTCATTTCCATCAATCCTATTTATTATGCAAGTCTTCTATAGTGTAAAGTGATGTTCATATTTTTCCCCTTCATAATATTAATGAAAAACACAGGATAAAGAAAATTTTTAAGCATGAAAAATATAGGACTGTGAATGAGTTTCAAGTCCATGTAAAATTGGGAAATAAATTTTGATGAGTTATGATGCTGAATGATGCATACACTTATGAATCATCATTGGCAATGATCTATTCTTTCTCAAATTACGGGGTTATATGTTGGAATTTTAAAGACTTGTGGGGAAGAAGTCTGTTTTCTCTGGGGCATAAAGTAGTTTACATAAACTGCAAAATGCAAATATTTCCCTGACGATTTGTTTTCCTTGGGAAATTAAGTCCTTTTAGCTGTGATCTTACTATGGAAGAAAATAGTGCCTGAATTTCAACTCACTGAAACTCATACCACACACTGCACACTGTGCTGTTTGCAGAAATATTTGTGACCAGGGATTTGAGGTGAATTATGCAAATTAAGCTGTAATAGAAACCAGATCCGATCTTATGAGTCAGAAAGAAAGCTGAATAGAGCAAGTGCTTACACAAGCATCAGGTATTTCACACGGGCCCAGAAAATATTTATTGTTATTGTTAAGATTGCAGAGAAAACATTTGCATAAAATCTGTATTATCATATAATATGCATGAGTTTACAAATCTCTGGAGTGAATGTTGGAAAATAAAAGATTCTATTTTTTATTATTTTTTTATTCTCTCTAATAAATGTAAAGATATATATATTTATATATTTGTAGTTGCAATTGCTTTTGGTTCTTTAATTGTTTCCATCTACTGTTCAAGATTAATTTTTGCATTCTGACACTTCCTCTTTCTATTTTTTTCAATCTGAGAATTAATTTATTTACAAGTGGGAAACAAAACAAAGCCATAAAATATTTTAATCTTGATGCTTCCAAGAGGATCTGAAATTAAGAGCTTTTGTTCTTTCTCCAATGTGACAAAGAAATGCACAAAGATTTGGGGTTTTTTGTTGTGCTAGGTGGAACTTTGGGAATTATAGAGCAGGCACATATATATCTGCCATCAACAAACTAGTTTCTTTCAAAGGGCAATTTAGCAATCGAATACCAAAAAGAGACAACAAATTGCAATTATGATACCACTGAATCTGCCACCCCCTTCTTCCCAAACAGGAAACCTATGAATGAAAATCACTGACTGAATCATAAAAACAATCAAAAGCACCATTTTCCCTGGAAAATAAAATTTTGTCGGTTCACAAAGAGATAAATCAAGGCTCTCTGCCAAAAAAAATCACAATAATAGTCCTTTGGATATAGGTCCACTGGGTACTTTCCTTTTATCTATCCTTGTCCCAACCTCCCCCTGAAGGAGGGGCAACTGAGGTTATTATGAATAACATCAGTTGCCCCACCCCTGTGGCAGCTGAGAGTGAAATGACACTATCAGTGTAGATATGGCAGGTTTATTTTAGAACTATTTGGTTGCAATTTGGAAAGGAGGTATGTAGCCATTTTTGTTATTACCTATCGAAATAAAACAATATAACAGTATAAAATCATTAATTAAAAAATATACAAGGAAAAGAAAGAAAGAAAAAAAGAATAAGAGTGGGTAGTGAAGAAGAAAGATGTCACCACCCATCCAGTGATGGGGCTTGTTCAAATTTTGATGTCCATTGGTCAAAGTGATGGTTTCAGTCTTGCTCCATCAGCGTGAGGGGAAGGGGAACACCTGATAAAAAAAAAGTTCAATGGTTTCAGGTGGGAACACCCAAGTGCCTCACCTGTGGGGGAGTTTAAAATTGTCTGATGCAACACATGTGCAGTTCTCTGGTGAGAGGCCCAAGAAATGAGTCTGGGGGTGCTTCAGGGGTCTTTTATGGTTTATAACACCTTCTAACACATGACAGCTGTTTCTCACACCAGTATAATTGAGACAGTTACGCCTTATCAGAAGGGATGAATACTTTCAGGCCTATTCATCAGTCAGTCTCAGGTTATGAAGAACATAATCAATTGCAGGGCTAAATTGCTTTATCTAAACTAAAGTTGACTTGCTGGGGTCATTGTCCAGTGGTGGATGCTCATCCCCTGCACCTGGGCAATTCTTACAGAGGTCAGAAGTTTCATCCCCACACATCCAAAACCTCTCCCACTCCCTTTAGGTTGCAGGGTGAAAACCTGGTCTCAGCAAATCACCCACTGCTTTTGCAAATGACCAATCTTTTGAGTCTTTGCATTTAACATTTCAATCTCTCACAGTCTTAAGTACCTAAAAACATGAGTCTTAGCTGAGATATGTTCTTCTTGTTATTGCCTCTAGTAATTTCTTTATGAGGGGTAAAAGTCAATTTATAAATATATATAGCTATTGAACTCCAAAAAAAAGTCTAATTCCTGTTTGCAGATCAGTTTTGAGGTTTCTTGGGAAGTATTCTGGAGAAATGTGTCATTATTTGCATGCAGCACATTACACGTGCTAAGGACTTTGCCAGATTCTTGCTTGACAAAAGATATCAGCACATTAACTTTAACACTGCAGAGTAGTTGGTGCAATTCTAACTCTGTTTAATGATGGCATAATTATGATTTTTTGCATAAATACCTTGTAATAATTTTGAGGAATTTTAGTAGAATTTTCTACATAGGAAATGGCACTGAGAAGAAAAGCATTCCTTGGACAGAGAAGCAGAAGATGGCAAAATGTGGTGCCAGAAATGGCAGAATCTGGAAACAGCAAGATGAAAAAAACTCTAGTCTCATAGTGAGGAACTTGTAAATTATTAATTGATTTGATTAAAAGCTGGTTAAGGTATGCACTTCAGCACACTCTTCAACTGCAAGAGAAAAGACAAATCTGAGCTCTAAATCTACCAGACTTCCCTTGTTTGCTGGAAAAAGAAAAATGCATCTTACTTAAATATTGTCACTGGTAAGGGACAACCCATTTCCTTTGATTCCATGAAGAATACAATACTAACTAATGTTAATCAGTAATTTCAGCTTGTAAAATATTTGGAGCATATTTTGTCTATACCATTTGCCAATCACAATACACATCACTACCGGAAGCCGACAGTAGCTTTTGGTTTGAAGAAGACAAACAAAATTATTATTATTAAATTAAATAGAAAGCAATAATGCAGGTATATGAATCTAATGCACAGAGAACTGGACTACATGGTAAGAAAGTAGTATTTTAGACAGTCATTTCTTAAAAGGAAACTCTATTTTGAGCAAATCCACTACATCTCCATCTAGTAACTTAGGAAATATATTTGAAATAATCATTGTCTTAATCAAGCAGTAAAGAGTGAGAATTCAAAAGAGGTTAAAAGATCTATAGCTGCCTAATTATCACAGCTCAATGTGTAGTTTATATATTTCAAGAATGTAACAGACCCCACATAAGCATCTGCAAGCATTTAATTTCTAAGCAAGTAATAACTAAACTAAAGCCTAAAAAGTAATTTAGAACCATATGACTAAGAGTCATGAACTTAAGTCAAATCATAATATTCTCACAAGCAACTTGCTATGATTTCTTCTCCAGTGAACACTAATCACTTTGTGCATACTATTCAGAACTACCAAAGTGATTTGTCAATGTAGCATTAGGATTTCTAGATGTCCACATAATCACAGAATCATATAGGTTGGAAAAGACCTCTAAGAGCTTCAAGTCCAACCTTTGGCTGATTGCCCCCTTGTCAACTAGACCATGGCACTAAGTGCCACATCCAGCCATTATTTGAACACCTCCAAGAATGGTCCTGGGCAGTTCATTCCAATGTTTAACAAAACTTTCAGTGAAGAAATTGTTCCTGATTTCCAACCTAAGCCTCTCCTGGCACAGCTGGAGCTGTGTTCTCCCAGCTTGTTGCTGGTTGCCTGGAAGAAGAGGATGACCCCCAACCTCCTTTCAGGTAGCTGTAGCAAGTGATAAGGTCACTTCTGAATCTCCTTTTCTCCAGGCAAGAGAAAGCTGTAATATATGAAGTACAATTCCTCTGTGATTTCTTTTAAAGTATTTGATTAAAAATATGATAAACTATGATATTTGTTGTATTTTACAGCAATATTTCTTTGTATTTAATAGATATGAAAGGGAGAAGAGAACAAGCATATTAATAAAGTTTGTTAGATGACTGTGATCAAAGAGTAAAATGATAAAAAAGTTTTGATTGCTGCATCTACATACCTACATAGATATGTATATGTCCACGTGTGTATATATGCCAAATGCCGCCTTAAAAGATTTAATAAACATCCCACTGCTGCCAGTCACAAATCCAATGTAATACAAAGAAAATTAAGCCATGAGGGGAAAAAGAGCTGAGATGTTCTCTGTCAGGCTGCACAAAAGATCATAGTCCAGTGAGAACATTGTATTCCATACACTGACATTATACTGTTGATTCTCTCAGCAGCTTCATACAAGTAGCTAAATTTGAAGAAAACTGCAGTTTTCTGGGGAAACAGATATCCTGGACTCTGCTTTTGTTGAAACCCAGGCCTAAAGGCCCTTGTGATACATGGTCTCCTCTCCAGTTATCACCACTCAGACCTCTGCACACATACCCACAAACAGAATAGTCAGAATGGATCGGAATTTATCCCAAGGAAAATTCTACATTTGCATACATTTATAATGAAGAAAATATTTAAATCATTATCAAATTTTAAATCATTATATTTAAATCATATATATTAAATGATATATTATTTATGAAAATTTGCATACACAAATATGGTATTAAAAAGGTAAAAGGTAATATAGAAATTATAAGTAAAGGTTATTTTCACTGTGAATAGTCCAATTGAGTGAGGTCATCTGCATTTATCAAATATAAAAATTATAATAGAAGGAAGCAAACCTATCTCTCTCTATCAAAATTTTTGTCAAAATGAATTGGTTTTGTACTAGCAGGATGTTCCAATGGACTACTCACTGTCAAAATACTAAAAAAACCTCTTAAAAAATAGCACTTCTCCCTCAGCCTACCTTCAGCACTACACCTGTGACAGAAAATGTATTTCAGCTGTTTCTAGGCATGGCAGTCTTTTTTTTTTTCATACTAGAAATAGCTTAAAAATAGAATATGTAAGACTTTTATACAATCTACTACCTACAGGTTTCTCTTCAGTCCTTACTTAGCAATTTAAATATGGGAAAGTTTATCAACTGCAACTTTAACTTCTTGGAAAGTCTGCACATAAATTTGGTAATAATCCTGCTTCACCTTAAATAAATAAAAATTCAGAACCACGGAGTCACCAAATGGATTGAGATGTTAGAAACTCACAGTGGATTGTCTGGTCTGGGCTCCCTGCTCAAACAGGGTCATCCCAGAGCACAGAGCACAGGACTGTGTCCAGGAGGTTCTTGAGTATATCAAGTGGGGAAGACTCCACAAGCTGCCTAGTCAATATGTTCCAGTGCTTGGTCACCTGAAGAGTAAAGAAGTTCTTTTTAATCATCAGATGGTGCATCAGCTTCTGCTTGCTGTCTGTTGTTCTATTGCTTGGCACTACTGAGAAGAGCCTGGTTCCATCTTCCTGACACCCTCCTTTCCTAAATGGTCTATTTAAAAAAAAAAAAAATTAATGGTAATAATCATATTTATCTTGCACATATAAGTAAATGCACCATCAAGCTGAATGAGAAAGTGACACGCATCATTGTATTTTGAAATGTCTACAATGAGGAAAGAGGGAAGTAAAATCATAGTGTGAAAATGAGATCTCTTAGTTCCTAGTGCCTAAGTTCTGTTTGTGATTTTAATATTTGTAAGGCAGACTTAACTGTACTGGTTCCATCTATATACACCCTTCTATTCTTTTATTTTAATGTGCAATATTTCTTTAAAAGTAATAATTAGAAAAAAGTTATAAGAATAATATCAAGATACGATGGAGGTTAGTGTATTTATTCTTTTTAGTTTGAGAAAACCAAACCTATAAAAGGTAACATCACTTTTTAATGATCAAGAGAAAAAATGATATTTTTTTAGTAGAAAATTTATTAGTAGAAGCAAGAATAGAGTTAAAGATCTTGTTCCATGTTGACAAGTTCAACATTCTTGGTTCCATCTGTCTGTTTTAAAAATAATCTGCTTCAAATTTTTGAGATATTTAAAAGTTTGGGAAAGGAGCTTCAGATGTCTGGAAGTGTTTAGAGCTCTTTGAACTTATGTTGCATGGTGCCAGTCTAAACATTCAGATTGCAGATAGATGAGTTCTCCTTCTATGCAGTAAGTTGTAAAGCATATTTGTTATGAATTCTTATTCTCATGAATTCTGTTTTATCTCAAACATTTCTGAGTAATTTATTTTATATCCCATTAAATACTTTTATATATGGACTTATTGGAAGCTCTCTGCTGTGGCAGAGAAATTACAGTATTTTAGCCTTGGTAAAAGAATTTTCCCTTTGGATCACAATAAAAACTTAGTGGTCAAAGTCCCATTGGAAATCTCTTCAGCACAGACAAGAGTTAAGGCTCTCCATAAATCAGTACATAGTGTGTATATATATATAAATTATAAAGTTCACTGTTATGAAATTAATATGGCATGTTACACCCATCTGCTACTTATGACATCTCTACAGGGCATGAGTTAAACAGCAATGCCTAAAATAAAGTGTAAGTTTTCTCAAATGTGGCTGCCTATATGAAGTATAGTATGACTGTAAATTAAAAACAATTTAAAAAAGCCAAACAACACCAACAAATGCCCACATCCTATTTTAAGGTCAAACAGATGATAAATCAATTAATCCGTTGTTAATCTTTACAAGTGTTTCATTGCAGTGTTGAACTCATGTATTCCAATATATTCATCCCCCTCTGTTGTTACTGTCATTTGCAGAACTCCCAGAGAGAAAAGGAGTATGTGTGGCATGTGCTAAGACAAATTAATGTCCAAATTTCTGAAGTGAGCACCAAGTGACAAAGGATGGCAGAGAAGTGTGATTTTAAAGTTTGGTCTTGTTTTTTGTTGTAATTATAAAAGGAAAATGAAAACTATTATTTTCAAAAGAAAAAATATACAAGAATAACAACAAACAGAGATGAAGCATAGCTATTTTCACTTTCATGTGCTAAATTTTTCAGATTTGTCAGTTCTTACTGGGGAGATAAATAGCATGGATATATATATAGTCCATCCTGATGTAAGAAAATTAAGGAAATGTTCATAGGAAAGGTGGGTAAGTATTTCCGAAACCAAGATACTATATATGCAGTTCAGTATTTAAAGAAGTCACAGCAATACAGTATTAGGGCTTACTTCCTCTTCCTTCTGTGGTGGCTTGGTTACACTGTACCAGCATGGACCAGCGTTCTAATGGATTTATTTCCAGTTGATGAAATCACTTTCAGTCTCCATACATACAATTCACAACTGATGCAGAATACAAGGGAAGAGATAAGATCATTATATTAACATTCCTCTAACGCGCTTGAAGATCCATCTAGTGACTCAGAAGATTTAGAAAATGCTACAGGAATACCTTATACCCAGATAGCAACAGGGCTTACTATTTTTCATCCTGGCTGAATAGCAGCAGCAGCAGCAGCTTGATTTTTCTACTTCATTATGTTCTATTTTTTTTGGAGGGAGATTCCTGGTATTTCTTTTATAATCTTAGGAGTTTCTTTAAAAGGCACTAGGAACACTGTAATTCTTGTGGGTTTTGGATTGTGCATCAGACTTGGGAGAATACTTTTGAGAGTCACAATTGTATCCTTGTATTTTGCCAACACTGTTCTCAGTGTCCTCTCCTTCAAAATACTTCAGAATGTAAGGGAGCTGTTCTATTCTTAGGGATGAATTTACCAATTTAAAGTAGTTAGAATACATTTTTTAAAGTCTGTTTCCTGCTTTCCCTTGATTTTCCCTTCCAGCATAGGAAAACAGACTGTCTTTGCACCATGAAGTCTTCAATTAACCAGATAAACAATAAAGTCTTATGAAAAAAAAAAATTATGTTCATTTCCCCTTTGCAATTTAAACCATAACCTGAAAAATTAATGAATATAAAATGTATTATTTGAAATTAATTTTCCCCACTTTCTCTTCAGCTAATGAGCTGTCAAAATATTTGCTCATGACATAATGAGTCAGACTTTTTCTGCCTTTTCCATGCTTTCCAGGTTTTCTGCTGTACATGGAAGCAAAACTTCTCTGGCTATCATGTTTTCTTCATTCTCAGAGGAAAAACCCATAAACTTCTATTTCCAAAACATGCTTTTGACTGGAAATAAACTATATTATACCTCACACTTTTAAGAACTTCTGGCACTTAAAAAGTCAAAAACATAGACTACCAGAAGAAAAAAATTGCATATATAGAGCAAAAAGTAGAGAGTAAATTTAAGTGCACTCTGCATGAGGTTGAATTAATTTGAAGAAGAGTATGATTCAAACACAAAAAGCTATTACTTTGTAAAAAACAACCAAAAACACCTGCTTCTTTAAACTTCTTAAAGTAGAAGTTTTTAACCGGTCAAGTGAGGATATAAGTAGATATAAAGGGCCAGAGTAGTCTGGAAAGTTTCATTGTCCAGCTCTCTGCATTCTGTCACATTTCTGGTGGAAATTTCCACTACTGTGTATGACACAACCTAAAGAGAGCAAGTTTACCCAGCATAAATATACAGCGTGATTTTCTTCCCCTTTCTTTCCTGCGCTGAGGTCATACAGTTAAAAGCAAATTATATCCAAATTATAACTGACTGTATAAAAAGGTCTCCTTTGACCTTGTGTTGGGATCCATGCAACACAATCGTTTGACAGGATCCATTTGACTTCTGTCTTGATATCTGAGGCCAACTTTGTGCAATCCAGAGGGGGAAATACTTTGTTTCTCATCGCAGGGATCAACCCTAACTCCTTCTTACTGATTATTCCAGCTTCATCGGACATTACAGAATTTGTGAATCTGTTAAAAAAGCAAGAACAGAAATATTTGATATTGTCCTCAGTAAATTTCATTAGGTATTCTACCTGTGCAAAACTTGCTGGATTGTTATGAGAGTATGATAACCACTGATTGACCAAATCACCTTTAGTTTATCCTGGAAAATTTTCATTTAAAAATGCTATCATTATTATCAGTTATGTTTCTGTAGAAGTTCATCAAAAGAGCTGTGATAATAACCCTCAAGGACTATTTTGAAATACTTTTGAAATTATTTCATAATACTGCAATAAAAGTATACTTCCAGAAGTAATTTTTAACTTGTTTGATTTAAATATATCTGCAAATTTTAAACCATGCTAAGAAAATCACTTCCACACTTTATAAGCTTGATAATTTCCTACCTACAGATAACACAAACTGAAAAGGGGACTCTATTAGAATACACTTAGTGATATTAGTTTTACCACCTAAGTTCTACAACTTTTTTCATATTTTCATTATCATCAGATACACAAAACTCAGAGTCCAATGCATAGTAAAAAATGACAAAATATTTTTCATAGAAAATCCTTTTTAGTTCATTAGCAAAGAAAACTATGGGAAGAGGTAAAATATTAAAAAAATTGATGTGCCTTCAGGAAAAAAAATAATGGTTCTATGCACAGGCACCCAGTCTTGACATTTTATTATATATTATTCTTGGAATTCACTTTATATAAGCATATATAATTTCTGAAATAGCTGAGAAATAATTTAAAGTAATTTAAAGTGAGAAACACTGTATTTTATAAACTAATATAATTGACAATTGTTTAGGAAAATTAAAATCTGTATTTTACAGCCAGATCTCAGCAGTAACAAATTAAGAAGAAAGCAAAGCAACTGTCAAAGGAGAAAAATGTTAAATAATGGGAAAAAATGTAAGATTCATTAAGAAAACAAAAGGAGTCAATGCAACACCTTACATGAAGGTAAAAGTGAAAAAGAATAAAAACGTGTTTATGTGTCAGTTTTGTCAATACAGGTATTCAGGCTGGACTGATGGGCTGAGGCAAACTCTTCAAGGCTCACCAAAGCTCACTGCTTCAGTCTCAGCAACCCCCTGCAGTGGTACAGCTGGAGGAACTGTGGTTGGAACTCTGCCCAACAGAAAGGGGGATGCTGGTCAACAGCTGCTGAATATAAGCCAGGGTGAGGCCAAGAAGGCCAGTGACATCCTGGCCTGTGTCAGCAACAGTGTGGCCAGCAGGACCAGGGCAGTGACTGTCCCCAACACTGGTGAGGCCACACCTCAAATCCCGTGTCCAGTTCTGAGCCCCTCACTGCAAGAAGGACATTTAGGGGCTGGAGATAGTCCAGACAAGGGCAATGGAGCTGGGGAAGGATCTAGAGCATAAGTCATATGAGGAGCAGCCGAGGGACCTGGGATTGCTCAGCCTGAAGAAAAGGATGCTCAAGGAAACAACTGCTTGAAAGGAAGTTCTAAAAAGGTGGGTGTCAGCTTTTTCTCCCAGGTAACTAGTGACAGGATACAAGAACAGAGCCTTAAGCAGAGCCAGGGAAGGTTCAAGTTGGGCAACAGGAAGGATTTCTTTATGTAGAGGGTTGTCAGGCATTGGAGCAGGCTGCCTAGGGAGGTGGTGAAGTCACCACCCTTGGAGGTGTTCGAGAAACCGATGGACATGGCACTTAGTGCTCTGGTCTAGTTGACAAGGTATTGATTAGTAAAAGATTGGACTCAATGTTCACAGAGATCCTTTCCAACTCAAATGATTTCTGATTATGTGGAATAAAAAAGAACCATGGATCTTAGATACGTATTGCAGTACTACTTAATGGAAAATACTCTTACTGTTAAAAATAAACCAGTTTGACATCAACAGGTGGTTCACTTTCCAAGTGACTCAAATATTATTGGGGCAGTGACCTCAATGTAGTAACAAGCTTTAGTCCAATGAATTGTAATGCATTAATTATTGTAATAATTGAGCTAACATGTTGCTTCTAGACAATAAATAAGTCAGATTATTTTGATTTGCATAGTAACAAAAATTTTACAGTTATGAAGAACTTCTTGTTGCCATCACTTCACATGTTTAAACGGAATATAAACTCTTTCAACAGTTTGGTTCTCTTATCTACTTTTTGTGACTGTATAATTTCTGAACTGCTAAATTCTTCCAGAAAAAAGAAAAAAATGCCTTATTTAAATTACAGCACTGTATGTGGTTGTCCAACACCCCATGTAGTGCTATGTTGAATGATATCACACCACAGAAATTATTATTCAGTATAATGCATTATTTATAGTTGGGCTTGCAGATGTTGAAGTGTATCATACATCAATAACTACTTTGTTGGCTATCAGTAAAGGTTATTTGAAGGGGAGCTTTTTACTTCTTTACTCAAGCAAATCCAGAAGAAACAGAAAAGTAAACATTATTCTTACAAACAAATCTACAAACTATTCCAAAGAAGTATCTTAAAGGAAGATAAAATAAATCAGATAAATAGAAATACAAATATATATAGAAAATACTATGTTTTAGAAAGTTCTCATATGACCTTATTTTCAGTTCAGTTGCTTCATCTCAGCAAAGATGTACCAGAGATTAATGAGATTCATGCAAGGGCGACAAAAACGATTAATGATAAGGTAAAATTTACATATGAGAGGTTACAGTGACAAAGTAATAGGAAAAAAAGAATACTTTGCGAAGTTGAGTAACTTATGAAGGACAAGTGGAAATGGATTACTTTCACTTTTTAATTTAGATTTTGTCCTGGGTTTAAAGAGTCAATGTGGAAATTAAGACCACTCAAGTCATCTCCTTTTCTATAATGGAGAAATAAATGCTAAGGGAGACAAGTCGGAGTCACAGTTTTCTAAAGAAGCTTGTAATAAACACAACAACAATAATAAATGAGTTCACAAAAAAGAGAATGGCAGGGTGCGGGGATGGGTGTCTCTGGGTGCCCGGGGCAGGGTGAGGATGGGTGTCTCTGGGTGCCCGGGGCAGGGTGCGGGGATGGGTGTCTCTGGGTGCCCGGGGCAGGGATGGGTGTCTCTGGGTGCCCGGGGCAGGGATGTGTGTCTCTGGGTGCCCAGGGCAGGGTGAGGCTGGGTGTCTCTGGGTGCCCGGGGCAGGGTGAGGCTGGGTGTCTCTGGGTGCCCGGGGCAGGGTGCGGGGATGGGTGTCTCTGGGTGCCCAGGGCAGGGTGCGGGGATGGATGTCTCTGGGTGCCCAGGGCAGGGTGAGGATGGGTGTCTCTGGGTGCCCAGGGCAGGGTGCGGGGATGGGTTTCTCTGGGTGCCCAGGGCAGGGTGAGGCTGGGTGTCTCTGGGTGCCCGGGGCAGGGTGAGGCTGGGTGTCTCTGGATGCTCGGGGCAGGGTGCGGGGATGGGTGTCTCTGGGTGCCCGGGGCAGGGTGAGGATGGGTGTCTCTGGGTGCCCAGGGCAGGGTGCGGGGATGGGTGTCTCTCCCAGGGGAAGGAAACTCCACCCAGCACGCCACGGGTGGCGGGGTCAGGAGTGGGCTCGGCTGGTCCAGGGGTCACTCTCGCCTTCCACTTCCAGCGGCAATCTCCTGTATAGGAGCTTTTCAAGGTTTGGCTCCATGGGGACGGAAAAATGATGAAAAGGGTGATGGTGATGCAGTCCAGGCAGCCCCTTACCCACCCCAGGGACACAGGAGAATGGCCACTGTTCTGCTTCCCCTGCTGCGTTAAAAATATAGTCTACTAATGATGACCTAGAGAAGAGTAAAATACAGTTTTTGTCACCCCCATAGAATGCTAAACTCTGTCTCCTAACCCTGTAACTACGACAGTTTTACAACCAGGAAAAAACCCCAAACCAAACCAAATCAAAAACCAAACCAACAACAACAAAAAAAGCCCTGACAAAAACAATAACAACAAAAGCCCAGAAAATCTAAATCTAAAGTAATACAAAGCCCTTTTCTTTCTGTCTTTCCAAGCAGAGACCTTCTGGCATAATGTATTTACATTATGTGTGTTTACTTTATGTATTTATATTATGTTCCTGTTTAGAGGTTGTGAAAAAACCCTCTTATCAAACTTCCCAAGTATTTTTCTTCTTATATTCTTTACTTGAGTGGCTGTGTAAGAAAGCTAGTCTTCAAACTATTATTCCCTCAGTTTATTCAATTTTTACATCTAAAAATGTCTAAATGAGACGGTGAGACTATCCCTTATTCTTTTGAAAGACTACTTTTTTTCTTTTCTTTTTTTTTTTAAATTTCCTCAGGAGTTTTATTTTTGACTCTTTAAACACTATTTAAAAACCTAAACTGTATGATGAGATAAATTACTATGAATGTTTAAAATTCAAATAGTGGCCTATGAGTGACACTGCATATAGATTTTGTATTCTAATAAGAGGTTAACTGCTAAGATTACATCTTGTAATTCAGATAAGTATTCCTGACACTTAAATTCATGATCCAAAAAGGGGATTAAAAAAAGAGAGAAAAGGGAATATTGAGAAAAAAATATACTGTCACTCTAAGTAATATATTTGGACAGTGCCTTTCACATTAAAAAAAGTACATTTTTTCTTTATAAACTGAAGGCAAGCTGAGATAGCATTTAATCATTGGAACTACAAAAATGCATGTTAATCATGAATAAAATATGGGGTTTGTGAGTTTTATGTTCTCCCATTTTATGATATAAATGTGATTCTAGACTTTTCCTTATCTACTTCTAGCACTGGGTAGCCTGCTACAAGACTACTCATTGCTTCTCCACAGCAGCAGGGATGAGCCTAAACCAGCCTCTACGTTTCCCTGCCATAAGAGTAAAGAAGATGTTTTCTTCATATAGCTAAGAAACACTGACTACTAGCCAGATCTAGAAACAAGAGATTGGAGCAAATGAAACAATTCACTAACTCACTAAGGCAGCTCCTCTGTTATAAGACATTTTAACTGAACTGTATATTTAATGATGTGTTACAGTTTATTTCCAGATGTTTGCGGATTAAGCTGTAATGTAGTGTATTAAAGTTCATTGATTTATTCAAAGTCAGGCATAATAATATCCAAAATTAAAATAGTAGGATTTTTACATTATAGTAAGTAAAAAGGTGTCCTTTTTTTCTCCCCTGTGGTTTTAATGCAAATACCAATAATTTTTATAGGATTTTAACAGGTTCAATAATACATAAAATCCAATTATGTTATTAGAATACACCAATTTAAAATATTGAAATGCAGAAGGATCATCAACAAGCTTGTTTGTTAAGATGTAAACTTTTAAATTCAATTGCACAGAGAAATGGGATTCATCTGCACATTTTGAAAAAAAATGGTGAAAATGGATAGACCTCCAGTTTATTTGGTTTAATTGTCTGTTTATTTGGTTTTATTTTTAACCATCTCACATAGTTCTAGCTATGTATTTAATTGATTGGTTATGCTTATTGGCAACAAGCAACAGATTAAAGATAACAAGTTGTTCTGGGTTGACCTGTCTCCTATCCCATATATCCCATATCCTGGACTACATTGTTGTGTCTGGCAGCTGCCATTCCCTCTCTGGCGGGGCCTGCTGTTTTTGCTTCTCTCTCTCTCTCTCTCTCTCTCTCTCTTGCTTTCTGCTGCTGCTGCCGGCTGCTTCTGCTTCGTATTCTGGCTTGGCTGCTTTGCTTGGCCTGCTGGTTTTTTTCTGCTGTTTCTCTTTCTCTCTCTCTCTCTCTCTCTCTCTCTGACTGCTGCCCGCCCCTGCCGCTGGCTTTCGCTGCTTCTGTTTGGTTTTTTCCTTCCTTCCCCCAAGGTTGGAACCGGCTCCGGACCTGACTGACCTGAGAAGTTGGAGAAGTCCCGGGTCTGCAAGAGAAGCTGAGTACCCTCCTCATTCACAGTAACCTTTCCCACTTTCGGTGTTGGGGAGTGTTCTTTTTTCATTGTCAATAAACCGTTTTTTTTCCACTTTTCCTCCAAGGTATTTTCCCTCCCAAACCCACGGCTGGCAGGGGGAAGGGGTGGTTGAGGTTTTGGTTTAGGGAACTCCTTTTAGAGGTTCTTCCCTAATTTATTTCAAACCAGGACAGAAGTCCAAGCTCAAAAGAGCTAGTGAAAGATTGGATGAAGTTAACTAGTTTTCCTCTTAGCTATGGAGAAAATATAGACAACTAGATTACACTAGACCTAGAACACTGGATGTCAGATAACATGTATCTTATCTGATGCTCTTTACTTCAGTTACTAATACATTTTTCTCCAGGATCCCTGCACAGAACTGCATAATAAAAATAGACAGTCATGTCTACTCAGGAGTGTACCTAAAACAGGTGAAATTAATAATCTCAACAGAGACAACAAAAGAAAACCAGCTGCCGTGGTTTAACACCAGCTGGCAACTGAACCCCACAGCCACTTGCTCACTCCCTCTCAGTGGGAGGAGAGAATCAGAAGGGCAAAAGTGAGCGCACGTGGGTTGAGACAAAGACAGTTTAATAGGTAAAGGAAAAGCTATGCACACAAACAAAGCAAAACAAGGAATTCATTCAGCACTTCCCAAGGGCAGGAGGGTGTTCAGCCAATTCCCAGGAAAGCAGGGCTCCATCACATGTAATGGTGACTTCAGCAGACAAATGCCACCACTGCAGATGACCCTTGTCCTTCCACCTTCTTTCCCCAGCTCTGTATGCTGAGCATGATGCCAAATGATACAGGATGTTCCTTGGGTCAGGTGGGATCTGCTGTCCCAGCTGTGTCCCTTTCCCAGCTTCTTGTCCACCTCCAGCCATCTTGCTGGTGAGGTCAGGTGAGGTGAGGAGCAGAAAAGCCATTGACATTTTATAAGAACTGATCAGTAATGTATGAAGTAAGTAATGAATACATCCCTGTGTTATGAATCCTGTTTTCAACACAGACCCAACACATAGCCCCATACTGGCTACTCTGAAGAAAATCAACTCTGCTGCAGCCAAAACCAACATTTCAACGTAATTATATTTAATTCTCTCCTTAATTTTTAAACTAACAAAAATATTTGTGATGAATCTCTACTCCATTCATAGTCAATAAAGAGATGGATACCTTCAAAAGATGATTCATGCCAATCAAGTGCAACCATATGCATATGTGGTGGAAATTTTTTTTTGTATCATATGGCTTTATTAAAGCCACAAGTAGAGAACCAATTTTTTTCTCTATATTCTTTATGCTTAACCCCTATAGAAAGAGGAATTCAGAGATAGAAGACACGAGGTTTTTTCTGGCTTCTGAAAGATTGCCCATAGTTTTTCAAAACATTTTGTAGATATTAAAAGACTACATTTTAACCTGGAAAATGTAAAACCTTTGTAAGATTTTACAATTTTACAAATTAAATAGTTATATATATTGTCTGCTTCATACAGATGTTTATCACAAAATTACTGCTCATAGCTGAAGGTTAAGGTAGGAAACACCTCCAGAAATCAGATGTGCTTCATTCTTTTTACATATTTCTTCTTTATTCTTTTCATTCATTCACAATAAAACATTTTTTGAGACAGTACAGCATCTTAATACATATGCAATACTGTGAATTTGAGCAGAAAGTAAATACTGTCTTTTCATATGCATGAATGTTAAAAAAAGAAATATCAACTCTAGTTTCTTTTCAATAGTGTGTTTCTTGGCAACACACATTTTGATAATCTGAATAATGCATTCCAAGAAAAAAATTAAGATAAAAAACAAGCAAGTAAAATTTATTATTAGAAATATATTATGGATTCAATTTTTCATATTAGGAATTTTTATATCCACAACAATTTTAACTGCAGTGTTTTCATTTACATTCAAGACTACATCCAGGAAAAAAGATGATTGAAAATAATGAACTATCAAGTTGTGCATGTCATCAAGCAAGTGAAGAGATTCAGCCACTGTGTTCTTTATCACAGTTTCAAAAGGGAAGATCACAAGATATATATATTTTTCTTACAGTCCCATAATGGACTGCATTTCCTTGTGGATGATCAGCCAGTTTCTAGCAATATCAAAAAAGCATACTACTACGTAAAAAGAAAAAAAAAAAAAACCCAAACATTCAGATTTGTTTGTAAAACCTACGACTTTTCTGAGATTTTTCTTAGGTCTATTTGTTACAAACTTCCTTTTTTTTTTTTTTTTTTTTTTTTTTTTTTTTTTTTTTTTTTTTTTTTTTTTAACTAATTGCTAGCATGACACGTACTATCTCTGAAAACCAAATTAAAATGTTTTTTGGTGATCTTCAAAAAACATGCTCACAAGTAATGGATATTCATTTCAAAATACGCTTTTCTACAATTGTTTCAAAAGTCAGATTTTTTTTTTCTTCTCAAAGTTTTATTTAAACTCTTTTTGGTTTTGGTGTATTGTTTTGTTTTCACTATCACTTCTTAACAGGAGCAAAGGGAGTATTCATTACATGCAGAGTTCTAACAACAATGCCAGCCATGAAACTAACATCATACACATATTACTAAAATCTGCCCTCTTGTAAAGTATTTTATACATGTGAAAGTTTTACTTGTCATTAAATTTCTTTCATTGCTTTTAAAGCACCTGCATTTTATGGGGCCTTCTCTATGAAATATAAAACATAGGTTTGCAATACTTGGAGTTTAAATTACATCCATAATTCAAATAAATGTTGCTGCATGAAGACATAATATCTAGCATCTCTTCCAGTAAGCATGGTATCTTACGGGATAACTCCTATGTAGTTTACATTATTTTAGATCTCAGAAAAATTCACCAGTGTCACCTGACTGAAGTTCAAACTAATTCACCTGAGAATGTTTGATTAAAAGATGAAAGACACAACAAGCAAAAAGAATATAGAGAAAAACACAAATAAGACATAAGGGGTCTAATCTAAAACATTTTTTCTGACATACAGTGCTATCTAAAAAGCGTCAAAATTATTTTAGTGTTATTTTTGTAGTATGTTAGTGGCTTATGTTGCTCTGTTTACTTCTGCACTGGCTGCCTTTAGGCTTAAATTTACTGTAAATCCAAGTTGCTGAAGTAGGCGTTGACTGTATCTCTGAAAAGCTACCTTCAGGGATCTGTGCACACCCTCAGTGCTTACAAGATTGATTTGTAGCTTCAAGCATAAGACACTTAAGGGGATCTGAAACTAGGATGGCCACACAGGTGACATGTTATATCTTGTGTAGGGTGAGATAAGAAGCTGGATGCTTTGTGAGTGCCCCCTGATGGCCAGCTCATGCAACCCTTTCAGATAACCCATGAATCAATAACATATATTTTAAGATGACAATAATATATATATTTTAAAAAGAATAAAACAAAACCAAAGGAATTGTAACATGCTAAGTGTAAAAAGTAGATTATGACAAAAACTTGGAAAAATCTGACGAAGGCGTAAATCTATTTATCAGAGGCAAACTGAAGCAGATAAAAACCCCAATAATAATAATAATAATAATAATAATAATAATAATAATAATTTGGATCAGCCTTTTTTTTAAATGTAATTTTTTAAAGAAAATTCTTTCAGTATCAATATGAGAACAGCTTTGTTATAATAGCAAAGAAACCAAAGGGACAATTTATCACATAGGGAGATGGAACAGGAAGGATATTTCATCTTTCCCTAAACTGAGAGGTGTTTACCTCAGAGCAGAAGGTGTTTACTCAAGCTTTGGAAAAATCTGAATACATTTTCTACATTTACAAAATCAGTTGCATTTCTCATTGTCTAGCTGTCTTCTATCCATCCAGGTGTTGTGTTAGAAGTAGATAAGTTGTCAATAATGTTTGAAATAACACCACTTCATACGTACAATTGAATAACCCTGGGACAAGAAAGGACTGTTGCATTTTGATAGTTTGAATATTCAGTACAAAGAGGAAAGACTTTCAAGAAATGTGTTTTACCTCAGAGTATCCTCTAGACTGAGAGAAGTCATGTTTACATTTTCTCAAAATATAGCACATAAAGGAATACTATTATTTACAATATTGTCTCTTTAGTGGTTTATGCATTTCTAGACTGAATAACATGTTCTCCAAGGGCCCAATTCGGCAAATATTACCGCAGTTGATTAATTTTACTTTCATGTTTCATCCCTTTGAAGTCAAATGCATCAGGAAGATGAATGCAAGTAATAGTTATATAGGCATTTGGAGAATCGAGTCTCGAATTTAAATATAGTAGAGTTTGTTGGGCTGATCAATCTAGGAAACATTTATTTCCACTAGAAAGCACTAATTTAAAACATCTAAATTGTTTAGGACTGGGGGAAATTAATTAAATGACAAAATGGTGAGAAAAACCTTTTTGAACTGTAGGAAAAATTTCTGTGTGTTTAATACTCTGGTATGTGAGGAACAAGTCCTTTAGCTCTCTTTGACATAAAATAGTGTTAAGCACATCCTCTGGGAAAACAAAACCAAAGCAATTATCCAGAGGCTGCTATTCCTTTCAAATTGATAGATGAGGAAAAAATCTTGACTTTTTCACTTCTTGATAGCATTTGATAATTTCTGATGTAAGACATAAATTAGTAGGATGTAATGTAATTCTGTGGTATTGTTCATTGTCTTCTTTTTACACTACTTCATAAGTTGTTTAGTAAAATTCAAAGCTTTTTCTGCTATGATATTTCTTCTTTGAGGCAACATAAACATAGATTTCCCTTATTATTTTGTTCACGGCACTTATATATCTTTTATTGAAAATTCTCATTTAAAGTGTTAATTCCCATTTCCAGTATTAATTGAATTATGCATTAATGGAGGCTAAGCTTTTCTTTAAAGACAATAAATAAATTGCATATATATTGTGGTTTATTTAAAATAATACTTACATAGAAAATTGCTCAAAAACCATAAATTTCTCTGGAATAGCATTATATATATTTCTATTTCGATTTTGATTTATATTTATTTATCTATTTACACACACCCCACACTATATATATAGATATATGCATATAGACACCTATACACTCCTAATAAGCAACATTTGTGGTAGAACATGACTGCTACTTCAATGTAAACCTCTTGCTTACTTAATCCACACATTGTATTTTATTTATTCTTATGAAAGAAATTACTACTTTCTGCTCTATTCTACTTCCATCATGCTGTCCTTCCCAATAATTACCTTTTAGGAAGTGCATGCCTCTGAGTTCCTAGTAAATAACTTATTTCCAAAAGCTCTGTGGAAAGCCCTTTTCACTGCTATAACAAGCAACCAGGTAGTGAAAGACCTTTGAAGTAAACTCCAAATGACCTGATAAATACAGTTGGTAAAATAACCTTAAAGCTGGAAAGACCATATGTTTGTCTCTGCAGAACTTGGCATCATTTGATGGAAAAATGCATCAGGCTTGGATGCACTTGGTCATAATCTCTTCAGTATATTTGCACTAATCACCAGTACAACAGAATAGAACAGATTTTTGCCACCAAAATCTGATCACCTTTTATCTTCTTCAGTTTTAGTGTATAAAGTTAGGGTGCTGAGTGTACTGTATCATGCTAAAGAAGTGCATTTTTATTAACAACATCTCTTACTGACAGCTTTGTTTCAATGCTCAGCAAATCATCAGAAAGGATCTTGTGCCCACTTATCCCTTAAGGAAGGTCTCTCCCTAACAGCTGCTCTTTATCTGCAGGCCTAAGCAGGTGTTTCTAATAACACCATCATTAGGAAGCTAAAAAAAAAAAGCTAAAAATATATCTATTGCTGTTGACTTGCTTATCTTGGCATCAGATTTAAATGTGGACTTCTTGGTGCTGGAATAGGTTTAGATTAAATATAACGAAAAATTTCTTCGCATAAATTGCTGTCAAGCATTGAAACAGGCTTTCCAGAGAAGTGGTATAGTCTTCATCTCTGGAAGTGTTTAAAAACTTTTGCATGTGGTGCTTGAGGACATGGTGGTGGTGCAAAGTTGGCATTTGGACTTGGTGATCTGTTTTTTCCTGCACAAGTCTTTCTGCGATTCTACATAAGGACAATTGATGTATTTGTATTTCACAAAAACAAAGAAATTACTGGATTTGATAAGTACTTGTAAGTGCAATCATATAGTTTCATCTTCTTTCTTCATGTGTTCTGTCTCAGTGCAAGTTATACGACCATATATATATATATATATACACACATTGTAGGTTAATGGGGAAAACTTGTGTTTCAACATTATGTTAAGTAAATATATGTTAAGTAAAAAATATGTGTCAGAGAAATAGTCATTATATAGTTGAGTTTAAAGATATCAATTTTAAATTGTATAAGCTTGTACTTAATGGTGCACAACTGCAACAGAATTTTCATTATCATATTTTGTTGTGTCTTTTAAACTGAGATCCAAAACTGTCTCAGGGAAAGAGAGCTAATTAAGTAATAGCAAGGAAACTGGAAAAATTAAAACCTAAGGGATAGTGTTTCTTCTTTAGACACAATCTTTACAAGCAACAAGAGATTTAATTATTTGAATTTTTTTTTCTTTGAACCAGTTGAAATGCATTTTCCTTATTGATCTGCCTGTTTCATGTCTCCTACAGAAAACACCTTTTGCTTAACTTTATAATTTATGTCCAAATATCAGTATGATTTTTTCTCCTTAATAACTTAATGCAGGATCATTCCTGCTTGCTGTTGAACAGTTTGACCCAAGTCCAAACAAGCACTAAAGCTTAAATTAAGCCTCCAAAACGAAAGACTGAAATGAATAGAAAATTATGGGATTAAGTGCTTTGTTGGATGAAGGCCAGAGTGTTTAGTATCTTGAAGACTCTTGGGGGAATGAATAATCCAATGCAAGAAATAGTCCTATTTTAAGAGTATGTATAAAGATCAAATGTACCAAAACCAGAATTTTGAATTTACAGATGCACCTTAACTTTAATGTTGTGGAAGTCAATGTAACATTGTTAAGGAGACTATGCTTTTAGTGCAGTATTAACTGTACACACTTTGTAATTGGATTATATCAATTTACCAGTTTTATATTCTTCCTTCTTCTCTAACCAAACAAAAAAATCTGAGAGAATCTCATTTGGAGTCGTATTGAGTCTGGCTGAGCTGGAATTTATTTTCTCACAGCAGCCCTCACAGTGCAGTGTGTTGGTGGCTGGGAAGGTGTTGATAACACAGCAGTGTTTTGGGCACTGCTGGGCAGGGCTGGCACAGCAGCAGAACATTTCCCCCTCCGTCAAGGGGTTGGGAGTGAGCAAGGTCCTGGGAGGGGACACAACCAGGCCAGCTGCCTCAGACTGTCAGCTCAGATATAAAAGCTGAGGGAAGGAGGTGGAATGGGAGAGAAGGAATTTTTTATTTGCAATGTTTACCTTCTGGACCAACCACTATGTGTGCTGAAGCCCTGCTTCTTGGGAAGTGGCTGAACATCACTTGATGACGGGAAGTAGAGGCTAAACTTTTTTTTCTCTTTGCTTATGCATGCACAAACTTTTTCTTTCATTTCAGTAAACTGCCTTATGTGTTGTTTTCCACTTTCTGTTCTTCCTCCAGTCCAGCTTGGAAGGGGAGTGGTAGAGCAATTTGATGGGCACCTGGTGTCGAGCAAAGGTCTGTCCACAACAGATGTCACTGATTCAAAACATTTAATTCCAGCTTGTTCATGTAACAGTCTTAACAGTCACCTTGGCTTCTCTTGTATAAAAATCAGACTTATATGATCCAGATTGGAGAATAACTAAATGGTGTTCAGAACAGGTTGGGAGATTGGCCACACAATGTTGTAATTAAAATGTCACATTCTATCTCGAGAACAGTAGCAAGACAAGTACACCGGGAGTCTATAGTGGGACCTGCATATTTTTTAATGATCTGAAGGAGGTGATGAAGTGCTTGATTATCAAGTTTGCAGATAACTCCAAGTAGAGTAATGAGTCAATATGATTGGGATGATGACTGCTATCCAGATGGATCTCAACAGGCTGGAGGAATGGGCTACCAGGGACCTTATGAAATGGGCTACCAGGGACCAAGAAGTTGAATCAGGATAAATGCCTGTAGGGATAAATCTATGAAGTCCACAAGAAGGCCAGGTAAAAATTATGCAAGTTAGTATGTACATACATAAATTATACAAACAAACAAGCAAATACATAAACCTCCTAAACTCCAATGTCACTGCAAAAACATAGTCTGCATATAACAGAGTTTAGAAAAATCTAAAGACTAAACAAGAGTTCATTATTTCCTTTAAGACTTCTTTCTATCTAACAAGACTTCTTTCTGTCTAATAATCAAGATTAGCTTCTGTAGAGGTGTGAGACAGGTGGAAGTATATGAGCAAAGGTTATAAATAATTGACTGGACTGCCTTGTGGTGAGCAAAACCCAGCTTTTATCAATGAAATCTCATGATAAGAGATCTCATCTATCCCAGTATTCTAAAAAAGACTATGGCAGCAAGAAGAACAAAGTGAGTTCTTTAACATTTCACCAGGATTAATTTTTCATTATAGAAAAGAACTGAGTGGTTGATCAAAAATGAAACAGACTCTACACATTATCCTAGAACTGTAGGAAAAAGCAAAGGTAGCATCTTATATATTTAATTTCCTATTTGTATTAGTGTCTGGTTTTAAAATATGCATAAATGTGTAATAAAAGCAGATTGAAAACCAACAGATAAAAAAAAGCCAACAACCTATGAAGAGATTTGTGAGCCATGCAGCTAAATCCCAAGGCATTTTCTTATGGATTTCTTAACAAAAATATTTATTTAGCATTGTCATCCATAATGTATTGAGGTCAACAAAAATTAGACCACAGATGGTTGCTGAATTTCTAAAGAATAGTAAGCAAAATATATTCTGGTTGAGGAAGCATTATTTATTTATTTTCTCAAATTATATTTCTAAGGCCTGCTGACTTGGAAAGCAATACTGCTTATTCTTATATCTGCATGGATACAGAAACAACCTGTTGTTAATGGGAAACACAAGCTCTTCATGCACTTCTAGTTGCTAAGTTCTTGCTTTAATCTTCAGATTTCTCTTTCATAGGAATTTATATTGAAGAAAATTAATGAAAACTGAGGAATCAATCGAAACTTCTTTTCTTTAGCTAAGCAGTGCAGATAAAGAACAGCTCATGCATTACCCTAAAAAAGAAAACAGGTTTTGTTTATGAGTTTATTTTAAGTTCATTTTGAAAAGGTTTCTTCTTTAAAAATATAAATCTGGCAGATTAAAAAGGGGAATTTGCTTTCACATTCTCTGATAAATTTCTGTTGTTAAATCTACTTTTATACCGGCAGTTAACAGCTCCTGATTAAAAATATGTTAATAAAAAATGCAGTACTTACACCTTTTTAAGGTAAGGTTCTTTGACTTAGAATTTAACAGGTATACTATTCATCCTTAAACATGCCATATTTGCAAAGATTTAGGTCATGTGCCTACTAGGGTAATAAATAACTTTCATTTTATTGATGAAATTCAATCTATTCATGCAAGCTAAGCCATTATGTCACAATTGTCTTCCATGTATTCTATCACAAATAGATATTAAATCCTATAACACATTAGTGACTGTGATTTTTTTTTTAGTTTTTATGTGAAAATAATTATATGCACTAATCATGGCTAGTTGACAAGAATGATGACATTCACCACTGTCAAAACCTTCAATCTGCAGAAAAAGTAGCATGCAAGCTGATTCTTATAATTGCATAACATAGGGGAAAATATTTCACATACTGATGTATTCAATGTTTCGAATATGTACTCTCAAGACATTTAGATGTTTTAAAACTGATGCTTAGTTTCTGGCATTTTTACTTCTTGCAGTTTAAATTATGTCACTGTAACACCAAACTTCTAAGATAGATGGTGATAACTGAGCACATACAAGACTAAAATTACACACAATTCTTAAAATTACTCATGATTCTAAGACTGTCACTAAATTTATACCTAGGGCTTCTGCTTTAAATGTATTTGATAATTTATAAAAATTCAATCTGCATCAATTATCATGTGTAATCTCAGAATTAAATTAAGTGAGTCACAAACCTGATGAAATTGTTAAAGTCTTAACAATGTTTTTTTCACTTTCCTGAACACTCTCTGCTTACTCTCAGTACCATTTTGCTAGTACCTAAGTGCAGGGGCTGTGCAGATTTTTTTTTTTTTTTTTTTTTTTTAAGGCTGCATTGGATAGCGGCTTCAACAAACCAATTCAGATAACTGCTCACCTCCAGAATGAAGTTCTACTCACATGCATATTACCGACATCTGAGGCTTACTTGAACAATTTGTGTTTTCTAGTGCTTGTTCATTTATCTTTTCCAACTGTAGATTTCTGAGGCTCGATTATATCCAGATTTGTATCTCAATCTGTAGATCAGATTCTTCCATTTCCTTGCTTGAGCTGTTGCACTATATTACAAGCATTTTGTTTGTAAGTCGTCTCTTGCTTAGGCTGAGTGCTGCACTCTCACTCTTTAATATCTCCTTAGTTACTGATCCCAAGTTTCTTCATCATTATTAACGCAGTCTTTGCTTTCTCTGGATTCTAACATTTTTGACATATTATCATACTGCACAGCAGTAAATTTTGACTTGTAAGCATTTTTAAGTATACAGTATAAACTAAATAGCATTAGGACAATAATTAATTGAAATATAGAATCATAGAATTGTTTGTTCTGAAGATACCTTTAAACATTATCTACTTCAACTCCTTCTGCAGTGAGCAGGGACATCTCCAACTAGATCAGGCTGCTCCGAGCCTCATCCAACCTGACTGTGAATGATTCCAAAGATGGGGCATCCACCACCTCTCTGGGCAAGGTGTTTCACCAACCCCACTGTAAAAATATCAATCTAGTATAACTATATTCTCTTCTAGTTTAAAGGGATTCCTCCTTTTCCTAGCACTACAGTTCCTACTAAGAAGTTTGCACCCAACTTTCTTACAAGCCCTCTATGTTTTGGCCAGGATTAGGTCACTCCTAAGCCTTCTCTTCTTCAGGCTGAACAATTCCAATTGTCTTAGCCCTTCCTCATAGAGAGCTGTTTCATTCCTATAATCATCTTTGTTCTCCTCCTTTGGGCCTGCTCCAACAGGTCCTGTGCTGAGAACTCCAGATCTGGATATGGTACTCTGGTTGGGATTTTTCCAAGGGAGAGTAGAGGCACAGAATTTGGTGTCATCCACAAACTTGCTGAGTATACACTCGATCCCACTATGACATTGATGAAGATAATGAACAGTACAGGTCCCAGTATGGACCTCTGAGGGACACCTCTTATCATTGATATCCACCAAGACTCCAGACCATTGACTACTACCCCTCTGAATGTTACCACATTACCAATTCCTCATCCACTGAAAAGTCTACCCATCAAGTTCATCTCTGTCCAATGTAGAAAGGTATGGTGGGGCACCATGAAGGCCTTATAGAAGTCCATACATGTGACATCTGAAGTTTTTCCCTAGTCCACTGATTTAGTCACTTCATCAAAAAAGGTGAATAGGTTGTTCTGGCAAAATTTACCTTGGTGGGGCTGTGCTGGCTGTCTTAAACCACCTCCCTGTCACCCATTGTGCCTTATCATACCCTTCCATGATCTTCCCAGGCACAGAGATGAGGTTGAGAGGTCAGTTAGTTACCAGGGTCCTCCTTTCAACCTATTTGAAAAATGGGTTCAATGTCTTCCTTTTTCCAAGCACCAGAGGTTTTATCTGACTGCCATGACTTTTCAAAGTGGCTTGGCAACTCCATCACCCATTCCTTTAGGTCTCTCAGAGTCTATCTCGTAAGGTCTCATAAACTTGTACATTCAGGTTCCTCAGGTAGTCACAGACCTGATCTTCTTTTAAAGTGGGGAGGACTTTGCTCCCAACGCTGCCCATCCACTCAAGTGCAGTGGGAAGAAAAGTTGCCATCAAAGACTGAGGCAGAGGTATGTCAGTCTCCTCTTCTTGCACTGCCACCAACTTTGTCAGTTTTCTTTGACCTTCCTTTTTTGGTTGATATATCTATAGAAGTCGTTACTATTCTTTGCATCCCTTGCCAAGTTCAGCTCCAGCTGTACTTTGGCCTTCCTGAACCTATCCCTACACAACTGGGCAGTGTCCCTATACTCTTTCCAGGTTTCCTGGCCCTACTTCCAGTGCCTGTGCATTTCCTATCTGACCTTTACTTTGACCAGTAGGTTTTGTCTCAATCATGTTGGTCTCTTGCCTTCCTTTCCTTATTCCCTGCATCTGGGGATTTAGACCTCTTCTTCTCTATGAAATGTGTCCTTAAAGATCAGCTATCTGTGTTCTTCTCCCTTGTCCATGAGGGCAGTTTCCTGTTAACTAATTCTTTGAATAGATTAAAATTTGCTTTCCTAAAATTCTGGGTCCTGACTTTGTTCTTTGCCTGATCCATATCCGCAGGATGATTTCTAACAAGCTCCAAGTTGAACTAGTCATTTATAATATCTTTTAACATTAGTGACAAAATCCAAGTTTTCTAAGTGCAGAAAGACATTAATATCTCTAAAGGCAACAGTCTCAAGTCCTGTAGAGGTACAATATAGCAAAGTCAAAAGGGTTATTCATTTGCTTAAAATTAAGGAAGCACTTAAATATTTTCATAACCTGAGACCTGAAAATCTCTCTGGTGTCTATTAGTGTTAATTCCAGTGAAGACAAGCGCAATCAAGTTTATAATATCAGATGAGACTCAGATGAGAGTTTTCCCCAGAAACAGCAAAACTGATAATTACTTGAAGCTTCTTATGGTAATTTAGTGTCTAATTAGATGGACTCTCATGGATTACTTAAGAAGTTTTGTACATGCAAATGTTATTACAACTTGGGTTTTGTATGTGTTAATGTAGGACATCAAACTTGTTAGTATTACCATGTGATAGAAGGAACCATGTTGATATTACTAAAGATTACTTTTCACTCTGTGAAAATTATGTTCTGTTCCTAGCTTTGATAGTGACTTTTGGCAAATTGCATCTTTTGTTGTTGTTGTGGGTTTTTTTTCCTCACAGTTGCTAATTTAGCAAAACCAAGAGAACTTTTGAGGACTGTCTATAGTAACATCTAACCGAAATTATAAATCATAGTTCTCTGACTTCTACCCTATTTTTGCAAGTATGCTTCAAGAAAAGGTCAAAAATACTGGAAGAGTTATACAAAACTACTTAGACCAGTATTTTAGGATGCTGAAGAAAGCATATGGAAAGATGAGTGAAGATTTAGCAACAGATACTCAGAGTATCTTTCCAGTCTCCCACAGGTTCGTATTCAGGGAATTTGTATCTTTCTATTTATCAGTTCTGGAAATGTGAACACTTAGTATATATTCTCTCCATTTTTTCTCAAGAGGAATAGCAATGTATGATGAAGGAAAAGTGGTAATAAACATTATTATTGATATTATTTTTCTTTCACCAATACACATACTATCAGTTTTCTGTTATTCATTAAAAAATAATTACTTCTTCATTCCTTATAATTTTGTGTTCTATCGGGTAAAAATATTTCTTAAATTTATTAGGAGTTACACATAACATTGCTCGAATAGTGGAAGTTTACATTTTCTCTTTCCTATATCACATAATGTAATTGCAAATTACATATGCTTTGACTTGTCCAGGGAATTTATATGGTGATATTCCAGGACGATGGACTTTAATGTAGGAAAGATAATATTTTATACAACTGATTTCTCTCAGACCACCAAAACATTTAAGATCTGAGACTAGTAATCTTTATATACATCCTTTGCACATTTTATATACAAAGAAAAACACACAATGAAATCTACATCATACTCCTTGCAAAGCTTCTGTCCCAGCAATTTCCAGAATTAAGGTTAATCTTTCATTTTGCCTTTATGTGAGCAGGACTGCATATTAAATGTCCCTGCACAATAAAGGAAAAATCAATTCAAACTGTGTGGCTTAAAAGTTCTTCTCTTCCTTTAACAATTTAATGTAACAACGTATTTTAAACATTTTGAAGTACTTTCCACTAATATGCCAGATGATAATGGTTATATATCAAACTATGTAATTCTCTGAAACTACTTAGATTTACACCCACTAAATTAGCTGGTTGTAAAATGTTTAGTGAAAACAATAAACATTCATTCAGTCAGACATAATTCTATACTGATGTAATTACTATGGCTTGAAGCCAACACTGACTGGGATTCTGGAAGTCTAGTATAGGCAAAGGCAGGGCCAATACACTCAGCTGTGTAGATGTGATTAAGATTTCTTTAAAGACTGTTCAAGGTATGGGCCTCATCTTCTAATATATCTGCAGACTCTTTCTTATCCAAAAAGAATAGCAAACATTTTTAGATGTCTGTCTCTATGGAAGTGTCACATTTTCTGCTTTAGTCACTGAATTTGGAGAGAGAGTGTTTCCTTTCTATTTTCTGTTGCCTCTTGGAATGAACCAGAGACTCTTTTTCAACTTCATTCACAGTATCTTCCTTCCTGCCTTGAGTACTGTAGTTTCATACACTTCAGTATATTCCTGCTTCAGCATCTACTTTGAGAGAGAACAATATCCTAAGAATGTGCAGCTGGAGACTCAATGTTTTCCTATGCTCTTTTTTCATGCTATCTACTACTTTGTTTTTTCCCCCTTTCATTATAATACAGCCAGGTGCTAAACATTTTATTTTAGCACATGAAGAATTTATTTCCCTTGCTACTTCTGAAAATTGTATCTTTACTATGTGCCTTTCTTCCTTAGGAAATTTATATATTCTTTGCCTGTAATAAGTCTGTAAAGTCTGAGATTTTTTTTACTGCTTATATTCTTTTTATGTGTCTCTCTTTTCAGCACTCAGCATTCATTCTTTGAACACTTTAGCTAGTGCTCTAATGATCACTGAAAATTTAGAAAAGTGATATTTATTTATTTTAGTTATGCTGACACTCAGTTTGTTTAACATATACTGCTATGTCTACAAAAATCTTGCCTGAATTACTGATATCAATGACACTCTTATTATCCATATTATTCAAAATATTCACACAATGATCCAATCATTGCAGTTTTTGTACCATTCATTTGGCAAACAGAAGGCTTTGCACTGACTTGATCAACTGCTATTTTTAACCCTTTTTGGGTTTGGAAATTGTGTGAAGGGAAAGCACTCCATTGTTAGACTGTAAATCTCTGACTTCTTCATTTCAGACACATATTTTTTAATTCATATATTAACTGTAAATAATTTGTTTTCATGTTACACAAGCATCAGTATCTATCTTCTTTTGCTTATTGTGTAGAATGTGTGATTTCGCTGGGCTGAACCTGGCCAGCAGCCAAGCATCTACACAGCTCTTCCTTCACCCTCCTTTCCCATGGGATGTGAAGAAAGTAGAAGGAAGGTGAATAGATGTGGATCAAGATAAAGGAAGTTTAATAGGTGAATCAAAAGTTCTATGAATAAGCAAAGCAAGTAATTTATTCACTGCTTTTCCTTTGCAGGTAGATGTTTTGTTGCTTTCTGGGAAGCAGGGCCTCACCACACATAATATTTCCTTAGGAAGACAAGTGCCATAACTGTGAATATCCTTCCTTCCTCTTTTTTAGACAGTTAGGGTCAGCTGTCTGAGTTTTGTCCCTTCAAAACTTGTCCACCTCCAGCACACCTGTGAAGGCAGAGTAGAAAAAAAGAGAAACACTTTGCACTGTGGAAGAATTGTCAGTCATAGCCAAAACATTGGTTTCTTATCTGAAGTGTTTTATTCATAAATGTGAAGTACAGCACCATAGAGGCTGCTAAGGAGAAAGTCAATTCCATCCCACCATCCCATACATTCCATCCCATACAGTGATACAAATTCAATATGGCCTTTTAAAAGAGACCTGTAGATTTCCACCTAAAGCATAATTTTCCCTTGTGTGTGATTTGGCCTCATTTAATGTACAGTATCAATCAAAACCTGAATGGAAAATCAATCTCTTCATGGACTCCTCTGCCATAGTTTTCACTGCATCATTTGAATGACTGACAACTGTTAATGAACGTGCTTTCATAATACTAAATATGCTGTACTACACACAAATATATGTAATAAATAGCATATATTTATTAGATGTAATTATTCTTAATAATATTTTTTAATACAGCATACAGTGTACTAAAAAATAATGTAAAGGGGAGCAGTGATAAACTAGTTTAAAAGTTTGAACACTTATCTTGGAAACTAATTTAAGATATCAAGAATCTGAAGTTGCAGATTTAGTGGTAAGTATCTTTTTACATCGTGCAATTAACACACTTTCAGTTTTGAACTCATATCTGAATTGGATTGAAATATATCACTTTGCATGCATATATGTATGACATCAGTTTAATTTTCATATTTATGACTATGTTGAATAGATAACAGATAGACAGTTTCCCAGGGTGGTAGTTGGATTCTAACATGGATTCATACTCTCTCTTTGTGTTGTTCTCTATTTTCTTAAGCATTTATACACCTTCTTCTCAACCAAAGGGAAATACTTTACTACAAAAACTGTATTTGTCAGGGGAACATTGCCTATTTTCCAGGAAGTAGGCTTGTAATTAGATGTGCCAGGTAATTCTAACACGTGACACTTTAAAATTTTTTGTAAAATGAGTTTACATTTATATATCAAGTAAACATTACTATGATTTCTCCTAGAAGAGGGTATGCTTGAATTATTTGTAAAACCAAACAAAAAAAGGGTCATTGAGAGCACACATTGTAAAAAACAATGGAAACTCCATAGTTCAATATTTTTTTTCTTATCTTTTCCCTCAAACTCCAATTGTCTCTTTCACGTGGAAAACCACTATTATGAAGGGAAAGGATATTTATTCAAATATAACTAAAGTCATTGTTTATCCAAACACAACTAAAATAATTGTTGTCATCACAGTGGACACCCTTCACTGAATAAACTAGTCAGCATGTCTTCAGTCTGTTCTAACAGACTGTGACTTCCTTCAGTGTCCCCTTAAGTGGTTTTTTGATCAAAGAAGGTGTTTCCTTTATTGGAAGGATTTCTTATCACAATTTGGCTTTTCATTCAGTCTGTGCTACTTTCAGAGGTTGTGTTCATGTGTTCATTCTGCAGGCTTACTTCCTCCATCTTCCACCTGGGCTAATAGAATTCAGTCCATAACTGTAAGCAGTTTGTAACCATAGCGTGTCTTCTAGATAATCACCTCACTAAAATATCCTTATGTTCTGTAAAATCAGTAGACACTCCATTGTACCTTCACATTGTGGACAGTCCAGTATCACAGTGCAATCAAATCCAAATCTTTCACTGTCCTGATGTTCAGAAGGTTTTGTTAACTATTTTCTTGATGGCTCTCCTTTAAACAAGAATAGCATCCTTCCAATTACCATCAATTCTAAATGGGGAATTTTTTATTCCACCTGCACTATATATGGAGTATACACATCTCCTATTATTTTGGTTTTGCTAAAAATGATATCTCTATATTTTCTTATCCAATATAACAAAGTAAAATTAATGGAAGCCATAGCATTACTGGTGTTATTACTGACATCACTAGATCAGTAATTTATTATTATTTTCCTCCACTGGAGGTATATAAAAGAATTCTTTTTTTTCCCTTGATTTTTTTTTCTTTTTTTTTTATCTCATGTCTTGTTCCTACTACCTCCCTATGGTTACCAGGATTTTGTCTGGAAATCCCACATTCTCTAAGTTGCACTTCTGTGTTTTGATTTCTTTGCTTCTGCATTCTGGTTGCAATTTTCGCCTTTTTTTTTTTTTTTTTTTTTTTTTTTTTTTTTTTTTTTTTTTTTTTTCCTAGGAATCACATTATTTTGTTTTGCCTGGGCTTTATATGCTGTCCTCATAGTTCTTGTTCAATGTGTTTGTGTACCTTGAGAACAGGCCTTGCATGTAAAATAACCAGCCCTTCATGAAAATACCTCTTTACAGATGGGTTGCAGCTCTACCTATTGTTCAAGCCTTGTGCATGCAAACTCATAATCTGTAGTTTAGCTGAGAGACTTAGAACAAATATCAGCTCCATTTAGCCCTGCTTCCTCTGTCATTGCCTACTGTGGCTATGATGGCCTACTGAAGAAAAAGTTTTGGTTTTCTCCAGTTTCCTACACCGTTAGGGTAAGTGAATTAACTGCCGGAATATCTGCCCTCTTTACTACCACAAAATCTGCAAAAAAGGCATAACCCTCTTCAGTGATTCAAACATCAAAAATATGCCTGTTATGTTCTGTGGGAAAGCCAGGTTATCACAGCACTTTTATCCCTTTTGTAGCTATCCATGTTTTCAACTAAGTTAACAGCATATTAGTTTTAAAGATATTAAAATATGCTTGATCTGTGCGAAGAGTCCTCAAATAAGACAGGAACTCTGACCAGACCACTCATGTCCTGCTCTCCTGCACTTGCCTTTAATATTTAGGATCAGCAGCCCTCACCCTGGTTTTCCTGGTTTTATACACTCTTCCTACTTAGAAACTGCTGCCACCTACCTGGTCAGCTCCAGACATCACTTGAGGTTCAGTACTTTTTCCTTCAATTTAGAATGATGTTAAAGGAAACCTCCTATAACATCATATTACCTGGCTTTATCCGGAAGTGTTCTGCAGAAGATCTCATCTCTTCACCTAGTGATATTATTACCTGTAGCTGTCAGGAGCAGAAAGAAATACTGTCCTCTATCCTGAAAAATTCTTACTGAAGATGAATTCTCCAGGGACTCAGCTGAAATTGTAAAAAAGAGCTTTTTAAGAAGACAAGTATGAAAGTCTTATATCTTCAAAATTAATAAGAAATTATTGTCTGCAGAAAAAGGATAAATAAGTGGATCTCTGCCAACTTTTATTTTGTTGTTGATCTAAGAACATAGCTTTCCCTTTCTTTGACATCTTTAATAGTCTTTGCATCTCCCAGATCGAAGATTAGCAAAATACTAATGCATTTTAATTCTGTTTCCTTATTCACAAAGAGAGGAAACAAATACAACTATGTCGAAATTCAAGTAAACAAGGGTTGAGAGCTTTTCAGGAAAGTAATGGCAACATTATACCTAAAACCTCCCTTAAATATATACGGAGTAATAGGGCAGAGAAGATTTATGTCAACACAAAATTCACTTCTGCAATGGTATACTCTCTTACATGAGATATAATTAGTTACTAAATGGAGACCACCTAAGAGTGGTATGTTTAGAATGTTAGTAAACATTCCTGTTCACTAGTGGATAGTGAAATGCATCCCTAAAATGGAAGAAAGTGGAAGAGTTTTATTATTATTATTATTACTATTATTAGCCGAGGGGACCAGTATTTCTGGTAAATTAGAAAGGAAAAACAATATAAATATTTCCTCCACTGAAATAACCAGAGATCTTTTAATTCAAATATATTTCCAGGAAAACTCAAGTTCTCTTTTTAAATTTTGCCAGTCCCCCAAAGAATTACTCACACTGACAGTCTAAAAAGTCTAATCTAAAAATTAGAGCAATAAAACCCTTATTTTACTTTTTTACCTAGCAATTCGAAGCCCAGCTAATAATACCATAAGCTCATGCTAATCAACATTTGGATTTTGAGTTGAACTGAATGAGAACAATACAAATCTCACTAACTTACACGAAGCAAGTTCATTGGTGAGTGGTAAGTGCTCTAGTTTATTTTTTTGCTTGAGCATTCACTGAAGAATGTGCCTACATTCTGCTTCTTGACCATAAAAATTTCAGCAATGTGAACAGAATAAGTGGGTGAGCAAAATTACTTTAGTTAGCCCTGATGAGTGTCAGATGACTGCCCCAAAGTACAACATCTGTGGGAAGGTAATTGGAAAGGAGCTGCCCTGTTTCAAGAGAACAAGTGCCACCCTACAGTGACTTAGGGAAGCAGAACATTCATAGTTCTTCTATTTATTTCTGTATGTCCTCTGTGGAAGAGACAATCTCCACCCTTAAGAGCTTTTTTTTACCTTAATTGCCAAAAAAAATCTTTACACCTTTTCCCATTTTGATTAGGGAGATACACAGACAAAAATGTGAAGCTCGATGCATGACAAAATAAAGCAGAAATTTATATCTATTAGCAGTTTTATAATGTTTCATATTCTATTATGACTTTGGTATTCCTGTGCAGCTAACACATAATCCTTGGAAATAAAATTTCTATATATGATAAACATCTCTCATAATACTTTTTTGTCATACCATTAGAGAGGACCAATAAAACAGGTTTATGTTATTCTAAACATCTGCTGAACAGACACCTGGGCTTGTTTGCTTATTTTTGTATCATGTGGCTTAAATTACTTAAATTGTCTTGTCACCATTTTTTTTTCTCTCTGAAGAAATGTTTAGTGGATAAAAATAAAAAGAAATGCAAGAACTCAGCAAGGCTTGAAAATTTCAGATGTAGATCACTGCTATGGAAAAAATAAATCATTAAAATTGATTTTTGCAACTATGAAGCTTGAAGTTTTTTAAATATAATTTTTATTGAATCTAAATTTCTCACAGAGGCATTAAATTCTTAAAAGCTAATAATGTAGTTAAGCTAATCCCTGTTTAAAAATTTACCTAAATTTTAAAATCAATTAAAACTCTTTGAAAACTGCTGTATGTATTAGCTTTTAATGTCAAACAATACATCAAAGAAAACATAAAAAAGCAAGCAAGAAAACTCACTCTTTGGTGTTGAAGACTAGTCCCTTTTATGAACATATTAATGACAGATATTGTTTTTCACTCAGTATGCACTAAGGCATAATGAATTTAGGGCCCAAACTGAAATATATTTTCCTCCAGAAAAGCACAGTCATCTAAAGAACCATTGATTCACACACCTGATGTGTTGACACTTTATGATGACTTTCTTCAGAGCAAACTTATCTTACTTTTCAGATAATAAATAATGCACAAAAGAAATAAAACAATGCATGCACACATAAAAACCCCACACACATTCATATGGGTATTTTTTCAATGGAGTACTGTCCTTATTGAATATTAAGGTCACCTAGGTGATGCAGAAGATTTATCAAATCACAAACATTTATTAAATTTATTTTCATTTATTAATGTAATATATTTAGGATAAATATTTTCTTAATTTTAAAATGTTTCAATATGGCATTTATATGCATATTTTATTTATATGTATATTTTTATTATATTAGGTTTATTCATCCCAGTTTCAAGAATTAAGTGAGTGGATTTTAAACCATGTTCATTAATATAATTAATAATTTTCTCAGGTTGAAATATTGTTTTAATCCAAGTGATATATTCTTTTACTGGGCTTTCTATAATTATACATAATTTTAGCATACAATTAGAATTGATAAATATTATGAAAGAGTCAGTCATCTGACTGTAATCTTAAAAGCAAATTGTTTATTCTAAATGAGTCATTAAGGATTGCTAGGTCATCATTGAAGAATAAGAATCCTCTACAAGGAGGGAAAAAAATCTAGAGTAAAGAATGCCATAATTCTAAAATAGAGGTTGTCAAATCTGTCTCTGGAGAAAATATTCTTTCTCCATTGAATGTACAGAGAAATCTGACCAACAAATTGAGATTGGAGTCCTAAGAGAAGCTTTCAACTGGATGAATTTTTTTTTCCAAAACTGATATTGTTTTCTTTTTTACTTGCTTTCCTTGTTAATTCATAGCTCAATTCATCCTGCAAGATATGTATGTAAGGCTTGGAAACAGGGCAGTCTGATTAAAGGAAGAACAATAGTATACATACACAGCATAAAGCCTCCAGCCTGGGAGCACTGGGGAAATAGTACAAGGTCTCTCAAAATTTCTACAAGTTCTCTCTGTGTTAAATGTGGTTGCAGCCTGACCTCAGCATCCAGACAGTCTTTGCTCCTCTGGAATTTAAATCTAATGAAATCATGAGCAAGTACAAAACTATTCCTGTAATTCATATATATGCATGTATAAAGTCATTTGTTTAATTGGCTTTAGGAACTGTCTGTTCACTATCACTTCCAGGATAAAGATGGGAAATAAAAAACTAGATTTCTGAGATCAAAAATAGCATTAGAAACATGATGAGGAGGTACTTCTAGAATTTGTGAAAGCATTTCTAATTCAAGACTTCTCCCTATTTTCTAACCTGTTGCATTTTTACCTTTTCTCAAATAATTTACCTCACTCCTTAAATTTCTTGCTTTGTTCCTTTCTTTCCTCTTCTTTCTAGATACTCCTCTGACTGTTCTCTCCTTGGTTGTGTATTTTACCCTGCTTCTTCTTTTGAAGTCAGTGGCAAATCTTGTATTGATTTCAGCATGAGAGAGATCAGCTTTCACTCCTTTGCTTCTCTCCATTTTGCTATCTCTAATAGCTGGTAGCAAAATCCCACTGACAGGGGCTCTGATCTCTGAAGTGCTGGTACACTATGCTTTTGAGTTTTGATCCCAGTCAGATCACTTTTTGACAGCCAGAACTGTATCAAAATACAAGCACTACTGTGCTGAAAAAACCCCAAAACAACCCGGGATTATAAGCTATGTTTTATTCGTTTCAACTAGTGCTGAGTGTTAAGATTTCTTGTGTCACGTGATTTCTACTTCTCAACAACTTCCCACCGTGATCATATTCATGCTGTCATTAATCGTACCTACTCAGGAAGGCAAGTTGCAAAGAAAGCAGAACAAGACAGAAAGCAGTACTTCTATTTAATTCCTTGATTTTCGTGACCAATTAGCTCAGTAAAAGACAGATGAAGATTTCGGGGATATTTTTGTTGGTATGACTTATATCAATAGAAGGTATATTAAAACCAACACTTTTACTTGCAATGATTTGTTTTCTTGTCTCACAATAGCTAGGAAAAATAGCATGATACTCTGTTCTCATGTTGTCCTTGACACCTGTCTGAACCTGCTCTATAATCTATCACGAAGAAAAACTTTATCAGGATTAAACATTTTACCTTACCTAAAATATTGATGGATAAGTTTGGTCTGCAACATGAGTCCTGAATGTCTTATGTTTAATCTGAAATTTGATTTTGTTTGCTTGCATTTCTATATCTAGGTGTGTGTATATGCATACAAAAATCTACACATACGTATGCATACACAAATGTAAGAGAGAAAAGGACCATGAATAAGTAGTACTCTCTGTGAAAACACCTTCAGTTAAAAGGGAATGTAATGTGACATATTGTGGCAATCCGGGACTTACAATATATAAACTTATTCTTGAAGGCATTATTTAATGCTTTCAAGTAGCAGGCAAGATTTCTTTCATGGTATTATTTTATGTTGTCTGCAAAAACAATTTATGTCTAGGCTGTGAAAATATGAGGGAGCTAATCTTCTTGCATGACTCCTAAAATCTTACTGTCAAGAGGAAGAACCACTTATGATAACACTTGAAATCTTAAAACTGTATTTCCATAATCACATTGGACAAAGCTTCCCATACCAATTCATTCAGATACAACTGATTTATTACTGTGTTTCTTTTCTGCATGGAAAAAATTGTGAAGGAAAGTCAAAGAGGAGATAACAAAAACAGTGAAATGAACAAAAAGATAAGAGATGAATATTCCAATTAAGAACACAGACATAGCTTTACAAAAGTAACAGGTGAGGAGAGTTTTGTTTGTCAACTTAGCATGCAAGACATCTGTATTGTTAAGAATATTTAACGTCTGTTCATTAAAAATTGAATTTTGGTATTACTTAAAATACAGTATCAAAAATGATATTGAATATAGTTTGTCTCCCCAAAATAATGTTTGTGAAATGATTCTGATTTCCTCTAAAGATACAATTTTTTGATGTCAGAAAAAAACCCAGCAACTTTGAGTAGAAATTAATAATTCATAGGTATTCTTTTCCTCTTAAAATGCCATATAAGTAAAACTTTTTTTAAAAATCTAAGAGAAAAAAAATATAGATTGGATTTAGAAATACTTGTCTTGGTTGTCCAACGTATTTGAAACAAAAAAAAATTTTGTAAGAATATCCGTTTGGAATTTCTTGATAATTCATAAGGAAAGCTTTTCTTTGTATTGAAAGATATTTTGAAACTAACCCAACTTTCAGGGCTCATTACATACATATAATAAATTTTGAACAATCTGACCAATTTTGCAGACCCTGGAAAAAGGCAAAAAAATTTCAGGACCTAAGAAAACTTCAGAAGTCACAAAGAAAAATCACATAGAAATTACTTTGACATATTAATGGCATTGTGCTAACCTCTCACTACTGAGAATAACAATCATATTGCATTAGCTTACAGTTATCAACTACTTCATTTGGGTATGAATCATAAGGTAAACATTTTATTTTTCTTTATATATTATATATATCATTGAAATTATGCTTGTTGACACAATATTGTGCTCTAACCCATATTAGATGGTAGTTCTCTGATGATAAAACCACTTAGAATATATTTTCTAGGGCATTTCTGTTTTGTGATTGTATTTTAAGGCTATAATAGGCTTGGTGGCCAAAGGTCATGTTGAAAATTTTATATAGACTATAAAAATGTGTAACACAAAATCAACATATATATATTGAATAAAATTAAGAATACTTAATTAACATGCAATTTTTTCTTAATGAATGTCACTCATACAGCCATGCATTGCTGTTTGATAGCAATACCTAGAAAAACATATCAAACATTAAAAAAAACACATTTAAATTATATACTTGCACTAAAATGTATTTGTTGAGTAACCTTTAACTAAGAAAAAATTGTCTCTTTGTTCTATTCAAGAGACACTGGCACTGGAGCTTGTGGCTGTATCTGATGTCCTCTGTTCAAGAACACATTATTATAAATATAAGTACCATTGAAACTATTTGGAGGTTGAGGCTCAATGAACTATTTTTTTTTTTTAATGAACTAGTAGGTGAAGAGTATATTGAGCAGTAGAGAAAGTTATAATAAATCTTAACTTTCTTTCATTTGTTTCAAAAGTGCAAAAAATTCAGTGTCTAGGAAATCAGTAAGTTCAGCTAAAAGGTGTGTTTACTGCAAGATCAAACTCAGGCCACTTTACCACCTTAAAAACAGTTCATCATTGGCAAAGGAACCTTTTAACTATGATTGCATATTTTTAAAAGAGGCTTTAATCCAAAAAGAAACTGGAATTTGTCTAGTGAAGAAGAAAGATGTAGGATACAGCATATTAAATAAACATATCTTCTAGCTTTTTAATTAATAGAGTATAAAGCCAAGGCTGATAAATACTAACAATGTATTGACAGCTAGTTGCATCTTTGATCCTAATTGAATTCAGTTGTCAAACAATACATGAAAGAGTGGCTGCATTTTCAGATGACTGCATTATACATGGATTTTATGAGCTCTGATAATTCTGTCTTTTTTAAGATCCAGAAAGGAGAAAAAGGACTATATTCTTCTTTAAGATCAACAAAATACCAATACTCATTTATTGATTCTTCACCATATTCTGTCTTTAGTAGATATTTTCTTTACTGACAAAGTGTTGGCTAAAAAGGTCTAGTAATTTCAAGAAAGCTTTGTTTTGGAATGCTCTGTAAGCTAACACAAGACACTTCCTTCGTATGCTTATGCTGTGTGTCAGTATTAGGAAGCAGATCTCTTAGGAAGAAATGATTCATCTTCTGGGTTCCTGTAACATCACTATTCATTGTCTGCCAGAAATGTGTCTACAAGGAGTGGTGGTACTCCTCCTAGAATTTCTACTGCAGGTTCCAACTTCTCTGAATATTTTATCAAGGTCCTTATCATTATTCATTATCTTGAATTTCACGTCATGAGGTGTGCATAACATCATTGCAACTATATAGATTCTTTCATTAAAAAAATTATGATTAATTTACCTTTTAATAATCATTGTTAAATAAATAGAATATTAATACTATATTAGCAACAAATAAGATTATTGTTTAAGAATCCAGCATATAGCTGATAGCTGAACCCTCTGATGTTTTTATAACTAAATCTGGACCTGGTCCATTATGAAATTATTTACAGCATATTGCTTTCGTTACTTTTGTTCATTCCACTACTTGTCATGCAATTCTATTTGATTTGCCTATAGGCAAGTCCTAAATCCAGTGTATGGTAACCTGTGTGTTTAAATAAGCTTCTGTTTCAAGCAAAATATTTTTAATTTTAGGTAGAATTTACTCCTTTTCTCTAAAGACACTTTCAACACGTGATTTTTTAGCAATCAGTTTGGATAAGTGAAGTAAAAACTTTATGTTCAAACACATAGGAAAGTAATTTTAATGAGAATGTAAATAAAGAATCATTACTCCATATTTGTGCCTATGAAATAGAGTTTACATGCCACATTTTTTGCAGTTTTTCAGGCTTTTTATAAATTCAGGGAGAGGGATCGGAATTAGTCTCTAGTGCACTATATATATATTAAAAAAAAATCAATGCCTGAGGATTGCTTCTGTGCTACAGAAAAAAATAGCTTATTATAGCATTTTATGTCTGCTTTTGTTTTCAGATGTGTTCTTCAAGAATAAGGAGAAAAATTAGAATAAGAATGTCTTGTGTTTAAGAGGAAAAGCTTTAGTGGGGGGCTGTGGGACAGCCCCTGCTAGGACCTATGGTAGACGAGTTCTTGGAGAACTACAGCCTGTGGGAGACACTCATACTGGAGTGGCTTATGAAGGACTGTGTCCCATTGAAGGGACTCCACATGGAATAGGGCAGCAGAAGGGATGAACTGTTACAAACTGACCACAGCTCCCCACTCCCCATTTTCCTTGGGAGCTCATTGGTAAATGGTCACCATGCATACAAAATAAAATATGTGGATACCTGATTTCTCCTGTAACAGTCTTCCAGATGCACCACTGCAGTCAAGCATTATAGGAAAAGCTATCAGCTACAGATGTTACCTTTTTGGTAAGGTGAAGGAGAAAAAAAAAAGACAAAATGACACAAAGTTCTAGGATAGTTAAGACTGTTTTGTACAGTCTATGTTTTTGGGAATACTGGACAGCTAAAGATTTTGTTCTGTGGCTTGTTACAGTCTAGGACAGCGGTGGATCTTTAGTAAACTCAGTATAATTGGTTCTGTGGATGTGTTTAGATTTTTTTCCTGGATTACTGCCATAATTAGGTAACCGAGTGGAGTAAATGAGGTTTGCGGACTTCAGATGTTTGAATGATTAATCTATTCATCAAGTGACAGATGTTTTCGGTTTTTTAAGAGAATTTCTTTGGCCTCTTATTGATTGTGTTCTCTGAACTGAAAATTAACATAAGGTAACAGAAGTCAATTGATCAGTTCTTTACAATTAAGACTAGTTTCTATATATAATATGCATAAATTTTCATAGATGGGTTTTAGAGAGTAATGCTGTTTGAATCTAAATGATACAACATACATTAGACTAATATACAGAGTTGTAAAGACCCTAAAATGAGGTAATTAACCTTTTACTTCTATCACTGAAGCTCTACTAAACCCACTATTATTCACATACTATCTCTGAAGAGATCACTTCACCAGGTTTCAGCTCAAAAATATTCATAGCATGAAAACAATAGCTGAAAGCTAATTCCAATATATTGAGTGAAATTCTTCCCAAAAGAGCATGCAATGAAATCTATCAAGGCCGGGTTGGATGGAGCCCTGAGGAGCCTGCTTTAGTGGAAAGTGTCTCTGTTCATGACAACGAGTGGAACTCAATGACCATTAATGTCCCTTCCAACCCAAACCATTCTATAATTCTGTGACAAGTATGTGGGCATGCACTTGTCAGAAAAGAAACAAAAACAAAACAACCTATTACAAGTCTAAATGAAGTAAAATTTGTTTACAGCCTAGTTTTAATATTTTTCCCTATCAAGACAAGATCAGCTACTATTCATAACTTGTGTAAAAGATCATCTCTTCATGACAGTGTTGTGCTACTGGTATTAGAGCATGGGTCTTGGATCTTTTAAAATATGATATAAAGTCATTCTGCAGACAGATGAACTCAGAGGATATTTCCCACACTCAATGTCTCATTCTCTTTTGGTTGAAAATAGTGTAAGCATATATTAATTACTTATTTCTAGAGCTATAAATAAAACTAGCTTGTAGTAGATTCAAAATTTAAATGGAAGGTATATTTGGTATATCATTGCATGAAGTTTTGCTTCTTAAATGGAGGTGACATAAAACGAAGGCAGATACAATTCCTCATTTTCTACTCTTCTCTCAGTTGTCTTGCAGTCAGCAGAAGGTTTGATCCTCTAATCAATTAGGAGAATATAAGACATGAATTTTTTATAATTCAAGTAGAAAAAGAAAGCATTGGTTGTTTGCTTGGGTTTTTTTTGCCTAGAATCCAAGGTCATCAAAACATATTACACTGTAGACCTAAAGACATCTAATCTGAAGACAATAAGATACTCCTTTGAAAGCACATTTGACTTCATCCGCAGAGATGAAAGGCAAGTGACTAATCATCTCAGTTCTTTGTCTGAGTTGACTTTTTTTAAAATATTGGAAGAGAATCTGCAGAGCACAAAAGCAGTAGCAAGGATGAAGGTCAGTTAGAATACTTTTGTACCACCACTTATAAAGAAAACAGCTCCAAAGTATTTTAAAAAAATCAAAGAGGCTTTTATATACTCACTAATAAAAGATGCCAAAGTGCTGTTAGTAGCAGATTTAAAGTGATTTTTGCTAGTGGTGATTAAACCCAGCAGGCATACTTGTTTTACAAACAGAATCTGACTCCTTTTGTGTATAATTCGTGAAGACACATAATGCATTTTCTATCACAGACAAAGAAATGCAAGATCTTTAGTATCTTTCATGTAACAGATCAGATTTTGGAGATGGTTATTATGGAAGGTTTTTCCATCTGACTGACTGAACCTATTAAAGTGAGGCCCTAGCCTGCTGTTAGCTGATGTTCTTCTCCAGTACTGAGATATTCCAATGCTAATCCAGAATTAAATCAGTACACACTGGAAAGTCTTAAAAAACAACAATAAAAAAGATGAATAAAAGAAAAAAAGAATGGATTTTTAGGAAATAGTACTTAACTCACCCTTTCTTTTTTACCATGTCTTCTGAGCAGAGATACTTAAGTAATGCTGACTTTCATATATTCACCTCAGAGATACAAGTTGCTTCTTTGCTGCTTAGTTTCTGAGAGGATATTAAAATGCAATTAGTGAAGTGCAAGGCTCATAGCATGGAGTTATAAAGAATATTCTCAACAAAATTAAGTACACAGATACAATAGCTTTAAAAAAACAGCTCTCAAAAGTAGTTCTTGTGCTATTCTCTTTTTGTAATTTGCTGTACTGGCTTTCACCTTATATGATGCTTTTTGTGGTTGACTGCAGACCATATGTTTCATGTCAAGTCTACGAATTACAGAGCACTGTGTTTGCCCGTCAGATTCTGCTTCTTCATGGACTTTACTTCTAACCAGAAACATGTGTGGTAAAACAGAAGCATATGTCTTATGTGAATAATTGCACTCCAAATGAATTTATTTGAATTCTGTGTATAAAATCATGTCATTTAATTATTTAAAACACATGTTAAATAATCTAGCTAAAATTTTAATGGCAGATGTTTTATAACCTGCTTCTTACAATTCACACATGTGCAGGTTTCAGTGTCCAGAGCAGGCACTCACGTCCACTGCAGTTCATTAATGTTTTAGCTGCCACAGTTGTGCTAATCTTTTTCTGTGGCATATGGATTCACTCAGTAGTTGTTTGGTGAAAGTAAATTAGATTGTTAATTCTGTTTCAGGATTCTACTCTTTTTTACTGCTGTGCATTAATTCTATTAACACATCCATTGAGAAACTTTGTGCCAAGATGAATAACAAGCACAAATGAAAGATAGTTCTGCAGTTCATTAAATAGGTGATAAAAAGGCAGACTGCGTGGTAGGCAGTAACAGTCAGACAGAAAGTAAACAAATAATGTTTGTCTTGGCAGAGTACTAGCTGATACGGCAATCTTTATGCAGTCTTTCCAATTTATCATGATAAAATCTGTCATACAGACCTCAGAAAAATCAAGGCTACATTTACAGAACTTGTTAAACACAGAAGAGATGCCCTTATGATGTGTAAAATCTGCTGCTAGTTTTCATACTTATATATTCTCTTATATATTCCAACATTCCCAGTAACTGTAAATGACAAGAAAGAAGCCAACCACCGGACCAACTCCCAGATCACATCAACCCAACATTTAGGGTGGGGTAGAACACATGGTCTATGAACCAGCCTTGTATGTGCTGGATGCACATTTCCTGACAAATGACAGATGGCACACTCTGCATGATTAAAAAATTCACAAGTACCCATTACTCAGCCTTGAACACACAATAAAGTCATGATTCCTGACCTAGTCAGGCAACTCCTGAGATGCAGGAAGTGGCAGAGTCTCTATGAGCTGTTCAGGAAGGCTGCCTTCATTGTAGACTCTACTGGCTATGTTGCATTTCATGTTTTGTAACGGGGGCAAAAGGGATGCACATTTTTACAGGGATTCAAGAACTTCAGTGTTACTTTAATCTTAAAAATCTAAATAAACTATGATATTTATAACAGCTAGTCTGATGCAATGAAACTGACATTCAGAATCCAGAATATCCAATCAAAGCAAAATAAATATTAATGCAATTAATAACTGTTGGACAAAATTTTCCTGCTTTATTTTTTTCTTTCATGTTACACTTACAGTTCAGATACACAATATTAGTACTCCTCAAGAAGAATGAGGTGTTACATCAAAGTGGCAGCATCCCAAACTCCTCACCATATGTATTGGTGTTGATAGTGACATTTTCTTTTCCTTAGTCTGGTATTCTCTTGGGACTATTCATGTGTATATTATAACATAACTTTACATCTTGTTTATCTATGTAAGTCCACAAGCCCACATTACAGTTTAAGCTACTATTCATTTATTTTTAACACATTTATTTTACATGTTAGTTACTTGCTCTTTATTCATTTTTTTACCCTTAAAATAATTTTGTCCACATCTCTTATCTTTGACTGCTGTTTATATTCCCAGTGCCATCCAATGCCATTCTTTGCCTCTTCTACTACCATGCTATGTCTGCACAACTTGAAATGCCTCATTCAACTCCCTTTTCAAAGGGCAGCACCATGAACCCTGATTTATCAACCTATTTGTTTTAAAGATTAAATATCCATAAAATAAAAAACAGAAATATTTTTAGAGATCCTTTGAAAGTTTGGACTATTTAAACATTAAAGTCATCAGACCACCAAAAATTCTGTTCTTAAGGTTCACACAGAACATTAAAGCTAATGCCAGAAATGCTAAAGGTGCTATATATAGCATAAATACCAAAGTATCAGTGCTCTCCTATGTCAATTATTGATAGGTGAGCATATAAAACATTTTGTGATCTTCATAGCTGTAGAGGTTGAGATAGACAATCAATCATGTTAACTGCACAATGTTTTATGTGCATCCTCTGTACAGAATAAAACAAATTGTGATGAATAACAGGTTTGTAATGTTCAGACAGAAGTGTTAGACTCAAAACCAGGGTAAATAAAATAATTTAATCCAAGTATTATTCTTTATTTTTTCTCAAAAGAAAGAAATACCACTTCTGCACCCTTGCTTCAAAAAAGATTGACAAAGGAGAGAAGAAAGGGAAGAGGAGTCCCCACTGCAGTCATGGCTGAAGTTGATGTTCTTCCTGCAGCAGTGGAGATGCCATGCCACACCATGAGACATATTGTGCTGTTGAGGGAAGCATATTGCCCTGCTGTATGCAAGACAAATTGAGAAGTTACAGCCTAACCCAGTCCAGAAATCTGCTGGTCCATATGTGCTTGTGAGTGTAGTCAATAATGAAATCACACAGGAAAAAAATTAAAATGATGCTTTAAAAGTAGATGGTGAAGCAAGAAAAGAGCAAGTAACCCTGTAAGAAGACAGAGAAGAGAGAAGCTGAAGTTGAAGAAATAGTAGTTTTGCTTTTAGAATACACTTTGAAATGTAATGACTTGATGCAGACAGTAACATCTGGTTCTTGTGCAAAAGCAGATTAATCTGCACCTTTTGATATCTTCAAAACACATGTAACAAAACGGAAGAGAACCTCGAAGGCCACATTTTTCTGGCTGGTATTCAGTTGTGCCTGAAATTAGGTCTGCTTGATATGTAATAATTTCCTGCTGATCTCTAAAAACATTAAATAAAATATTAGTTCTGGTGTAATTATTTTGCATTTCTCTTTCTCAACAGTATTGCAGAAATGCTTACTTGTACACAACCTGCTACTTCCACTTTGACATACTATCCATTAAACTTTGGTCCACAAGGGCAAGGAGCTAGCATTTGTTTCTAGGGAAGTAAGGAGGACAGGGGAAGTGCTAGAAAAGCACAGATTAACATATCACTAGGCTAATTTATCTCAAATGTTAGCAAAGAACAAGTTGGGTTTTTGGGGGGTTTTTTAGTTTTTTTTTTTTTTTTTTTTTTTTTGGGGGGGGGGGGTGGGAGGGGATGGTTCAGAGAAAAAAGTCTCAATATAGTCATAGTTGCAATAGTTTGGAAATACCTGATGGCTACTTAGCAACTACACATAAGTACATCTTTTTGACACACTTGGTAAAATTAGGAGTTAAGAGGTTTTGTTGTTTTCAAGAGAAAAAGAAAGAAAAAAGTCACTTTTTACAAGCTTACAATCTCTTGTATAAAGGCTGAGAAGTGCATTTCAGTGTTCCTTTTATCTTTTTAGGAATGAACATTCGTACCATAACATAACATAACAAAAAGTATTGCAAGGAACTATAAAGAAAAGTCAATATTATAATTGAAAGGGAAGAAGCTTAGCAGGGAACTAATATCAAAGATGTAAGGTATTAAATTATTAGTGCTTGAAGCATAGAATTGATGCTGATCTGCAGTTGAACAGTACATTCCTCAGAATGTAATGGAAACAAGAATGGACTGAAAGAAAATAAACACAATGAACTAGTGCTTTTCTTGTATGTCAGCTAACCCTCAAACCACTAAAAGTTACTACTTTATTTTTACCTCATACTTTGTCACATAAGTCCAAAACTCAACACAGGTATGTCACTATGAATGGCTGGCAGGAGTTATACTTTTAATCACCACTGGTTTCTAATGCTGCAAGCCAAGAGCTGCTCTGAAATGACATGCCAAATCACATATTGTATCATTTTTGTATCTTCAAAATTACTAGGTAAATGTTGCATATTACAATAAATTGAAATTGCCATTTGAAAAAGCAATGCCAATAAACAATTTAGTGGATTTCTTTTGTGAATATGTGCTGTGTAACTACTGTGTCTTTAGGTCACAAAATAAAAACGTGGAAGAAAAGAATATACATCTATTTGCTAAAGATTCTGAATTAAGCTTATATTGCTCACAGAAAGATATCATAAAAAACAGAAGATAGACCCAAATAAACAACTTCAGTCAATTTCTTTCATTTTTCATAATTTACAAGCCAAAAAATAAACAAAATAAAATAGAAGATATTTAAAATAATTTTAAAAACCTGAACACATGAGGTTTAAAATCTGCCAACAAATTTTGAAGTTTTCATTGTACACAATTTCTGCTAAGCATCTGCAAACAACATCCAGGAACATAATTCCCTTGCAGTCCATCTTGCTGCTGCCTGCAATCACATGACAGAAATCTGTTTCTTCAATAAAGAATACAGGTGGATGAAAATTACTTTCTTCCTGAACTCCACTGACAAACCAGGGTAGAAAAGACACTACAAATGGCATCACTCCAAATGTTCTCCCCTTATTCCTTCTTCCCCCACCTTATATGCAGACATTGATCTCACATGGTCTGGAAAATCCCTTTGGTCAGTTTGGGTCACCTGTCCTGGCTGTGTCTCCTCCCAGCTTCCCATGCATCTCCAGCCTTCTTGCTAGCAGGGCAGGACAAAAAGCAGAAAAAGCCTTGGGTCTGTGCAAGCCCTGCTCAGCAAGAAGAAAAATATCTCTGTATTATCATCACTACATTCAGCACAAATCCAAAACACAGTCCTATACCAGGCACTGTGAGGAAAATTAATGCTACCCCAGCCAAAACAGTACAGTTTTATTTCTGAAAACCATGTTAAAATTATTTCTGCAATCTTCTTTATCTGTATGCTGTCTTATATATGACAGTCACCATGAACAGTACACAAATTTACTCTCAGAGCTATATGTTCATGAAAATCACTAAGCCATGCAAAATCCTTTTTATTCATGGAAAGGTTACAGAAAGATAATAAAAAAACCCAAAGCAAACAAAATAACAGCAAGCCACTTAGAAAAAAAATAAAATTCCTAGAGATTGTTACTAAATTTTGTAAGGAGCATTACTACTGCAGTCATCACTAAAAAAGAGAGATGACCACTTATTACTGTAATATCCCACTTTGTGCTGTAGATAGTTATTGCCCTACACTTATATGCTAACTTAATATACCTGAACACAATTAGCTACACGTTACTTACCTTAAAAGGTTGTAGCTATATTCCAATCCAATAAAATACTTCAGCTAAACCACAGCTGCTATACAAATATATCTTTCAAACCACTTTTTTGAATTTCAATGGCTAATTCTATATCTATAGACAAGAGATAATAGATCTATATAAATACGAAATATATGTATCTCTTAATGATACCTGAAATATGTAGCATATAATAATATATTGCACGATTCTATATTTCTGTACTCTTTGATTCTATATAATACATATTTCCTATATTTCACTTTTTTATTATATATATGATTAAATGTTTTGGAAAACAAAAACAAAAAAAAAAAAAAAAAAAAAAAAAAAAAAGGCCTAAAACCTAGTTGGTCAAGAAAAAAATAGTATTCCTAGGTTTTAAATATGTTATAAGATGAAAGCAACTGCTGTTTGTGATTTTATATTCATCTTAAACAACATGTTTGTAGTGAAATGAAATGCTTGCAAATATAAATAGTTGTGTGTCTCAGCAATACCTATTCAGGTCTGAATACTCACAATTATTCTTTCAATTATTCTCAGAGCTTTACATCAGTCTATCAAGATTTATTTTGCTACTCTCACAAGAGGATTTGGAAAATTATGGGATGCATACTTGTTCCAGTGTGTAGAGATATATATTGTATACACAGCTATTATACCTCTGAAGTAAATAATATTCTTTCAGACATGGACAATTTTCAATATACTGTGAGTGGGCCATTGTATTGTGCTTGAGTGACAAAGTGGGGCTACAAGGGGTGGCTTCTCTGAGGAGCTTTCCACATGTCTGACTGAGCCAGTGCCAGCTGGATCCAAGACTGATCAGTCACTGGCCTAGGCCAAGAACATCAGCAACAGTGGTAGTGCTTATGGGACAGCAGATTGAACAGAGAGGGCAAAAAGCTACTGCACAATTGCAACCACAGAGAAGTTAGATTATGTGAGACACTCAGGTCACTGGAGAAGGAGGGGCACGAGCTGCTCCAGGGACTGGAGCTGAGATTCCTGTGCAGCCCATGGTGAGACAACTGCGTCCCTGCAGCCTGTGGAGGACTACAGGATTGCAGAGATTCACCTGCAGCCCATGGAGGGTCCCACACCAGAGCAAGTGGATGGCCAAAAGAGTCTGTCATTCCAAAGGAAAGCCATGCGGGAGCAGGCTCCTGACAGGAGCTATGGCGCCATGGAGAGAAAAGCCCATTCTGGAGCAGCTTTTCTGGCAGGATTTGTGTCACACTATGGGAGCCCATACCCCTGAAGCACTGTGTCCTGTGGAAGAGCCCATTGTGGAACAGTTTGTGAGGAACTGCAAGCCATGTAAATGACCCACACTGGAGAACTCCTTGAAGAACTGTTTGTCATGAGAGGAGCCTCACACTGCAGCAGAGGAAGAGTGTGAGGAGCCCCACCCCTAAGGAGGAAGTGGCAAAAACAAACAGAATGCAACCCCCATTCTTAGTGCCCTCACACTGTTCTGGAGAAGCAGCACAAGAAATCAGGAGTAGTACTGAACCCATGAAGAAAGGAGGGGTAGAGAGAATTTAAGATTTGGTTTTATTTTCTCAATACATTTCTTTGATTTGATTGGTAATAAATACAATTACTTTCCTCAAGTCAAGCCTCTTTTGCCTGTGACAGTAAGTGAGAAATTATCTCCCCCTACCCTATCTCTCCTTGTATTTTCTCTCCCCTATCCAGTTGAGGAACAGAGTGATAGAGCAGCTTTGGCGGCCACCTGGTATCCAGCCAGGGTCAATCCTCTACAGACATTGTAGTGAACCATGTCTTCTTGTATTCTTTTACTTATCCTGGTTTCAAAGGCCAATAGTGTACTTGCAGTCATTATATATTTTAAAAGTCAGTAGTTCAAACATGAAAAACCAATCAGGTCCCTTTTGTAAGCAATTCAATAACTCCTCACTAGAAAAATAAGTGAGGAAAAAAATTTGGGGCACTGTCATTCACTTTTGCTAAATGAGGATGAATTCTACACTGAAATTATCTATTGACAACTAACACTTCTCTGCAATGGTTTGACTGATTCACTACTATCATTGTGACCCAGTTCAAACTCCCGTATTCAGAAGGAGCACATAAGAGAAAGTACATTTCTTGCAACAGTCAGGGAGTAACTTAATTTAGCAATTGAAAGAAATAATAGACTTATTAAAGGAAAAGTGTTTGGCAATTAGCACTGCATTATACATGATAGAGATGTATTTTTTATTTGATGGAATTGTCTGCCTTCTGTTAGGGTCTCAAATTACCTTATTTGTCTCTGTTGAATGATCTCTCACTGATGGCAGGAAAAACATCTCGGCTCTCTCCTGGTCACATAATAAAGTTAGCCTCATCAATAATCAGATCAGCCACACATTTATCTTCCTGCTCAAAGCTGCTATGATCAGAAGCAGAACTGCTTGAAAGGAAGAACTAGGCAGCTTCAACTACAGGGTTTGCTTAATCTTACAAGTTCCCTTCCCCAAGTCCCAAATAAACAGCTGATTCTCTCTGTCCACTGACCTTTGTTTTACTGATATATATATCTATACTGTTTTATTGATATATATAAATATACTATATACTGTTTTATGTCCAGCATTAGTCATAAATTCCTAGTAAGTAAGGCAGCATTCCACCATGCCCTATCTTTCACATCCTTCTCCCATGTATTCCACTTCACTGCCTATAAAGTATGATAGTGTCTTCTGGTTTTGTCTTACTAGTTTAGTCCCAGGTCAGTTTCAGCCAATTAATTTTCCCCTTTTGTGATCTGTGAGTTTCTCATGTTATCATCTTTGAAGTTTAATTCATTGTTAGGAACAAGTCTTCTCACTATATTAAAGTCTATAAATAAGTGTTTGCTTGCATATCATGTAAATGTAAGAGAGCTAGAAAAAAACTGAGACATTTTACCTTAGAGTTAGGTAAAATCTCCCTCAGCTTCCCTATTTACCTCCTGCCTTACTGATTTGCTTCCCATCACTGTCATGTTCCAGCTGCCACTGCTCCAGTCTGTGTGCCCATGTATGGAAAGCTACTGCTTTTTCTGTGTCAGATGCAGGTCTGCTTCCATTTTTACAGTGCTTGAGAGAGTTGAGCCTTCCATTTGAACTAAAAATAGTGAATGTTCTGAAGTGATCAGGAATTGAAAATTATCTCCATCATTTGCTATAGCTCATTTTATTTCTCACTCCTCAAACAGTGAAGAAAGGTATTTCAATTATATTTCTGTCTTTCATTAGCACTTCGTGTGTTTACCTACATGAGTAACGATTTAAAGACCACAGGAATTCACATTTCTGCTTCAGAAGTTCTCAGCTGGTTTCCTGAAATATCTTTATTCAGATTCCTGAAATATCTTATTATAGATAAAAATCTTTCATTCTGATAAATCAAATAATTTTTCTATTTAACCTACTCTGTATTACTCAAACGTGATGTCAAACATTATTTATTGTTACTCTAATTGAAGATCTGAATAATCTAATCAAAATAAAATAAACTGTTATCCTCAGTCCAGTTTAAACTACCTGTTCCAGAAACCCTCAGAGACATGAGGGAGTGGAGGTGGCTCTGCCCAAGCAAAATGGGGCACCAGAACTTGGCAAGATGTCAGCAGACTCAGGACTCAGCAATGGAAAGAAGGTCAATGTTCATGGAGGGAGCTCCCCACTTTCTCCTTAGTCTGGAGTTCTTACAGAGGTTAACAGTTTTCTCCCAGCCTGAGTCTGGAAGCTGATGAAGAGTCAGCCCCAACAGAGAGAAAGGTGCAATAGTTGGCTGTGTCATGACTCCCACAGGTGCTCAGACTCAGACAGTCATTCAGGGACCTTCATCTCAAAAAAACAGGACAGTGGTCACTTGGCCTCCAGCCTGCTGTGTTAACAAGCTAAATCCAGCTCAGGCCAAGGCAAGCCTAGGCATCCCCAGAAACTGTCTGGTCAATGCTATTAAAAGGCTGTGTACTCCTATATTTTGACAGAATATTGACTGGGGCACTCTGCAGTATACTCACATGCATAAAAGCACAAGTACAAATGTCCAGACTAAAAGAGGAATGAAAGAAATATTGATTTTCAAATAAATAAAATTACTGTTAAGTCAGCACCTTTGGTAAGTATTTGTCAAGTACTCAGATGCTGATTACTGTAAAGGTACAACAACTGTAGCACTGAGGAAGCCAGAAAGAAAACAATCCTTCTGTATCAAGTGTTTAATATCACTGTATCAAGTGTTTAAGTAAATTGCTCTAATTGTACAGTAAATTCTAATCCAGTTGGTAAGTAGTGAAATTAAACATTCTTTCTCCCAAGAATACCTCAAGTTTGTTCAGAGGACATACTAAGACAGAATTCCTGAGCTATTAGTCTTGTACTCTAATCCTCATTTTGAGTTATATTTGTTGCAGCAGCTCTCTTGTTGGAGCATAAAAATGAGCCAAGACACAGACTTCTTGTTTATGACAGCGTGAAAGGTGTCCTGGTTGTTCCTCTTTACAGCTCAGCCACCCTGGCCCCAACTATTCACTGACTCTGGCTGCAGCAAGCTCCTACTGTTAGGGGTTTCCCTTGCAGCCTCTGACTGCTGGTTATTCGCCACTAAACTGTGATTGCAGGTGTTAGTTTGCAGACTCTGACTGCAGGCTTTTACCCAGATAGACTGTGACTGCAGGTTCCAACAACAGGCTCTGACTACAGATCCAGACTGACCTCAAAGCAGCAATATACTCTCTCCCCAGGATCCTTCTTTGTGATTCTCTCACTCCCTGTTCCTCAAGATTCCCTCTACTTTAGGATTGCCCCCTAGCTAACCCACTCCCTTCTGTCACACTGATTTTTATTTGATATAGCTGTGACTCACTGGGAGTGAGGCTGTACTGGATAATTAACACAGCTTTTACTTATCAGGGGTGCGGTCACCAGTATTCCCTTCTCCTACAATATTGATGAATCTTAGACTCCTCAGATTAGCTGAGGATTTGAAACATTCTTGAGGTCCTTCAGGTCTATGGTGCACTTCCCTTGCATTATCTTTGTCGTTATTAGCTTCCTCTTTTACTCATATCTCTTACTGAGGTTATTCAGAGAGATGACACCCCTACTAAAGATTGGTTCTGCAATTGCTTCAGTTTTGCTGTCCCTTCAAGGCCTATGCATTTTCTCTTATTCCTTTTCTGGTGCTCCAAAAAATCTAATCAGAGCCAGCTAAGTAAGTTCAGAAGAATCCACATCTGATTTAAAACTAACACTCATGCTTTAAAGACTCCTCTCTGACTAGTGCCATCCTACACACAGACTCCTTCCTTTCATCTGCCACATCTCCTCATCCTCCTTCCACGCATAAATTCCAGGTCTCTCAGCATTTGAGGAACTGCTTGTCCAAGAAGTTCTCAAAAGGCTACATAATTACTTGTAACAGATTTCTTTCTTATCTGATTAGTAACTTTCAAATCTTTCCTGATAATCTGAGGTCATCAGATGTGGTTCCTTGTGTCTTCTCCCTCTTTACCATTCCTTATTTGTTATGCTTGTTGTTGTATACATATAAATGCATAGTATGTGCATATATATATATGCAATATCTTTAAAATAGGAAGTTGAATTATACAAGAATGAGAGTTCATTTTCTGAATGGGAATTATCAAATGCTAGAGATTTTGTACTTCCCATTTTTGGTGGTCAGACTGGTATTTTAAATTATAGATTAAAATCTTAATTTCAGTCTCAGAAATTCAAGTCTGTTAAGACATTTCAACTTGAAAGGCTTTTTAAAAACCTTGATTTTTGCAACAGCGACAGAGTCCTGGGTAGGACTTAAGATGTTATTATTACCAATTGGTCACAATAGTAACTACAGCTGCAGTTACTAGGAGTTGTGTTTTAAATGTTTGAGCTATGTCAAGATATTTGTTTTTTCATATCATGAAAAGCATCTGAGTTCTTGGCAACATTTTTCCTATTTTGTGTGTCATATTGAACAGAGACCTCTAAATGATGTAGTCAAGGTCAAGAGCTAGGAACATAACCGATATATAAAGAAAATTTGAAAAAGATCCCCACAAAGCTTCATCAGCTTTTACCTCTTCCTAATTTACTATTTGTTTATTAAAGAATAAAACTCAAAATAATAATGAAATTAAGAAAAACAGGCTTATATTCTAAATATACCAGTATCTCCATGCATTAAAACACTGGCCAATAAACATATTCGGCATTTCTTCAGGAAATACCATATAAACCCTATAATCCATAAAGAAAACATTGTATCAAAATACACAATCTTTTAAAGTTCTTATCACTATGCCCACAGGATAACACTTGCACCTTCTTCCTTTTCTAAAATTTTCTTTCTTAAAAATATTGTTTTTGAAGAAAGAAAGGAAGAAAAGAAAGGCTTTCTATTTTGTTGGGTTTTTTGTTTTTTTGTTTTTTTTTTTTAATATAGGAAAACAATGTATTTTTAAAACTAAATTTAAAGAACTTTAAAGAATTAATTCATAAAAAGCTTTCTAGTGATAAACATGTCTATGCAATATATTCTGTCCTGCAAAATAATTTTTCCTCCTTAAAAATACCTTAGCTTTTGGGATTTTTTTCTTTTTATGATAACTTTACATGAATTCAGAAATTATTCACCTAACACAGTACAGCTGTTTGAAGATTAATGAATTGTTTCATTGGGTTCAAGCTTTCCACTTGTTTCAGGTACACATTAGTGGTACAATTAATTTCACAACACTGGGATTTTGTCACCCAGCACTTCCTATGGAATTATACTATGATAAATATTCTTTAATTAAATCTTTAAAATGTCATCAATGTTGCATTCTACAAGTGAAATGCAGAAATACCTTCAAGGTTTACAAAATCTTTGCTATCCGGTGGGTGAAGTAACAGGACATAGAGAAAGCCTCTAGGCTGATGATTTCTAAGTCTGTTTATCTTGAAAATGCTGTAATATTTATTAAAGAGATATTTACAAATTGACTATGAAAGATTTGTCACTTTAAGGTTATTAAAGGTAAACAAAGAAATATCTCATTGACTCCAGAATATAATCTTTCATATTCTTAGTGTTGGAGACTATCAGATACTTCAGATTTCAACTGGAAGTCTAAGCATGAGACTATTTTCACTCACACTCTGGCATTCATTTAAAGTGGGACCAGAAATTAAATCTCCTTAAGACTATGCTGTGAAGTCCAGGCTGCATACCATTATTAAACATAAGAAATTGGGGGTTTTTTCCATTTCTAAAAATATAACAAGGTTTACGACCTTAACACAGAAATTAAAATAATTTTCTCCTTCTTCAAGACAAGTGGGAAAAATTTTCTTAATTGCCCTTTCTGTGGCTGACAGGTTGATGGAGGTGATTCTTCCCTGCACTCTGCCCTTATAAGACATCACATGGAGTACTGCATCCAGCTCTGGGCCCCCAAACATAAAAAGGACATCGACCTATTGTGTTAGCGTAGGAAACACATAATCACAGAATGATTGTATGCAATGCTTTATTGAAGAGCTCGGGAAGTCAGGGTACAGACTCAAATCCAACTCCAACAAGGGCTCAAAAAGTATACAGTCTTATACTCTTTCTTTATACAACTCTATGTTAATCATTAAGCCTCCCGTTGTTCTATTGTATACACCCAAGCATGAATTTTGGTAAATATCTTCCCTTGTGATTCTCATGATTCTGGTTTAAGATAATAATATTCAGCTACCAACAATCATTAAAATTATATCACCTATCATATGATGATTAGGTACAGCTTCACCCGACCTAGTAGAGAATAACTTTATTTCTAAGGTCTATGTGTCTAAGTACAAATTGTTCTCATTCCCCCCTTCTCCTCTGATTACACAGGCAAAGTTATACTTGATTTGGTTAAAACAATAGCATGAAAGCAACATCCTGGTTGCAGTGAAGCTGATGTTCTATTCCCCAGCTTTGTGGCTGCAGAAATCATTTTAATTTTAACCCTATGCTATCAACTGGGGTGAGTCCAGAAGAGGGCCACAAGAATTACTTCTCCTGTGAAAAAGGCTGAAACATTTGGTGTTGTTCAGCCTGAAGAAGAGAAGGCTCTCAGGAGACCTTACAGCAGCTTTTCAATATATTAAAGGGCCTTCAAGAAAGATGACTTTTTACCAAGGCCTATAGTGACAATATAAGGTATAACAGTTTTAAAATGAAAGGGTAGGTTTGAACTGAATGTTAGAAAGAAATTCTTTGAGTGTGGGGAGGCACTGGAACAGGTTTCCCAGAGATGTTGTGGGTTCCACATTCCTGGAAGTGATCAAGGTGCAAGATTAGGTTGGCTGGGGTTTTGAGGAGCCTAATATAGTGGATGATGTCAATGTCAGATGCAGGGGGGTTGTACTGGATGATCTTTGAATGTCCCTTCTAATCCAAGTGGCACTATGATTCTATAACTCTTTTTTTTTACATCAGTATTTGATTACAATATTTAAAATACTGAGCACCACATTATTACTTTATTTATTTTAATATTTTCTACTTTAAATAATTTATCTTAATTCTGTTCTTTGGATAAAGAGCACCAGCATTCTGTCCTGTGACTTTCAGCATAGACTCTCTCAGATTCATTGTCTGAACTATCTGGGTAAGAAACTCGTAACTTGAAAATCAATGGTTTCAAGGAGCTGGGACATAAATATTACTAGATCTCCAGAAATATGGGTACAAATATGATAAAAATAGAGTAAAAGGAGACCTAGTGCATGAAACATTATTCTAGAATGGAACTGTCTTAATATGATCTGCAAGTTTTTTGGAATGACTCTGCTTTTTCTGTTGGGTTGATGGCGGTTGGATGCACTTCTCAAACAAAACATTAACTAAACACCTATTTTCCTAGTTTCCAAATCTATTATTTATGTTCATATCTGAAAAAGAAAAGAAACCAGGTAAGAACTATAAATCTTTTGATAGAAAACTTCTATCGAGACAGCTATTTTCTGATCTTTGCTCATCCTGACTGTAGGCTCCACATATCTATTCTGTTCTCAGTCACAAAACTCTCAAGCTTCAAAAAGACTTCTTTGAAGCAAGCCTTTGACATAGCTAGAATAACTAACTTTGAGGTGGTTATTTGGTCACTGAAGAGAGAAAAGTGGTCACATTCTTTTTCTTATGCCTTCTTTTTCTTTAGTCTGTTAGTATTTCAAAGCTTGAAGTGCTGTTCTTTTTGTAACTTAGTCAAAGATTCATGGCTTTCATTTGAATGATATCATTAGTCATATAAGAGAAAAGTGACTAAGACAAAAAGAGTGAGAGTTTCACGGGGAATAAAAAGTCATTATATCCTAGTCACAAAGTTTTCTAATCTGAAAGAGTACCTACAGTACCCTGCAGAAATGCCTGTGAAGTGCTCAGCCCAATCAAATCTCCCCACACTTGTCCTTTGAATTCTTTGTTTCTAGCTTCTGTTGCATGCATATTTAATCAGACTTCTCAATTCTGTATATGCAAAGCAAATTTTAAATATAATATGCTCTATAGAAAGGAAAAGGACCCATTAACTCACTTCCAAAGCTGATGATTAAATTTAAAAAAGTACCTTATCCAAAATGGAGTTGATTGTAAGTCTCCCATCAAAAACATTCACAATCACTCACCATCTTATGCCACAAAACAATCTATTACAGCCAGTATCTAGATATTTTATTTATAATTTCATTTTTATCTAAATATTTACTAAATATTTTACTCAGTTTAAATGAGTACTCATTATTCTATGCAGCTTATTCATTATCATTTTTAGCTAGCCTAAAAAAGGAAAGGAAAGATAATACAGAAATTATAAAGTAGGCTTTTAATATCAAGGTGATTTTAAATGAACTATCTGCCTTCACCACCAGAGTAGTTTGTAGATCAGAGTCCTCATGAGGTCTTCATGTGTGTATCCTCAGGAAGCCTATCTCTATGGTATTTGAAACAAATTAAAAGGGAAGCTGAATAGCACATCATCCACAAAACCTTGAATATTTCTGAGATTCATGGACCATTGTCTGTTGGTTTCCCTCTCTTTAGACTTGCACTAAAAACTATCTCTCCAGGTTTTTAGAATCCTTATACCACATATCGTCACCTGTCACATCTCTTATTTTCTTAAGTGGAATTGGAGGGTGATAGGCTAGTGCTGTTTGTCCTGTTTTTCTCAGGTATTTTGCCTTTTAGCTATACACCTATTCAAGACAAGAAGAGAACTTTCACTGTCTTCAGTTGTTTAGAAATTTAATTTGGAGGGGATTAGAACTGTATCTAGTATTTCTCTGACCATGCTGTTACAAATGTAAGTGCAAATTTCCATGAATGCAAATTTCCATGCACATCACTAAGTAACACATTTTAAGTTAAGAAGGTGGTAAGACCCAGGCTGTAGAGAGGAGTGGATAGAAATTTCTCAGTTTTATGGACAGGGTGATCACTCTTTCATGACCTTCACACATCCAGATTTGAAAACATTTGAGTTTCTTGAGGAGGACAAAGCCTGTCCTCTACTACAGGAGGCTACAGAAAATGGAAGGGGACAAAGGCATAATTTACCTTAGATAAACAGCCTTATTAGTAAAGATTTACTAATATTAGACCAATTTTTAGTAATATTGACTATTTTTATGAATTCATTCACTAACATTCTAAATTATGCCAATAGTCTGTATTTAGTGTTGGCATGCTTGAGCTCTCTACTAAAGAACAGTTCTGCTTAGCTCAGGTTGTCATGACCCATGAATTTATTTCATAAGGTGGCAAGTGCTCATTAACTGTAATGGTTCTTAAATAGAAGAAGGAAGTCTTAGGTATTGTACACTGAACCTTGGTAGACATTAAATATAGTTATTATATTTATTTTATTTTATTTTTTTTAAACTGAACTCCACTGCAATTTAAGGAATGAGCTAGACACTTGATAAATACATTGTTTTATATTAAAAAGTCCGTGTATTTCATGGGCCTTTTATATTTTACAGTGGAAGACACCACTAACGACTCTATCAAGTCAGCAGAGCAGATGTCTAGGATTTTTGTAGTGTTCCTACCTACATTCCTAGTGCTTCCAAAGACAAAACAGTATATCTTGAAAATAATTTGCATCTGGTGACCTATCTACATAAACCCCATATTTAGGAATTCTTCTAAAAAGCAAATTGTCTCAGAAATTTTTAATATTCATATTCTATATACATTTTATTTCTCTTAAAATTTCTGGGGCAGGTAAGAGGAAGAAGGGAGAAACCACTGAGAGTTATTGACTGAAATTTTAGGATAAATATAAAACATTTGTAATTCTATATGAAAATCAATCGTCTTGAATATATGTTTCTCTTAAATATTTTGCTTTGTGTAGTAAATTCTTTTCTGTAGCAAAGATTTTAAAACACAGTCCTCTGAAGACAGGCTTCTGAGTATGCAGGTTGCAGACAATCTAAAATGTTTTTTGATCTTGAATAGAGAATGGGTTTTAATGATGCTTGAGATGTATTCGACACTACTGAGATTTGTACTGTTCAGTTGCTGCCTATAAGACCACCTCTGAGAAATGAAGCTCTTAAAATTTAAGCAGTTATCACTATAGTGCATCACCTTTTTAGGATGGTAGAATTTCATTAATACCATTTTTGTAGGTGTTTGGCCAGATGTTGCTCTTTCTTTCATGTGACTCTGCTGATTTAAACACAAAAGTCATCTATTCCACCACGTGATGCAACTTGGGAAAAAAATAAATTGTTGCTTTGCAAGTTCTCTTTGTCTGGAGTTCAGCATCCTCTGCTCTGAAGGGAGTTTGAATTTCAACCTAGCAAAAAAATAATTAGAAAAAAAGATTGTTGCCATTTGAACAATAGAATGTCAAAATCTGCCATAATAACATTATTCTAAAATATTCAGCCCTGAAGCAGTTCTAGCAAACTTTGAATATGCTGAATAGGAGATGTTAACAGAGACCAGGTGGGCTTCCAGCAGCAGGAGGCAATATAGGCGAAAAAACAATGAGAAACTTAAAATGTATAGTTTAGGATATTTTCTACAGAGATTTTTTTTTTTTTTTTACAACTCTCTGAAGTCAGCACCTGCAATTTTCTCCATTTCAGCATTTACTGAAACTTCTGCAGAGCTAGTAAAAGTAATTATTTTATTTGAAATTCTTCCACAGTCTCTCATGCTCTTGCTGTTATCAGTTCTGCCACTCAGGTCTCCTGCTAAGGAGTCTTGTTTATTAGGCAGAAAGAAAGATAACACTTCTAAAGTTGCACCTAAGAACATCCTTACTATGGTACAGTATTTTGAATATTTATTTCTTTGGGGGTTTTAAGTGAATTCTCTTCAGTACTATTAATTATTATATATTGAGAGCTGTGAATATTGTTAATGTGTTTGTCATAACAGACATTATGTAAAATAAGGAAGGGCCTGTTAGTGGGGTGCTATAGGATATAACACATACAGGGTATATGTGTATAATGATTTGATAACATTTTAATTTTCTCCACTTGTATAAATGAAGGAAACTGAAGCTGCAATAGATGTTTAAGGATTATTTCTTGGTGGCAAAAATAGAATTAACTTCTTCCAAATAGAAATGTACCACATGAAAGAAAGGAATAATCTTAAATACGGCTTTAAAATTCATATAATGTAATAATTCAGAGATATAAGGATAGAGTCAGAGGAAAAAAAAAAAAAAAAAAACAACTCCTGAGACAATAACTCGTATTTTTCAGCAAAATGTTCCTTTTTCAAAGTAAAGAAGCACATTCTGCTTGAATTTTTTCAAGTCTGTCTGGGCAGTATACTGGGAAACATCCAATACCGAAGGACAGAAAAAAAAGAACTTTTCTAATTCTAGTGTTTCTTTCTGAACAAAGATTCAGGTTAAGCACCTCCAAATGTTTGCAATTCTGTAGAAGTGGCAGAAATTCTACACTCTTTCAAAAAATGTACCATTCTCATTCTACATTCTTTCAAAAATAATTGGTAGTCAGTTTTCAATGCATTTCACTGACTGCTCATTCAGCCCTTATTTCAGCTGCCTTTCTATGAGTATGTTATGGAATTCAATTGTCACCCTGACTTTTCAGCGTTCTGATGTTTACATTCTTGGACTGGAGCTTTCTCATGCATTGTAACATAAACAAAGAGTGATTTTTGTAAATTATGCATTCCTTCCAGGGGGAAGGACAAATTGATGAACTTCTAGGTTGACCAATCTGGTCAAAGAGGTGTCAACCTCATCCCCCAATCCCTGATCAAACTCCAAAGACTATATAAGTCAAAATCCCAAATAAACGTCCTTCTTTCTCCTCCTCACAACTGGATGGTGTGAGTGTGGTTTTTTCATGTCCATCTGGTGACAGTCAGTGTCAAAGACTTTCCTGAATTCTGGGTAGTCAGAATCCACTGCTTTCTTCAAATAGGGACATTTCATCATAGAATCATTTAGGTGGAAAAAAGACCATCAAGAAAATCAAGTCTGACCTGCCACTGCCAAGTCCACAAATAGACTATATCCCTAAGTGGAGCACCCATGAATTTCTTTAAGACCTTTGGGGGTGGTGTTCCATCCACTCCCCTAGGTAGCCTGTTTCAATGACAAAATTTTTCCTAATCTGTAATCTAAACCTCTCCTTGGTGAAACTTGAGGTAATTTCATCCTCTCACTTTTTACATGGAAGAAGATATAAATGCCTAACTCACTTCCACATCCTCTCAGTTGTAGAGAGTGATAATGTCTCCCCTGAGCCTCCTTTTCTCCAGGCTAAACAACTCCAGCTCCCTCAGCCAATCCTCGTAAGATTTGTGCTCCAGACCCTTCCCCAGCTCCATTGCCCTTCTCTGGACTTTCTTCAGCCTCTCAATGTCTTTTGTAGTGAGGAGCACAGAACTGGATGCAGGATTTGAGGTGTGGCCACACCAGTTCTGGGTACAGGGAGACAATCCCTGCCCTGGTCCTGCTGGCCACACTGTTGCTGACACAGGCCAGGATGCCACTGGCCTTGGTCTCTTGGGCACATCCTGGCTCATGTTCAGCCAGATGTCCACTAGCAACCTCAGCTCCTTTTCCTCTGGGCAGATTTCCAGCCACTCTTCCCCAAGTCTGTGGAACTGCTTGGGATTGTTGTGACTCAAGGAGAGGATACAAAACTTTGCTTTTTTGTACCTCATACAATTGGCCTCAGGCTGCTGATCCAGCCTGTGCAGATGCCTGTGCAGATCCTTCCTACTGTCAAGCAGAGCACCACTGCTGCCCAACTTCGTATGATCAAAGTATCAGGTTGGTCAAGGATAACTTGATGATAGCTTGATCTGCTTTATGAATCCATGTTGACTACTCCTGAAGGTTTTCTTGTCCTTCATGTGCCTGGAAATTAGGATTAGATCTGTAACCTTCTGAGGGATCAAGTGAGGCTCACCAGCCTGCATTTCCCTGGACCCTTGTATTGCTGAAATGCAAGCTTTGCTCTTCATACTGAAAACTGGTACATTGAAATCAAAACCAGAAAAGCAATTATTTTTATCACCTTTTATAAAGCTAAACTTATCATAAAAACTTTCTTTGATAGGGCACCTTCACATTTTCTTCTATTATGCAGAATGAATTATGGATACAGAGTAAGAGTTCTGTCACACCCCAATTACCTCATTTCCAGCCGACTACTCATGACTACATCTGTGACTGAATTAGAAAATATCTTGCAGGTTAATGAGATCTCAGTAAAGTACACTGAAGCTGGACAAGGGAAATCATCCTATTTTTTCCATATTTAATAAAAATACATTTAACCTATAAAAAACAGTAATGGGTATTGTTTTCTAGATGCTCCATGAATTTTAAAACATCTAATGAATTTCCTATTTCAAACTCATGGTATCACTAATTAAAATTTTGTCTTCAAGAGGAAAAATGCAGTTTTCCCTTCCTTTCAGGGGAGGAATGTACAATAATTGAAAAGAAGTATATAAAAAAATCCCCATAATACCCATTTATAAATGCTCGACAGGTACTGACATATAAAAAATGCTTTCTTTCCAACTATAACACTGTAATTTTATCTGTAAGCACTAATATTAAAAAGACATAGGAAGAAGATTGAATTAAATTTTTATTATCAATTTAAGAATCATGGTTTCTTTTCCAGAAAAAAATAAATAGAAAAAAAACATAGAACACTGAGATATTAATGTGAAAATTTTAAGAAATTTCCTTTCCAAGTACTTAAGAAATTAAAATCATAGCATTCACAAAAAAAAAAGAATATAAGAAGAATGAAAATTGTAGGATTAAGGAATTGTTGTTTTTTTTCCCTTTTTCCACTCACATGACCTCGTTTTACTGTGATATCAGATTGACAGAAAGTACAACCATAGAATCACAACTCTTCTGGGTTGAAAGGGAAATTTGAGGGTCATGTAGTCCAACTCTCCTGCAATAATTATAGACATCTCCAACTAGATCAGGGTGTTCAAAGCCCAGCCCAATCTGACCTTGAATGTTTCCAGGGATACGACATCTACAATCTCTGAGCAACCTGTGTCTTTACCACCCTCATCATAAAACGTTTTTCCTCATATTTAATGTGAATTCACTCTTTAGTTTAAAACCACAAATCCTTATTCTATGTCTACAAGCCCTGTTAAAAGGTTGGTTCCCATGTTTCTTTTATGCTATCTGTAAGTACTGATAGGGTCTCCCTGTAGCTTTCTCTTCTCCAGGTGGAACAATCTTAGATCACTGAGCTTTTTCCGGAAGAAGAAGTACTTTATCACTCATCATTTTTGTGGCCCTCTGGCCTCTTCAACAGTTTATGTTCTTTTTGTGCTGAGGACACCACCTCTGGACACAGCACTGCAAGCCTGAGCAAAGAAGCAGAATCATCCCTCTCAACCTTTTTCTGCAGCCCATAATGTAGGTGGCTTTTCATACTGCAAATGCACATTGCCAATTCATGTCCAGCTTTACATACACCAATATATACAAATCCTTCTCTGCTCTCAATCTGTTCAACCCCCCAACCAGGGGTTGCCCCACCCTAGGTGCAGCACCTTGTTTTTCACTTTGCTGAACCACATGAGATTCCCATGTGCCCACTTCTCAAGCTTGTCCAAGTCCCTCTGGATGGCATCCCATCCTTCAGGTGTGTCAACTGCACCACTCATCTTGGTGTCATCAGCATAGGTAAGAATGAATAAATTGTTGTTATTGCTTAACAAAATGCCTGATGACTAAGGAGTTCAATATGTAGCATTTTACAATGCCTGATTTATGTACAGATTTTACCACAAGTGAGTTTGGCTATGTCGAAATAGATGTTGCCGTTACAGATACAAAGAAAAATATTTTTTCATAAATTCTACAGCACAATTAAAGTGACTCAATTCTAGTCCGTCTGAAGCTATGCAAGCGCTCATATTCTTATGTTACTGTGGTATCTGGTTTAAATACAAAACATCTCTTTTTGTTGTCATTGTTCCTAAGCACAATAAAATACACATTATCTCAAGGATTAAAGAGAAGAGTACACATTTTCATTTGAATATGTCAGTGCAAAATGACAAATAAAGGCATTTTATCTAACAAAATTTAAATTGCTTCTTCCACATGGAGAATTTCATACCAAGATGCTTTTTCTAAAGACTAATATTTCTTATATTTCCAGGACTATATGCTTCTTAGAACGAAGCAAGCTAGTGAATGAAGAAAAAGATAAAAGTATAAGGAAAAAAAGCCAAAAGCTCTGACCCATTTGGAAAATTCAAATACTGTTTTGTTTTGTGTTTTTAAAAGTAATTTTTGACATTATGGAATTGCCTGGACAAAACAGTGGAAATTTCATTAAAACTCCACGACTTGCAAAGGCATTGTTCAGAATGAATATTCAAGTTTTATTATAATTAAGAAATATTGTTTCACTGTAATCCTGAAAACTAGCCAACAAATAACCTGACTTTCAGCATCAAAGATTAGGTCATACCTCCTCATATACTGAGCCTTGCGCATCTCCATTCACTCAAATTAACCATTTGCTTTCTCCAAGAATTATTTCATGATCAACATCAAATACAATTTGCATCAAAGACACATCTATCTTCTCACTAATCACATTTATCAGTAGTCAATGATCCGATCACAAATTTGCAGACATGAGTGCAGATTCCAGAACCTTCGCGACACAACACTAGCAGCTCTCATTCAATTTTACAAAACTGCTCCACAGCTATCTATACCTGAGACACGTCCACTAGGTCTACATAAAGTAATTACATCCTTCAGTAAAAGTTATGTCTCCTAATTCATATACTGAATTCCCTACAAATGCATAAATGTATACAAAAATTATTTATGGACATTAACTGTACACATTAGGATCAGCAATGATTAGTTTCTGGTATAATGTGAAACAATTTAGCAGATGTGGTTTGGTAAAGCAAAAGACTATGCTTGAGACACAAATAACCTAACAAGATTCTGTTATTAGGAACTTGGAGATAATATTTTAATTTTAATTTTAAATTAAAAATCATTAGGCCAAAATCTCTCTTACAAAGAAATACTGACCATTGGTATTCCTGGATGTTGAGAACATCTTCACATGAAATATTTGACTCACACTGAAATTAAAGTTTCACACTTCGACAACCTTGCTTCTTAAAGAGATACTTTTGTGTTCTTTTTAACAGAGATCTGAGCAGAGTGCTATTGTTAATTAAACAAACATCACAATTACATAAAGCATCTCAGATATGACAGAAGTTAACCTTTACACTTCATTAACCCTGTTATCATTTTTTGATGTTTTCAAAAGCCTCAGAGGAGACAGCCATCAAGGTGCACAATACTGATTTTGAGGTTAAACTTTAGATCTCGTAATACTGCTTATGTACCATTTTAGACATCTGTGGAAATGAAACCACAGAAAACAATAAAAAAGTAGCAATAATGTATTTTCCTTTGTAGAGTAAGGTTCAAGGAATAATATCAATTATTAATTATTAATAATCTCAAGGTGTTCATCATATAAGGATAAGGTAAGCACTTTCATAAGTATATAAGCAATGTTTCCCAGATCCATTTTTTTTATTTTACACTCTCACAAGAAATAATGCATAATAAGAAAGAAAAAAACCCAATCCATAAATAACTGTAAGTATAGACCTTTCCCTATAGGATAACTTGACAATATTTATATTGTTCCCTATTCCATCAGCAGGAGACAATGGAAAGGGAATAATGTTGGTTTTGTTTAAACTCTAAGCATAAACTCTACCAGCTGGTGCACTCCGTTGGGAACTGATATGTGGGTCAGCACGTTGCATCATCAGCATTTCTTCAGCAAATCCACCTGCTTGAGTAAACAGACAACATGGGGCTCCAGTGTAGCAAACTACATTATTAAACAGATAACTTCCTTAATTTGTGGCTTTCTTAGCATTTTATTTCAGGTAATATTAGCTTTTCTTGAATAAAAGTATTTCATTTTGTAACTAGCTTCAGTGAGCTGATAGGTTCTTTAATGAGAGTATAAAAAGGCAAAAAAGTAACTTTGCTGATGTAACTATAATACAGGGGAAAAAATCAACAGAATACGAAATTTATTTAAGTAGATAAATAAATTACTTAGATAAATAAATTACATAGATAAATAAATTACTCATAAGAATAATTGACAACTATTTTATTGTCCTAAGCTGAGTCTTAAACAGATGTTAGAAGTTTAGTTCGTTATTTTGCACAGTAAGCTTTCTAGTAGCCTTTGCTACATCTAGAGTTTAGCTTACTGTATAGGCAAAACCACCTTAGATATGTCCTATATTTATGTCACATATTTATGTCCTATATTTACATGCTGTAAATAATTATTTATTTAGTTTTCCTGCTCTGCCTTGGAAGATGTTTAATTCCAGGGGAATCAAATCTTCTTCATCTGAAAGGACAGGCCTATTAAAAACAGAGAACCACACAATAAAACCCCAAAAACCAAAACCAAAACACAAAAAAACCCAAAAAAACCCCCCCAAAAATCCCCCACCACCAAACACATGCAGTCACAATAATTGAAAGCAGATGGGATAAACTAAACACAGCATAAGCATAAATAAAGACTGAAAGACCTCATGAAAATCTGAAAGTCAAAGCTTGTCTCATTGGAATAAGCTGCTGCGGGTTGGCCTTCAATGAAAGCTCTTGATGTTTAGAAGGGTAGTTCAAGATCTATGTCTTGTGAATTAATCAGCATATTCATATTTTGGAAAGGTTATAAAAGGCATAATGTTGGCTGAACATTAATTTCTGAAAAAAGTCACTCTTTCTTCCTAAGAAATGAACTGTTTCCTATTGAAACAAAATTTATTTTAAATGAACAATTTAGAAGCTATTTAAAATATTCCAGCAGTATTTCTGTTCCATTATTCTTGTCATTTCTTTTTTGCATTTGAATTTGCATATCTAAAATCCATGTTGGTTGATGCTGTAAATATTCAACAGAAAATACAGTAAAGAATGTTCTTCTTTTATATTTACGTAAAATATATAATTTTAGCTAAATGACAAATATTAACTCTCAGTGTTCCAAAGGTAATTCAGAAGTCTAGCCTCATAGATTCTCTTGATTAATGCATATATATATACACACATATATGTCTCAAATAAATAGACTTTATGCTTTTTTTTCTGAAGAACTACTTCCCTAGATTATGTTCACATACACCAAAATCCATCATATGCTAAGATTGTTTTGAATCCAAAACATCAATAAGGAATTTTTTATTAGAACTGACAGAAAAATTCAAAGAAATATTGAATTTAAGTGGGTTTTTCATTACTGAGAATAAGCATCCATGGATTCGAAGTGAGAAATAAAAAACTAAGATACATGTCCTTTAGAAGTTGTGAGGATAAAGCAAAATTGTATTTAGAGACAGCATGAATTGAGGGGAGCCAATTTTGATACTATCATGTTTAGTTGGTATGTCTATATCTTCTGAGAAGTAGAACAGCAGGAATGGGGGAGGTATTTATAAACACAAGCTCTGCAGTCAGCTGGATTTTAAGTATTGGAAGACTGTGATTAGATTCCCCTAGAGTTCTGCTGTGCAGGTTTAACAAGCAAAAGTCTTTCAACCTTTCTTCATACATCAAGCTCTCCAACATTCCAGTTATCTGCAACCATTTCAAAAATCCACTCAAGCTTTTCCACTTTTCGCTTAAACTGGGAGAACCAAAGCCTGATGCAACATACAAAATAAAAAAAGCCTGATACATCTGATAAGTAATTGAACAACTAGGTAGAGTAGGAATGGTAACATCCTCTGATGTACTCACTATACTCTTGCTGATGCAGCTCAGAAAAATGTTGTATTTTGTTGCTGCAATGGCACACTGCCAACTGATGTTTTTTCTATGATCCATATGCAGCAAAGCTAAGGGAAATGTCCCCTGCCAATGGATGAGCTTCTGGCAAATAAAGTGATGGTTTTAAAATGGTGTTACTTAATTTCATCACTGATTAGAATATTATTCAAACATCTGTAATCCTGTTTTGGAGACTAGAAATCACATGCTTAATTGTTTGAACAATCTCCCTTCTCATGTCTGGCAAAGCAGACATTTATAATCACATGTAGAAAACACTTGCTCTAACTCATGTACATGTGCAGAGAAAATCTCTTTATTTTCTTGCCACTAGCATGAATCTGCAAAGTATTGCTTAAGGCATCAAGAAATTGAAAAGCTTTGTTAGGAACTGAGATCTGTAGAACAAAACCTGTGGAAAAAAACCCCATATTTTCTTCTGAAATATTTTGTAACAGCTAGGTAAAAATTCCTTATAAAAAATTGTTAGTATTACCAGTATTACCCATTTTTGTTAGCAAATAATTTAACTATTGATATTTTTATTTTTATTTATACAAAAATATTAGTCTACAGGCATATTTTAGCAAATTATAGCTCAGCCCTAAACTTTTTAATGGAAGGTTTACTTACCTGTTTATTATTTGTTACCTGTTCAGTGTAACAGAAAACTTAAGTCACAATGCATTTCATTTGTCCTCCTGATTAAAAAAAATTAGCATCTGAAATAATCTGTATTATTTATTGCTGCATATTTCTAGCATCTGATACGTGTGAGATTTTCCCACATATCTCTTTAAATATATGACATTTTTGGTTTAGGCAATCTTCCATGTATACGTGTCTATACACAAGCTGAACTTGCTTAAAATCTTCAACTGCACACACACACAGAGTTAATTTGGGACAATGTTCCTTGCTAGGTTCTGCTTGAGCTACATGGCAATCATGTCTTGTGCCATTTACCTTTCTGATCTGGAGCCTAATATTTGATCTCAGACCTGCCTCATCACTTGTGACTTGTCTGCTGGGCGTGAACTCTTTGATAAACCAGAGCTCCTGCAACAGACATGCCCTTATTGCTTGTGTACTGTGGCTACACAGGTTGCCAGTGAGTCTGGGATTGCCCATGCCCTCAGCTCCTAATTCACCTTCTCAGGAGGAGAAGCCCCTTCCTGGTGCTCTCTGAAGCCTGTGGTGAATGTTTACCTTTTTTGTACTTTACCAAGTGTTGGATTGATTTTGTGGGTTGGAGGTTTTTAGAATAGCTTTTCAAACATCAATGTTTCAAAGACAAAGCATACTTCTAAAAAAAGTTCAAGCTGATCTTGCTTATAAGGATTCTTCCACTTCTTAAGGCTATCTATTCCTTTTCAGCTAGAAAATGGTCTCCCCTGTGTCAAAGAATCATAGAGGTTGATGACTAATCCTTTAATGAATCTTATGTTGTTAGGGCATTGTTGATGATCATGTAACGAATGACTATTATAGAAACAGAAGAGTACTCTGATTCAGTCCTTTTCAGAGGATACAACCCACATTATCCAACTATATTTTTGGACAATAATTTTAAATCTGAAATGCTATTATTCCATATTCTTTCACAGTCTCATCTGAATAATTTTGCACCTGTTATCTAGATGAAATTCCATGTGTTACACTTAGTCAGACAGATTATATACATACCCCTTTGTTAGCAGTTTAATTCCTGGCAATAATTAATCAAGATTGCTTTTGAACCCTGCCTAAACTTTTCTTATAGAATACTTTCTCCAAGGACTGGATTATTGTTTATATTTTTTAAAAATAGAGACTAATTTGGAAAATAATATATGCATGCCTGTGATTTGATGACTTCCTTGTCTCCAAATTGGAGAAACATGGATTTTATTATTAATTATTGAATAAGGAATTGGCTGGCTAGGTGCAGCCAGAGTTGTGGTCAATGGCTCCGTGGACGCCAGTAACAAGTGTTCCTCTGAACACTATCCTGGGAGCACTGCTCTTTGAAGTCTTTATTAATGACACAGACAGTGACATCAAGTGCACCCTCAGCACGTTTGCTGATGGCACAATCTGAGCAGTGCAGTAGATACAACAAAAGGAAGGGATGTCATCCAGGGCAACCTGGACTAACTTGAGAAGTGGGTCCATTAGAGTCTCATGAAGTTCAACAAGTGCAAGTGTGACGTGCTGCACCTCAGCTGGGGTAACCCCAGACATGAGCAAAGACTGGGAGAACTAATGTGGAAAAGGACTTGGGGGCTCTTGTAAATGAAGAGCTGGATGACAGTCAACTGTCATCTGAATCCAAATCTGGGGTCCTCACTGTGGCCTCTCAGTACTTAAAGGGGGTTTATAAAAAGAGAGAGAGCAACTCATTTCTGTGATGACTTAGGGAACTTCTGACTTTGAATATAAGCAATACTAAAGAAATATAAAAGCTGGATTAATTGGAAAATAGACACAACAAGTTAAATATTTTGTGTCAAAGGAGTCTATTGTGACAGTGAGTAAAATTCAGCATTAATTTTACTTTCTTCATCTAAAGTCTGTAGCAAGAAATGATGTTTTGATGCATTGTGGCTGATACATTACCAAAATCCATTCCTTTCCTCTATTCTGTCAGCCTCCTACTCTCCAAGGCAGCACAATATAAGTGTGATGGCATGAAGAAGAAAAATATATATATACACACATTCAAAAGAAAAAAATTTATGTCTTCCTCTTATTAAAATCATTTCACTTTCAAGTTCATACATTCTGCTTGTTTATTTGTCTCTTTCCATGTGTGCCTCTCTGATTTTATGAAATCTTGTTGTGGGTTGAAGGAAGGCAGCTCTGTCATGGCTGAATTTTCTTTTGAGATGTAGAGCTAGTAGCACTGTCAGTAGAATTTCTGATGTTTAGTTATCCTGTATATAATACTGCAGCAATTCCATTATCAAGAAAGTGTGGCAAATGGGATATTCTTTTTCTCCTGAAGTAGCTTGCTTTAGCAGAGTAGAAATCTTCCACTGCCTCCAGATGCCAAAAAAGACTTGACTGTTCTTTGTTAATTCAGTGCTTTTCCCAGAATAAGAAGCACAAAAAATCCAGCCATCTTATGCAGGTGTTTTGTGGCAAAAAATTTTGTACTTAAAGGCCTGCCAGATTTCAAAGACAACTCTCCAAGTCTGTAAAATTCTAGTCCTCCATATGCTTTTACAGTTAGGAAATACAGATAGAACACCACCTCTGCATTTTCTTTCATCCCTCTCAATAAGAAAAGGCAGAACAAAGAGCATAACAACATCTTTCAGCCCTAGAATGATTTGCAACCTAAATCAGTAATAAGAACTTTGTGATTATTCGCTTCATCATGGTGTCTATCCATGCTGCCTATACGAATACACATTGAATTCAATTGAGAGAGCTTCCTTGCTGTTTTGATTTCAATTGTAGTTACAGTGAACACCATAACATATTCAAGTTTGCAGCATTGACTTGACCTTGATTATTTTCTCAAGGTGAAACTTTTTCTTTTTTTTTTTTTTTTTTTTCTTTGTTTGTGGCCTTTTTTTGGTAGGTTTTCTGTTTTTGCAGTGCTTTTTGTTTTCTTTTCTTTTTTTCTTTTTTCCTTTCCTTTCCTTTCCTTTCCTTTCCTTTCCTTTCCTTTCCTTTCCTTTCCTTTCCTTTCCTTTCCTTTCCTTTCCTTTCCTTTCCTTTCCTTTCCTTTCCTTTCCTTTCCTTTCCTTTCCTTTCCTTTCCTTTCCTTTCCTTTCCTTTCCTTTCCTTTCCTTTCCTTTCCTTTCCTTTCCTTTCCTTTCCTTTCCTTTCCTTTCCTTTCCTTTCCCTTCCTTTCCTTTCCTTTCCTTTCCTTTCCTTTCCTTTCCTTTCCTTTCCTTTCCTTTCCTTTCCTTTCCTTTCCTTTCCTTTCCTTTCCTTGTACTATTTCTACTGTTTCATTATATTTTGGTGCCTCAAAATAAACTTTTATTTTTCTTATTAAAATAAACAAAGAAACCAAACCAAAGTAAGCAAACAAACAAAACCATAGATTTACTTTTTTTTCCTTTTTTTTTTTTTTTTTTAACAGAAGTCCATCCCTCAAAGCAGGTATGATTTATATATCAGAGTTCAAAAAATTCTGTCATAATTTTGATGTCTAGTAAGATTATTTTCTTTATATACTCTCTGTAGTTCAGAAAAAGAATGGAGATAATGATGATAATGGGAAAGTACTTAAAATGTGAAAATAAAAACACTGAACAGCTGCAAAACACTAAGAAACTATTATACATGGTTTTTTCAGTTTTATTAACTTACTGAAATTTATTAGAACCACACAAGACATTCTTGTTTTTCAGTACTTATGAAATCTGTAATGTTCATTCCTTCCTTGAAGTATGTATATCAGAAAGAATATTTTTCTGGTGCACACAGACTATAAGCCTGTATAAATCTGCTAAAATATTGATCTCATTAAGAATCTAGTTCCTGTTAAATTTCAATTCCATACATATAAAAAATTAAATTTTATTTTTTAATAATGAATTGTTGTTTAGGTTTAGAAAGGATAGTGCTGAGTGAAATAAAGATGTATTCCTAGAAATAAGTGTAGGAAACAATTTTCTTAAAACTTTTTAATTAGACCTTTTTTTTCCCCATTTTTATGTGATCTTTAATGCTTTCATATCTAAATCTGGTTTTATTTTTCCTACCAAAGAAAGGAAATAATTTTAATCATGATCACTCACAGCAAGATTCAACACACTCAGAACATGCCCATATTTCTGACCAATGGAAGGAAATCACACTTATGGCATTACTAAAAGTAAACCAGTAACCCTTCCTGAAAATATACTTCTGTACTTCTCTCTCTGAATCTTGAAAGGATAAAAAGCCCCCAAAGCCCCACAAACCCAAATTATGCATAATCTCACCTGATAATATATAAATATTGAACCAAAACTGCCATTGTGGAAAATGATAACATGTCAAAAAGAATTATGTTCACTGATTATAAGACACAGCTGAGATCCTCTGGGGTAAAAATGATCAAAGAAATAATAGTGTTGCAGTAACATCAAATACTGAAGGCATTAAAATCCTTGCAAAAATATGCACTTGGAAAAAACTTTTAGAAAAGTAGATAGGTTCTATCTTTTTTGAAAATAAAGAATTTAAACACCTTGTAAATGGCAGAATATTAATGCAATATAGCATGGTCCTTTCCAATACTATTTTTTTTTTCACAATACTGTATCATAAAGGTAGAAGTTAGATTAGTAATTTTTGAATACCCTTTTCTTTCTGGATTGTCTAAGAGATGCTTTCATTTTTCTAGAAGTTTTTGAGACCTGTCTAGATCAGACTCTGAAAAACATGATCTGTCATCAAACCTGACTCTTCTTAGAGCAAGAGGTTGGACTAGAAACCTGCTGAGGTCCCTTGCAACCTAAAATATCCTATGATCATTTTGGTACTAGCAGGTTAAAATTTTAGCTATTTTGTCTCCTAGAAGGTTCCCAGACTCATTTTGTCTTTTCTATCATCACTGTAACCTGTAAAAGCAATTAGTTGGAAGCCTATAAATGGCAGACTTGATGTCTTTCCCTGTGCCCTACATTTCTCTTGCCCTCTGTTTTTCTTGTCTTAGAGTGAGTGATTCAAGGCTCAAGGAAGATAGACGGAAGAATTTTCTTTATGAATAACACAGCACAACCCAACAAGAGACAATAAACTAAACAAAATCCCCAAATATGACGCTAATGTAAAGGAAACTCCTTGCTGTACAGACCAACACCCCAGATTTGTGATGATGTTACACTGGTAGCATTGTCCTTACCCTCTTGGGCAAACTGCCAAATTCTGCTGTGGTGATAGACAGTAAAAGTGACAAAAAAACCTGAAGCTGTTCAACATAATTCTCCTAGCAGCATTCTGTCACTTTGGATGTAAGCACAAGCCTCTGGAAATGCAGAGTAAAGGAGCAGGTTGGTTTGTCCTTTTTTTTTCTTTAATTTTACACAAAGTGATGGGAAAAAATGAAAACAGGCATTAACACATTCTTCTTAAAAAGTATTTGATCCTCAAGCTTACGATCTTCCATGCATGGACAGTTCATACCCATATAGATTAAATAAATAATAATCTAATTCCAAATGCTATTTGGGAGGAAAAGTTTTCTTACATCTTGAAAACATTTTTTATCTCTATATAGATACTACATTTTAAGATAATAACCACAAACAAGTTAATTTAATTAATTTAGGGTTTTTGCATTCAGAGTATGAAAAATAAATTGCCTGGTATTTCTGTGAGGTTTTTTACTGGACTTCATAATATGTTCAGACTTAAATGTATTATATATCAAAATATAATTGTATTTTTAATATATTTGTAACTCAGATTCCCTTCAACAATATCTAGTTGAAGAAGAAGTTTGAAGTAGAAGTTTGCCTAAACTTCTAATTAAATGTAAATGTGTTTTTAGGGAATTTTTCTGCTACCAAGCTGGAACCTAATAAGATCTATCAGGAGCATAGCATCCCATTAAAAAATTTACTTCATGTCCTAATAATTTTATGATAAAAATATATCCATTTCCAAGATAAGCTTCTTTTCATATTATTTTTGTCATTAAAATGAACCAAAAAACCTGTGATCACTCTCTAATAAGTGTGTTTATACTAATGTTAACAATATATATTTTAAGTGTCTAAAATATTTATTAAAATATGAATAATCTAGATAAGAAGAAGCATATAAAAATACTGAACACTATCATAAGTCCAACAAATCTTCCTGAAGGTTACTATTTTTTCTGCTTAAATATTTGTAATTTAAATAATCTCAATTGAAGTACATACCTCTAAGCAGAAGGATCTGTAAATGATGCAGTAACTGGGCCTACAATTTTAGGCAGTGATCTACACAGTTTACAGTTTACTCTATAGTAAGTGGATTCATGCCTAGTGAAATTGTTTTTTCCCCTACTGTAGCACTAGCTTACCTGATTAGATGAAATAAAACAATAACAGAGATATATAGTTATTAAAATCAGTAATTTAATTTATGCATAATAAATTTCAAAGAATGAACATAGAATTAGGAACATGACCCTACAAGTTTATTCTTTTGAGGCTCCAAAATGGTTCTGACAAAATGTTGAGAAATGCTGAGTACTATATTGATGTAAGAGCTTTTAAATCTTTCTGCTTTCCAACATAATGGAAAAGAAAAGAAAGAAAAGACAAATTTCTTCCCTTCCCCCCCCCCTCAAGATTATTAGTTTCCTCTAGAATCAAATCTCATTTTTTAAACTAGCTGTTTAGAGCATGAAGTTTTCCAGACTATTTTACTATCATAGCCAACTCATATAATCTTTTGTAACTGTGTTGCACAAATGTGTCATGCATTTAAAGGTCATGAAAAACAGATGCCAAAAATGCTTCCAAAACAAATTTGACCTCAGCTCACAGAGTCAAATCTGCTGCTTATTTGCTCTCTCTCGTTGTTAGTTTTACAAGAATACCAGTACCAGAGAGTCTATTTACATCTTTCTGGTTTTGATTACAGTGAGACTTCCTGGCTTTGAAACCTGCTTGATTTTCTCTTGAGCAGAAGCTGTTGGGCTTTGATAATACATTCTACTCCTAGGAAAAGAAATAAGGGGTAGTATCTTTAAAGGAAATTAGTTCTGCTTCTTAATTGATAGTTATTACAATTACATAACTTAATGGGAAAAATGTACTGTATCGAGTTTTATATGTTCCAGCTTGGCAGCTTCCTGTGAATGCCACCTGCATATTAATTATGGCACAGTGCTCACCTTGGTTTAATATTCTGCTTCTTTTGCAGAAAATGAAAGAGAGGAACTGAATTTGAGAACAGTTGTAAGTTATTCAGAACAAAAGTACAGAAACTTGCTCTAGACCTGGCAGGGCTATATTAACTAATGACAAGAGTGAGAAAACTGTAAAAGAACAGATTAGCAAATCCCTTGTTGCGGACTACTTCATCAAAATCAAGGTAAGTTCTCAGGCAGTTTTTTCAAGGAGAATTCAAGGAGGGAGAGAGAAAAAGAATCAAGATATAGGTAGTAGGTGCATTCAAGCAAGACAGTTTCTGGGGTTTAGGGGATTTTTAGCTTTCTCCTTGTGGAAGCATTGTGGCAGCTGATTTGCCTCTGCAGATGTTTAGCAGTCACAAGAAATCACATTATTTTCAGGAAGAGAGAAGAGAGCTTTCACAGAAGAAGGAATTGAGAGGTGGAAGAAATATGTTTGTGAACAAAAAGGGTTCAGGAGTCCAAAGGGAAATGAGTTTGAAATCACAAATAACATTGATGGGATTTCAGACCCTGAAGAAAGTATTCTGAAAGTTGCCAAATGCATTAGAAAAAGGTACAGCATCTACACTGGGATTTTTTACCTTCCCTAGTAATTACAAGCTACTGAAAAAAAAAGAGGGATACTGTGGTGTAGACATTAGAAGTAAGGTGGCACACTGACAGCCTGATATCCTGTTAAGAAAGGAGATGTAGCTTTTTAGAAAAGTGTTTCTCTGTGACCTTTCCAACTTTCAACTCTGCAGACACCAGCCTGTGAAAAAATGCAGTGCTATTTTTGCATGTATAAGAACTGGGACTATAACACTTCTGCTCTCTGACAACCTCATTGCTTCTTTCTTTTTCTGAAAATTTTCAGTCTGAAAATTTTCTGAAAATTATCAGTCTTTCTCTCATTCCTTTTAAATTCAAAATATATTTATTTTGGAGAAGTAACCTTTGGATGCTGATCTTGAAAATATTTCTGCGTATTTTGTTACTTAGGATCTGTGAAAGGCTCTCAGGTACTCCACTCTCAGGTAAGTCAAAAAACAAAATATTTCCAGATATGCAAGAAGTTAATGCAAATTCCCTTTCTGGCAGCTGTTTATTTACTGGTGTGTCATCTTTGTTTCTACATAAAATGGACTTCCTACAACAATCAGGTAGAAAAAAAAAACGGGACACTGCAAATGCCACTCTTCAAAAGGCAGGAAGGGAAGGGAAGGGAAGGGAAGGGAAGGGAAGGGAAGGGAAGGGAAGGGAAGGGAAGGGAAGGGAAGGGAAGGGAAGGGAAGGGAAGGGAAGGGAAGGGAAGGGAAGGGAAGGGAAGGGAAGGGAAGGGAAGGGAAGGGAAGGGAAGGGAAGGGAAGGGAAGGGAAGGGAAGGGAAGGGCACACTTCAATTTTCCCACTAGATTTAATGATTTTTGTACTACAATTATAACAACTAAACGTGATTCTCAAATTTAACAATCTTAAATTTGTCAGTACTTTTTACAATAGCTTTCATTTCAGCAAGATCTTTTATTTGACTTCATAAGTCTTGCTGAATGGCGTATGAAAAGCTACATAATTTGAAGTTGAACGTTTTTCTTCTTACCTTTTTAATATTTCTTTAGACAAGCAGAAATCTCTCATATAGACCTGTTGTAAAAAAACTTTGGAACATACTTCTACAGCAGCCATGTAGAAAAAATGATCCACTTCACATACCAGTCTTCCAAAGTTTGTAATGGAGCAGATGTGTCCAGGAAAACTTTCAAAGTTCCTTTGAGAAAGAGAAGAATATTATAATTATTATGGCACTGGACATCTGAAACAAACCACAAGCAAAGAAAAAATAATATGAGGGAAGAATTTGACATTGTGAGTTGTAGGTATAAAGGAAACTGATTAAGAATAGCTCTTTGCAGTTGTATTGTATTGCCATTATTATTCATTACTCCATGTAACTTCTAAAAGACAGACTGCACCTGGACTAAATTATGTTTCTCATGTTTAAAGCTATATTTTCTTTTTTCTTTTTTTTTTTTTTTTTTTTTTTTTTTTTTTTTTTACAGAGTATTATTAATGTCGTAGTATTTTTGTTCCATAAAATAAATAATGTTTTGTATAAGATTTAGGAATGTGTGGGGTCTAAACAAAGTGTGAAATGTTTTATTTTTCAAATCATTATCTTGAGGTGGAAATTCTTATGAAGATGCAAATTATATCAAATAGATTCTTGATCCCTTCTACACAGGGATGTGGCAAGCTAAATCTGCCATGCTTCTTGTGTTTTTGTTAGCAAGGCAAATCATTACAGTTTTGAAAATTCTTAAGACATACATAGCTAATGTTATATATGGAAATGAAGGGGAAAGATCAGCGTCAAAGAAGAGATGCTTGACCTCATCTTCTGAGATTACTATGCTAGTACATCTCAGAAAAGACAATAGCAAATGAATTCTCTCTAGCCCTTTCAAAAATTCATAGCTCCTTTCAGCTCAACAAAGAATGCTTTATCAGTGCTTTGTCATATATTTTGTTTTCCTTGAATCCATTAAATTAAATTTCTGAACTCACTTTTAAAAAACATTTTTTAAATATTAAAATAAAATCATTTTTCAGAAGGGATATTGGAACAGAGAACAGGTAGCTACTGTCCATATGTAGATACCCTTTATAAACAGCATTTGATTTCTTTTCCATTTTTATGTGTTTCATTCTTTAAACATACCTTCCTTTCTCAGATTGTCAAGTGAAAAGGAACACGGAAATATCTACTTCAGATATCCAGGCAGAGAAGCAGGTTGAGTCACCTCTCTTTGACTCTGCTCCTGCAGTAACTTTCCAAACTCATGAAAAATCTTCACATTGTCAATGCTATGCTCCTATTTGTGTTCTTATTTTCCAGTGTAGTGTCTGCCACACATCATATCATTGTTTTTTTACTGATAGAGGTCTGAAGGGTACAGACAGTGAAATGATTTCTGGGCACTCACAGGTTTGCATAATTTTGGAGTTTATGGCATGATTAAAATAACCACAGACTGACAGTGCAAATGCTATTACTAATAGTGCCAGAGAAAGCTTAAAAAATCCAGACTACTTTCTTTTTTTTTTTAATTAAATTTCCCTGTATTGAGAAAATCTCTATAAACAGGGAGTCCAGATTTTAATCACCACTCTTCTTTTAACCAGGACACTAATAATTCAGTTTTAGCTTTCCTCACTACCCCAGTAACGTACATAATGGTTGCCCTTGTACACCAGGATTGATGTTCTCTGAGCTGCCTGGTGCAACATAAGTGAATCTTAAAGAATTTCCCCCAAGATTATTTTTTTAAAAAATTTTATCAGCAGCATAACATTCAGTTTTGCAATCCTAAATCCCTTTTACAACTCAGAGTGAAATAAACCCTATTCACTTGCACTTTTTCTCCTGCTAGGCATTACCAATGTGGAATTGTGCTGAGAAAAGTGATGTAAGATCAGAGGTTGTTGTTCACTTTCTTGAGTTTCATCTCCTTCTTTTAATAGTATGAAAAAAAATCCCTTTCAAAGACATAAGCAGTTACATGATTGCACATAATTTTAATTTTGAAGGATTTACAAAGAATAAGATTCACAGATTGAAAAATATATCCATCAGTTCACAAAAGTACAGCATGTTGTTCAGACTGCTACAGAAAAAGAAAGAAAAAGAAGACATGTTATATCCTAAGCTAGAAGAATACAGGAGTACCAAACTCTTAAAGTCTTTGTCTGCTGTAAAACTGTGTAGCTGTACTGAAATTAAGAACACTAGAAATTATCAGTTTATGTATCTACAGAATTTGGGTGATATGAACTTTCAAAAAAAAATCTTCAAAAGCTTGTTTTCTAAATTGTTTCCTACTTCAGAACTGAATAGACAGTGTCAGGAGTATTCTTAAGAAAAAAACCCAAGCCACTGGCAGTTTTAGGTATGCAGACAGCCTGAGTTTGTATAGAAAACCTGTAGAAAATTATTTCTCTATTACTAAGATATATTGACTTCATATGCACGAGGACAGAATAGGGTAAGAGTTGTTCATTTCCTAAATATTTGACACTCAAGTCTACTCTTACCCACTTAGCCATTTGGTAACAGTGCTGCAGAATGTTTTTCAGCTGTTAGTCCTTTTTCCTTACTATTTCATGCAATTTATCTCTTCTTTTGGGAATAAAATCTGAAATATCACAGATGTAAAATTCACTTATGACTAAGAAGGAACAGAAACAAACAAGAACATAATTATAATATTTATGAAGTTCAAAATAAACACAAAAATACTCTGCTAATTTTTAGAGTCAAAAAGAGGTTTAAGCCCTATTTCACATAACCAGCTGGAGGTTACATTTCCTGGAAGAAATTAAACAACAGGTATAGATTGCATCCCAAATAGCCTGTCTCTTGCTGATAGTTTTATCATGACAGTAATTAATTTAAAAGCAATGAGAACTACTCATGTGTGTGAAATTTTGCAGGACTAGATATTCATTGACATCACAGCTGGTAGAAAATGAAACGAGGAAAAATTCACTAAAGTGTTTGCAATAATGATGTCCTTTCCTTCCTTCTTCAACTGCCTCTAAAGGAAATTAGTATTTTCTTTTCTTATTTGATGAACTATCTTTAGTCTTTTCGAAAAACATTCTAATGATTAGATGGCAGATGCAACACAGTCTGACAACAAAGTTGTAAAACTAGCACTTCCTCTCAAAAATGCCTGCTTAGATATACAAAATAAGAAGTTGAGATAAAAGATCTAACAGTTTCAAAAACCTGCCAGATCTTTTTTACTGAATAAGGTTAAAAGACATATCTTCTCAATAAAGCAACAGAAAACAAATTAAGACCCAGTTTAAAACTTTTAACAAGCCGTGAATCTTCTGGAGCATTCACAGTATGATTCACAGCTTTGGATTATGTCTTCCACTAGCATTATTAGCAATTATTATTTTATGTTTTTAGTTTTAAGCTTACGTGGTGTTAGCTTCTGATATCCATATGTAAATCAGCCTGAATATTCTGTGATAAAAGAAATATCTTCGGAAAGATTACTAATAAAAATATGTTCTTATGTATAGGTTAGGCATAAGATTTCTAGAGATACATTTAAAATATTTGCATATGCAAATCAAAGTATCATAGAAAGGCTTGGATTGGAAAGGACCTTAAGGTTGTCCAGTTCCAATCCCCCCCTGTCACAGGGAAGGGTGCCGTGTGTTAGATCAGGTTGCTCATGGGCACATCCAATCTCAGTTTGGTTTTGAACATGTCCAGGGATAAGGAATCCACAACCTGTCTGGACAACTTCTTCCAGTGCCTAACTACTGTGTATAAAAAGTCAACCTCCCTCTTTTTATAGGCCCCCTTTAAGTACTGGAAGGTCTTACAGTGAGGTCTCCTCAGAGACTTCTGCTCTCCATGCAGGACAACCCCAACTCACTCAGCTTGTTTTCTTAGGAGAGGCACTCCAGCCCTCCGTCATCTTCATGAATGTCCTTCCTCTAGATCCACTTCAACTGGTCTGTGTCCCTCTTGCTGTCCAATTATCTCAGGTCCAAGGTGAAGTAAACAAGGCTGAGGGATAGGAACATATCCATAAGTCAAGCCAAACCCAGCAGCTGTCCTGAAAATCAGCTCTGCTTGGCTTTGGCTGGAGGAGGACCTAGCCCCCAGGCTCATTTGCCAAGGCCAGGTTTGCATACACTTCTCCACAACTGAGGGTAATGAGAAGAGGTTTTGGGGGTGATGGCAAAACCAGAAGCGTTGAACATCCAGCACTCGAGGCTATAAGTCAGAAAAAGGACACACCCTTCAGAGAGCCCTCCCTTACACAACCTGGCTCAGTTGTAAAACTAGATCCTTCTCCCGAGAAGGCCATTCCCACAGGACATTCACATGACAGGCATCTGTCATATCTTAGGAGTCATAAGCCATCAAAGACCCCTGAAGAGCCCCCAGAGGACAGTATGTGATCCACAAGTGCTGCAACAGATCCAGAGTCTGTGGAGCTTTCCCCAGCCCCACAAGGGAGGTGCTTGGCCATTCCCACATGTATCTGATCATATACTGACCTGGTGAACTCTGTTTCATGGGACCCTCACCACCCCTCGCCACTGAGAAGACCAGAAAAAGAAGACCAACAGGTTGCAGCTGGATCCACGGGAGTGATGACTTTCTTTCTACTTCATCTATATATCACTCTCTTTCTGCTCCCCTTCTCCTTTTCTTATTTTTTTCTCTCTCTCTCTACCTGACATTTATAATTAAAGTCTGCACTGTTGACTTCATCATATGGTCTCATTTTGCACCTTAATTCAGTTAGAAGAGTCTCTCTAATAATTGGATCTTAACATAAGGCTGCTTTCTACTTTGGTATGACAGATTAGAAACATCATGTGGATTTGAGTACAGATTTTACTTGCTGCTTTATTTTTCACTGAATTCAATGAAGTAAATGGAAACATATTGTTCTGTGATTACTGGTTAAGGCTTTCCTATCTTGCTTGTTCAAGAGGTCTGCTTTGCTATATCTTATCCTTGTTGTCCATTTACCTAGGCCATATTAAAGACAAGGATTTTTTTTCTTTCTCTTTTCTTTCTCTGTGAAGTAGAGTCTTAATAAAAAAAAGGAGTGAGTCCCCATTTTTGTGACCATTACTAGGTTCCTCAAAATTTAGCAAATTCAGAGTAAGACAGGGAATATTATGAGCCCTCACATTTTATCAACCTGATAAACTGCAAGCAAAAATACTATGGATATTTGCTTTGAGCTCTGTTGAGTTGAGTTGATTTCTCTTCAAAATTATCAATTTAGTCAAGATAACCATTGGTTTGAGTAATTCAAATAATTAAAAAATAAAATAAAATCAGTCTTCCTATATCAATTTTATCTATATACGCACACACGCATTGACTGCTATATTGGCCCTGATACCAAACTTTCTTTACACGAATGATAGACACAAATGTAGGAAGAGCTGCCACATCAGCAACTCAAGGGCAAAAATGGTTTTATTTATAAACAGCTGACCTGCATTTTAGCTTCCAGAGTCACTTTCCATATTTAATAAACTGATTAATTGTGTGTGCACTGTAAAATTCTGTGTTCAGACACTGACCCACTTGACTAAAAAATTACAAACTTCAATAATTGCAATTGAAAGGTTCAGGTGCTCTGTACTGCCTTTATTAAGCATTTCAGATAGGACAATTGCATATTCATTATATAGTCTAAATTCAGGTGAGATTTTTCAATATTAAATTTTTTAGAAGACAGATTTTTTTACCTTGAAACTCAAGACTGATTTCTAGTTACTAAGATTTAAACAGAGAAAGGTATTTGTAACAAAAAAATCCCAAAAATCCCTGTGTATTTTGTTTCTGTTGTTAAAAAATAACATGTGTACACAAGAGAATATAGAACTGAACCTGCAGTGGACAGTTTAGCAAAGTCACAAACAAGAACACTACCAGAAAAAAAAAAAAAAAAAAAAAAAAAAAAAAAAAAAAAAAAAAAAAAAAAAAAACCAAAAAAAAACCTCTGATTTTCAAGCAAGTAGAAATAAAATTTGCATAAATCAAAATCAGATCACTACTAGATTAAAAGGTATAGTGTTCACCCAGACTACCATTTTTCAGAATATGGAAAAAGTGTAAAATAGAGCTAAATATACTGATTTTTTTTGATGCTTAAACATATAACCTTTAAAACTTTCAGGTATCTAATCCTGAGGAAATGCAGCAGACTGTTAGCACAGGCGGCACAGGCTAATAACCAAGAATTTTTACTATGCTTCCTTAGACCACCAGACTGTTTCCAACAACAGTTCGCAGCTCATGATTAGATGTACAGGGGAATTTTTTAATGATTTCTGAATGAGTCTGAAAAGCAAATTATGATTAGTGGTTTTCCCTTGCCTCTCATTGTTTTGAGTATTTCTTTGGTTTTATACTCTCTTTTCTCACTTTTTTATCCTTTTGCTAAACTCTTTTATAATCATTATACATTTCTGGCTCACATTCCCTTACAATGTTTCCATAAAATACATCTCTTAACCATATTTTTAATTCTGTTCCTGAAGCATGAAATCACAGCACTGAAATCAGCTAAGTTATTCTAGATGCAAGCTGATCTGTTTTCAGTCTTGTTTTCCTTAAACCACCACACAGTAAGAAACATCTATTTTAGGAAATCCTTTAGAATGGCAAAATTTATCATTAATAGAAATGGAGTGAGCTCTTTTCCCAAAAGAGGTACTTGTGAGATCAAACACACACTAGTAAGGCAGTGTTAAGAAACTGCACTGCGTCTGTCTCTGTCAGTCTGTTATCTACATAAGAAATGAATTTACTTGCTTCAGCCAACAATTCAGAACGTGTTATGAAGAGAGGTCTGGTGCTTTTTTTAGTTCATGTTTTGAAAAAGGAAAGAATAAAGAATCCTCTCATTTCTTAGTGATTTGGATTTTAAACGAATACAGGCAAATGTGTCAACTTAATTCTGTAATCTTTAAACTACTGTCGACAACAGATGGTAGATAGGACATGAATGGGAAAACATATTTAATTACATTTTAAATCCTTTCAAGTTTTTCAATTTTTAAAATTAGTTATTAGGACAAATATTTCTGGGCACAGCTTCATATATTTATCATCATCAAGCCCTGATATTATCATGCCCAGATTTCAAAGATCTACAAGAATACCTGGTAAAAGATCACCTTTTTTTTTTTTTTTTTTTTTTTTTTTTTTTACAATTTTTAAGAGATTTGTTGCTGTTAAGTGACTAGCAGAGTATTTTTCCTTTATATTGGGTCATATATCTTTCTTCCTTTTTCTTAATATAAGACCTCTTTTCACTGCACATTATGCATAAGGGTACATTAATGACACTGAAAAGTAATACAAAATACTTCAGTGTGTCTGAAGTCAAAAGGGAGGAGATGTTTTTGAAAATATGTGAAAGAAAGAATATTATATCCTTTCATGAGAAGGTTTTAATTGCTTGATTTTTTTTTTTCAATTTATTTAGCATATCCCCATGAGAAACAGGGAAACTACTTGAAAAAGTTAAACCAGGAAAGATAAGAGATTTTAATCTGTTTTTAGATGCTAATGATCTCAGTCCTATCTAGCTCATCCTGGTAATACAGCTCTTTTTCTAACAAATTGAGGAGAAATGATAAATTCATGTTCTGTGGAGAAAATAGAATTATTTACATGGTAAAATTACACTAAAGAAATGTCTATATTTGCATTATTTAACTTTTATATGGTTAATGACACAAATTTTAAAAGCAGTGTATTAAACAACATAGCCTCATTGCACTGCTTGCTTTTTACATAATTTTCAGATATACATACAGCTATCTTAAGATGTTCCCTCTATTGATGAAAATTTATTCTAGCACTATAACTGAAAAGAACTACCACAACTGTGGGATGTTATTTTGTGTTGGCAAAGTAAGAACTGACAGCTTGGGCAAAATGCAAATGACTGAGAAGTTTGTGATAGAAATGAGTGTAAACAGATGGTTTGGAGTGAGCTGAAGTATTGTTGACTTTCTATTTTGGGATAATGGAAGAGGTCCTATTTAAGAATTTTTTTTAATGGAAAGAAGCAAAAATACTAACTTTAAAAAGTCTTCACTGTGCAGGATCAAGGAAGCTGAATGAACCTTTTCATAATTCTTGCTTGAAATGTGTGGCTAAGATCCTGCAGCTGGCCATGACAGGCTGAGTGCATCTGTAAAAGGCACTGCTGGGTTCCACAGAGACCAGGAAAAAAGGTACCATGCTCCTGGAAGATAACAATAAAATTTGCCTCATCTTTTCTTCTACTGCCCTTAAATACAGTACCTTTAAGTGTTTTCGCTATACACTCACTCAAACTTGCTTGGAATTTTCTTTTTTTTTTTCCCCTAGGAAATTCTACAAAATTTATTTTGCATAAGCATTTACACTCTTTCTAAAAATTCCTTTCAGTAAAATTAAATTCTACAAAGCATGACATATATAAAAAAATTCTGTTTAAGATGATAATATTTAGCTAAAATTGCATACAATAGAATATTGCTATGGTGATATTCCAATTTTGTGTAATTTTGTCGAAAATTGCTTAACATGCATGTACAGTCCATTCCACACAAATTATAATCAATTCAGCAACCCATTTCTTTCAGCAGCTTGAATATACAGACCAATCTGAAACATAATAGCCTTTCATTACTATATTGTAATGTAGTGATGTTTCATAGAATTAGGAGAATTTCTTTGTGTTTTTTTCCCTCTGAGTCATAGACTTGTAAATAAAATCTAAGGAAATAGAATGTTAACTGGTGATGGGTGTCTAAAATGTAAGCTGATAAAAATAATGCAACAGATCCTTAACCCTAAAGAGATACAGAAGAAAAAATATCAGCATGTGATTATACGTAGGCCAACAATAAGTTTAATCAAAATGTAGCTACACAGTTGAATACATCTAAATTGCATTAAATTACTTTTAGCTTACTTAAGGGATAATTAGAACTCTTCTGTTCTAAAGACAATCAGGGTACAAAAACGCTATCTAGATCTATGTTAAATGTCAGAGATTAACATGAGTTAGGTTCACCTCATGGGCATTTTGATGTGACATTAATGTGTGATATGAAATTATTATAATATTTTTCACTTTTTTACAGGATATCTCAAGACTTGTTGAAAACTTTGAGTAATTTTTGCTTATTTCTGACCCGATTAACTGGAGAGAATACTGGGAGAAATTCAAGTAATACTTTCTTAGTGATTTTTGGAAATTTTACTCCACTAGTTTTTAGTAGGATTTGACTCTCTAGCATCGTAATGGAAAATATATTTCCATGGAAGGACACTGATATATTTTGTGTCATAAATATTCATCTGAATATCCCCTGAATGTCTAAATTAGAGCAGTATAGGAAGAAAAATTATAGTAAGTGTAGTAAAAGAATGCAAAGTGCAGCCCCACGAACTATCAATTCCCTTTCAAAGCTAGCACAAGGACTGAAATAGGAAAAATTGCACATATAGTGTAGAAGTTCAAGAACTTATTGGTTTCACAGCTTCATGAAATCTAGGGTTTTGGGTTTGGTAACCTGATTATTCTGTTTCATGAAATACATCAGAACCAGTCCCACAAACACAAAATTTAAGTAAGGCAAAATGGTCTTGTTTAGAATTACTGATACTTTCAGGAAAACAGCAGGTTTCTAATCAACTTAAACATTATGAATAATAATATTAAATTACAATTCAAGCATGGTCTTAATTTTCATTTTTCCCACTTATAATTCAATAGGAAATACTAAAATCAATGTCACTGAAATATAAAATTATAAACTTTGCTTAAAATTTTTTTCTAGAATTTTTTTCATAAAACGATAAGTCTGGGAAGTTCATCGTAGGCATGTAGCTAGAAAAACATAGCATATTTTGAGGGAGACATTTCTAAACATCACCAAAGGTAATATGATACAATCGTTCATCTTTTAAACATAATTTCATATAGAAATTAATTTTAATAATTATTTCCATTATTAAATTATTTTTCTGAAGTTTCTCATATTTAAAACTTTTGGTCCTCTGCATATACACTGAAATGTCATAAGGAATCATTAAAAATATTTTCTGTTCAGTCTTTTCAGGAAGGGATGAAGTTTGAGAGATGACAATAGAAAATAAAACTTCAGGGTACCAGGCATGAGCAGGTTGCAATATAAAAAAAGGCTGTGTGTTTATGCTTTGTTTAGATTCTTGAGCAAATTATATGACATTGCCAGACTGATTTCTCAATTAGAGATGCAAAGCAGCAGACTCCATGGAATTAGCCATTTTGTTTAGTAGCAAATGTTAGAGCTTAGATTTTCCATATATAAACAACCATTTCACACTTACCATTACAACAAACAGTTACTCCTTTGTAATTTGAAAGTGCACTTTAAATTCTAAAACCCAGGAATTTGTGAGTCGGAATAAAAATAACACGTAGGAAAGCATAAAATTCAGAACAGTGTTCCCCACATTTTTAATTTTCTTTCCTATTTTTGTCAGTGTACTAAGCATATTTGGGTGAAAGTATTATTTCTCTTTCAGATTTATCTTCATGCATGGCTCATTTCCCCTTAAGTTATAAATCTTTATTTGTAATACCATAAATGGTTGCTATGGGAATGTTGTATAGTCACAAAAGAAAGAGTAAAGTATTATGAGGCAAGGCAGTCTCTTAGATTATATAAAATTTTGTTAATTTAGTAGCTGTTTATCTATTTTGCATATACTAATAAATGTTTACTCATTCCTACAATTTTCTTGTGTATTTTGTTGTGTAAATTATCCACCTGTTATCAAGGAATTTGGATGGGTTTTGGTGGGATTTTAGTCCTTAGACCTACCTTAGACAATGAACTTGCAAAATAATTTTTGACAACAGTTAGCAAAACATCCCAATATGGATATGTATATGGGCAGACAGACAATAAATGTAGTCGTCCTTCTTTTAAAATGGCAAGTTAGAAATTGACTCTAAAAACAGCAAATCCAGAAAAATATTGGTATTTGTTGATAAACATATGCAAAAAGATTGCATTTTTCTAGTCAAGGTCTGTAGCAGAAAAGGACCCTTATTACACAAGGCAGAAACTTTATCAGCACATAAACATATGAAGGCTTTGCAAAGATCTCATAGTGGAAGTAAGGAGAAAGTGGCAAAACCTGACAAAAGCATATTGTTTGGAGAGTTGAAATCTATACTTGAATGTTATATTTTAGCATTTAAAACTGTAGCTGTGAAATGTATATCATGCTTTCCTTTTCCTTTAAAACTATTCATTTCTTTGGGTATGAAATATTCAGAGACAGGAATCTGAGTGTCCATTTCACTTCATCCTTCCTATGCTGGAAGCAAATCCCCACCTGGAGGATGAAAGCAATCAGTATAGTAATTAGCCATTTTGCTATCTCATTGATTTTATCTTTAGGAACTTTATTTCTTAAGGAACAGTAATGAATTCTCTCTTGTAGTAATGAGCACGGTATGAACCTGTTAGGGTGACCATGGATGACCATTGTGCCTGCAGTGATCCATGTGTTCTTCAGTATCCTGAATGGATTCTGAAGGATTACACAGATGACTTTAAGAAATTTCCAGAAAAAAAAAAAAAAAAGTAAAATATCTTCAAAATTATCAAGGTATAATAATTGCATATCCTGTTACAGACATGGCCTCTCAGAACCCAGGTTGAGCTGGGCTCTGAGTAACCAGAAAATATGATTCTAGAGCAGATCAGTAGTGATAAGAACTGAATGTAGACACTCAGGAAAAAAGCGGAGAAGTGTTAGATCAGGTTGAAAAAAGATTTCTAAGAGTATTTTCTTTTTTTTTTTTTTAATCTCTGAAGATCCTTTTCTAATTTAATTTGAAATTTGTATGCCTTCTAAATATGTCTAGACATATAAATTTCAAAATTTTTGTGAAGCATTTGTGACATTTTTAAATGACAGTTTTAACTGTTAAATAATATGTTGATAAATAAGTGCATCATGTTATGTAAAACATTTCTATTGCATAATTCATATTATGTAGAGGACCTACATGCAAAACAGAATAAATTTGCATCTGACATTTAGCCAGTCCTACTAAGTAGGAAGAAATGAGCACAACAGAAAAGTAAGGCAAAGAAACCCGGATTTCAAACACTAAAAATAAAACCTTCTACTATGAATAGCTTTATTATTGGCTACAACTTTTAGTGAATTGAAAAATTACCCTGAGCTATTAACATATTTTGAGGGTGTTAAATTTGATATTTTTAAAAGATCTAGTCCTATGTCACATAGAAATATATTCATGAAAGTACTATCACCTGTATTATTCGAGTTATGGGTATGACTCTTTACGGTTTTATAGTCTCTGAATCTACAATAAATAAGAAGACATTTTAGAATGACTTGCAGTGATGATGGTTGTTCTGACATTACCTTACACGACCCTAATAAGAAAAGAGATCTATGTACACACAAACATAACTATCTATAGCCACTGTTGTCTGACAGCTTGGGTACATAAAATCTAAGTGATTTTATACATATAAAAATATTTGTTCTTTTCCTATATTAGATAATCCTTACATTTCATACCTTGAAAAGAGACAACCCAATATATTGACTTTCTCTCTCAACTCTTTTTTTCAAGTGACAAGTAGGCTGAGGGAATGAAAATATGCAAACAGCTACCTTCTCAGTGGGGAAGGGAAGGTCACTGTCAATCCATTACAGTTTACAGGTGTAGAGAAAATATTTACAAGAAGTAATTTTGTCTTTACCAAGATAATTTTTGTACATCAGATCTCACCCTTGGATAGCTAAAAGCAACGGGGTGTCTCTTTGCAGATGACTGAGCATTAGCAGGAGACTGTCATAAAAGCAAACTTTCAAAGTACTGCTTCTTGGGAAATGTCAGGTCTAAGTTCAGCAACGTGTTGATGGCCACAACCAGCCTTACTGTGGACTGCTCCTCACAGCTGGTGCACTGCCTTTGACTCTGTCTGTCTCTGGCCAGGCCACAGCCTGGACACAGGCTTCTTGATACACACAAGAATCTAAGCCCATCAAATGAAATACAGTTACTGCAGAATCTGGTTTATACAGTTGTGTTGGTTTCAGTGTCAAAATAACCTTCTTTTATGAAGTTATTTCTCAACAGCCTAACTCAACACAATCTTTGCAAAAACATGACAGTTTACTTGCCACATCTGATAGAGGTTTTCAGAAGTAAATTTGTTGTTTCCATATAATTAAATTTATTTGATTCTTGTTTCATTTTGTTACATTCTAAATTTTTAAAAAATCCACCAAGAAAAATTATTACTATAAAAATTACTTTAAAAATGAAAAATCATAGTAAGTTGAAATACATTTATTAGAAGAAATACTGCATCTTGTGTTATTTTCTTCTCGGATTTATAATCAGAAGACCAATGGTACAGACAAGTATAAGATGCAACTGTAATTTCTGTGAAATGTCAATGAAAGGCTGGTGGTAGAACAGAATATATAACATTATGGAGCAATGGAGAGCTTTTTTCCATTCAGACAATAAAAAACCTAGAGAAAAGAAGAAGGGCAAGAAAAGCAGTTGACTCACTTTTTCTGTTATGCAGTTGTTAAGATCCAATTACTGAGAGATGTCTCTGCCCATATTAAACTGCAAACAAGACCATATGCCAAAGTCAATAGTGCAGATTTTATTTAACAGAGAGATATAGAAAGAGAAAAGAAAAAGTAAGGAGGAGGAAGAGGAAGAAAGTGAGAAAGAGGTTAAGCAGAAAGATATCACCATCACCTGTGGATCCAGATGACATCTCTTTGGTCCTCTTTACCCTGGGCTTCTCAGTGATGAGGATCCCAAAGTAATTCAAAAATTTTCACTATTTATACATTTGTGCTCCCATTCTAGCATTTCTCTTCTTTTGAGTCAGTGAGTTATGGTTTCCCCCTGGCAGACCCAGTCAGAGCTGATTTTCAGCACAGGTGCTGAGATGGCTTTCCTTGTGGATTCTTTGTAGTGATACATTATTCGCCCTTGGTCTTGCTTACCTCTCCTTAGGCCTTACATATTTGGACAATAAATAGTACCACTTTTATCATATCTCAAGTTCCCATCAGGTGGCTTAATTAACAGTTCAAATTCCAGGTATCCACAGAGGCATATTTGGGAGGTTTGGTAGTGTTTGAGGGTGCGGTTTAACAGTGTTTGAGACAACTGAGATCTTTATGTCTCTTATACAAGTACTCTAATGAAAATAAAAAAAATGGAATTTGAGATCGGTTTTTACTGTATTATAACATGCAAAACAGTTTACACACACTACAAACTAACCTATTATTGTGCCATACTGAGTGAACTATCTTTTGTAGCTGTGTTAATACAGGAAGGTTTTTCAGGCTATTACTGAACCTTGCAAAGAAATAATAGCCAACATAAACAAATATAATGAACCTATGGCAAAAGGAGGAAAAGCTAACTGTACCTATCAAATAGATCAATCTTTTGCAGTATTGTTTGTTACAAATGTCAAGTAAAAATTAATAAATGCTACAAATTCTGGATCATAATGGCATTTATTTGGTACTTGTCAGTAGAAGAGGAAATTGATTTTTGTAAGTATGAAATGACAGTGTGCACTATGGTAGCTCATATTTGAACTTGAAAGAGCCTATGATGAATGTAATTTATTTATTTTTTCATACTTTTCATCTGTTTATAAATGTGGTGCTGAGGTAATGGAACATAATTGGAACTGTGATGTGTCCACCCACAGATGCCAAATTTCCTTTTTTAACAGTATTTCATTGTAATAAAACTACTAGTTCTCTAAAGTTCTGCTATTTCAAAGAAAGTTAGGAATGTTCAACACGTCATATTTCCATGAATGCCTGTGGGATGCACAGTAAAAAAATAATCTTATGCAACATCACAGTGTTACCCTGTACTCTTGCAAGTCTCATTCTTGGCTTTTCACATCTCCTCTTAAAAACATGAGCAATAAGTGCTAGAAGGCAAGACAATAGATATTAAAAGAAAAAAAAATGCTTAAATAGTTCTATTATGTCTGGCAAAATTAGTCTTAAATCCTTTGTTCATCAACATACACAAAAGAGGATAATATCCAAACTCTATTCTGAACAATGTCATTAGAACCATATTTCTTAGCAAAAGTCTGCAAATGCAGAAAAAAGGTAGTCAAACTGCAATGTACTAAATAAATAATAAATATTTATTACTTATTTCATTTTATTAGATTTTTTTCCTAGTTATGTGCAAATAGTTAAACAAATCTAAGTATACCAGTAGTATTTTTGGGATAACAAATACTTTTTCATGGAATACACTATTTTTCAAGAAAATACGAAGGAAAATCTTCATGAATAAGAGAAAACATCATGCTTTTCTTGTACCTGTATTTTTTCTGCCATTGCTGTATTATGGGCAAGATCCTTGGGTGCTGATCTCTAAGCTGTATTCTTAGAAAAGATTTAATCGAGATCTGTCCAGCAACAGTTTGTCCAGTTTATATCTTGCCTCCTTTAGAGAACATTACATTTCAGGAAAAGAATTTTTAATACAGAGACCCAAACACATTCATAATATGTAAGGCATTATAATTGAGGTGTCCTAAATACAAGGAGTGAAAATTTATCTTTATCCCAAAAGGTGATTTTTATGATGTTTAAGCAAACAGAGCTCACAAACACCTAATCCAAACTGAGACAAAGTATCACCTAGTTTTCAACTATTTTTAGACTTGACTGTATTATTTCTGAAGGTATTAGTAGCATTACTTTCATATGAATGAACGAATAGATTTATGGTGCTCAAATAAAGCAAAATCAGTGTGCATCATGATGCAGAATCAGGTCTCACATGATCATCCAGATGGATTGAAACTTCAAAAAAACTGCTAATTATTGTGCATCTTTCCTCCTTTTGTATTCTGAATTGTAGCATTAGGGATGCTATTAGACATTTATGATGCATCTCTTATCAAATATGTTATTTTCCTTTTAGTGAGTGTCCTTTTTTTTTACATTATGTGATTATTTAGATGTTTATTTGATGCCTCCATTGCAATGGAAATATGCTTAGAGCAATACTGAATGATTTTGCTATTGATGCCTTAAGTTTTAGCTTTCATATTTTTCAGATTCTGTGCTGCCTAAGGGTGTAGTTCTGAGCATCATATTAAGTGCTAGCAAGCTCTCTTCACAGAGTAAGTAGACAAAACAAATCCTTTTCCTGCTGAAGACCAAGGACAAGTTTCAGGCCAAAAAGCATAAACAGAAGTGGATTGATGAGAGAAACAAGAAGAATGAGACCTCACAACCTGAAGCTGCAGTTGGAAAATTGAACCCCAATACACAAATGTACCAAAACTCATAGAAGTGTGAGACCCGTCATCCATTTTGTGACCATTCTAAGTTCACGTTGGGTGTAGCCCTGGCCAGGCTCTTATACTGCCTAAGGTGTATCCTTAAAGGCTTTTCAATAAATATCTACTTTATTCTCTAGCTCTGTTTCAGTCCAGCCTTCCCAAGGCATCACTATCTTTGCTATTTATCTTACTGGATATTTTAAACTTTTTTAGATTTTTATGTACAATATGAGTAAAATAATTCAAGAAAATTCTTGCTATGTTGAGAATGGAGATGAGGGTTTAATAATTTTATCAAACTATTTTGTGCAGTCAGTTTCACCTGTCTTCTCAGTCAAGAAGTGTCTTGATGATGGTTCAGGATAAAGAATTGAGCCAAATGTAACGATTCTCCTTTTCTTAGACACCATTTTTGCAGGAAAATATTCAACACTGTCTTTCATGTTTAAGGTATTTTATCAAAACCAAAAAATCAAGATATTGAAAAAAAAGTAAAGGACAAAATTTTCAAATAGCATTTAATTAGCAGCCCAGAATCCTGTCAAAACTTATTTTTGTGAATTTTGTCTGATTGCTGGGTGGATGCGCCTCTGCCACTTAATCCTGGAACCTCATCTCTCTTTTTCTGATGTTGTTCCTTATACCAGCATAAAACATACCTTAGTATAGCATAGCATATAACAGAACATAACCTCTTCTCCAACATAACTTCTTATCCAGGGCTTTGCTAGAAGGTGCTATGCCTTCATTGGAGCAGTGACACTTTGATAAAGCACTAGGGCAATACATCATCAAGGAGCTACATAGGGTGATGTATTAGTGCAATACATCAAAATGCCACTGCTCTTGAAAGGTTTGATGCTGCTTCTGTTGAAGTCTGCAGATTATTAGCACTGAGTAAAATGAAAAGAAGGATCAGGACCATAAGCATAGAAAATGATTTTTATATTCTTTCCATCTTTTCAAAATATTTTGAACTGCCACATTTAGTATCTTCATTTAGCATTTTAATCAAGGATTTTATTATGTAATTTAAGAAAGACATGGTAGACTATGAAATCTGTATTTACCCCTCCATAATCACTGCAGATTTATAGGATAATAAAGGGAGAGGATTTTGAGTTTGTATGGCTTGCATTGTGAGATTCAGTTTGTTGCAGTGGGAATAAAACCTTAAAAAATGGCAATGTAAAAAGTATTTGTTGGAAATGCCCTAGCAATCTGAGACTATAACAACAGCAATAATGTCCTAGGCCAAAAATTACATACATCAGCAGCATCCTGCCCCTCACAATGTCAAAATGCTCCTTTCTTAAACAAAAGTGGGAAAAAAACTCTAAAACCCCCAAAACCACCAAAACATGCATGTTGTTCTACCCAGTGTTTGGCACTTTTCTCTCCTCTTTGCCACTTTCGTGCTTAGCCTCACAAAATGCTTTCTAGTTACCTTTTTATCACCACCTGAGACCTACCAAACCACCCTGAGGCAGATCATAGCATTGTATGCAGTTTTGAGATGAATGGGAAATCAGAATTATTGCTATCACTGAATGACAGAAAATAAACCTCATAAACTTCTCTGCCATTTTTAGATCATCTTTCCCTGGAAACTCTAAAAACTAGTTGTCAAATATGCTTGCCTCATGAGATTTCCAAAAATACTGAGTTCTGGATCTGACTTCTTCCTGTAAAGGAAGTGGAAAGGGATTATCTTTCTGTGGACTGAATACGAGGCTTAGGGTCTTTCAAGAGTAATTACACAGTTCTTAGTGTCATAAAAAGCCCCACATATTTGCATACATATTTTTCTACTTCTAGATTGTTTTGCAATAGTTTCTACCAAGTCAGATTCATCCACCCTAGAATTTGAAGACTGTCTGTGATTTAAGTCCTTGCCAAGGCACTGAGCTATATTTCTAATATAAATATGACTTTTAAAATTATATGTATTATTTTTAAATAACACAATATTTAAAATATTTTTAAATTAATATTTAAATAAGTAATATTTTAAAAAATAATGCATGAGGCATAGTAACAAATACATATATTATTATACAATATAATTATATAGTATATAAGAATCCGTGGCATATGACTCACTTCTGGTATGCTTTGTGCACCCGTGCAGTTAGTAGGAGACATAAAACAGAAAAAATAAATACAGAGAGTAAAATACATAAATAAGACAGCAGTTATCTGCTAAGCAATACTGTATAACTAATTTTAGGATGAAAATTATTTTTTTCTAATTTATGTAGAAATGAAAACATAAGAAAACAAACATTTTGCAAAAGATTCCTCTGTTAGGTTTTTGAAACCTGGAAGATACTACGACATTATAAAAATCCTTACATTTGAATGTATTAACACCTGAAGTTTGATGTTCAGTTTTTGTTCCTGTAGCAGTAAATTTCTCTAAACAGTCTAATTGTCATACACATTTACATATTAAGGAAAAACAAACATGGAAATATGAAACCTACTGACATGAAATTCAGAGAATTTTTGAAGCTTTCTATTTGTAAGAGTTGCATTTGATCTTTAGTCTTCAAAACAAGTCCTTGAAAATGTAGCCAGATAGAGAGAACATTTACTGAGCAGTTTTTGAGAAATCAGTGTCTTAATTTTTGGTTTCCTGGGTACTTTCAAATGTCAAAGTTTAGCTTTTTCTTTTTTTAATGAAAAACTGCTATAAATATGCTTTAATTTTTTTTTTTTTTTTTTTCCCCTCCAAACTAAAGAAAATAATTCACCTTTATAAAGCAGTCTACTTTTTTCTTCTTTGGATATTGAAGCTGTAGAACTGAAAAACATGTTTTCCCTGAGTTTATTTGCAGAAAATTAATAAAATCAATTATTAAAAGAAACTTGATCATTTCAATATCTGAGTCACAACATCCTCTAAATAATGTAAAGGGGAAGTTTTGTTGATGGGAAGATTCAGTGCATATGGCAATGCATTCTTCTTTCTGAACCAAACAGGAGCAATAACAAAGACTGAAAAGGGAAATATTGCATTACAATCTCATAGTGCTGGTTACTTCCATTATGAGTCTTTTGAAGGTTATCTATCAATGGAAAATTATAGTAAGAATTTAAAATGTAAGGAAAGTCAACTTACAAATTGTAATAGAGATTTAATAGAAATTGTGCAGTTTTGAGGGGGAATAAGAATTAGAAAAAAGATTAAATAATTAATCTTAGTTTGACAATTCACATCCAATAATTTTATTTCTTAGGAGACTGAAAGAAAAATAACCTCTTAAATATCACTTTAAAAAATACTGTCACACAGCTTACTTCTGGATTTTGAAAGACAGCAATGGAAATTGAATATAAAACTCAAAGACAGCACAGAAACTTTGAGGTTGTAAAACCTGAAACCTATCAAGCAAAAAGTGAACTCCTAAGCAGATGTAGTTAAATCTATAGATATCCTGAAGGTTATCCTCTCTCCAAATTAATTGGTGTAGTCACTCAAGGATCTTTATTAGTGTAGCTGCATCATTAAAATCTGAACATAGGATAAAATAATAGGTTTTGTAGCCTTGAATATCAGTTTTAGAGGCAAAGTTTATGGCCAGCAAACAAAAATAATAGAAATTACAAGACACAGAGACATTTATGCAGAGAGCTGGAGAGGAGCAAAACCCCCTGAAATGAAAACCAAGTTGAGACTGCAGGAGAAATAGGCAACACACAACAATGATGTTACCTAAGTGAAAGAGTAGCACAAACTCTTCCTGAACTGTCTCTCAATTGTAGAATGTCAAAACAGAAACCATCACCAAGGAAATCCATAAGGGAAAAAGAAATGTCTACAGAGTGGCAAATTTAAGTGTGGAGTAGAGTAGAGGAAGCAGGGAAATTTTGTATTTTTAACAAAGACCTAGAGAAAAGAGATTCTCAAAAACTTTGTATCCATGCTAGTAGTTTTAATGGATGACCTGTAGCAACTAGCTGAAATTTTTACTATACTGAAATAAGAGGTTTTTATTAGATATTACCATCAAGTGACGGATTTTTTTAGGGGTGACTTTTGATCTAGCACTGAAGTCAAGGGTTTTTTAGGAGTTATACCATTGTTAGCAGTGAAAATACATAAGGCCACAATAAACACCTTTGAATAACCTAGTCTTATGGCATACTCTGAGTTTAAAAATTATCAAATAGAACTTTAATAGGAATAATTAGAGAGAAATTTATATCAGACTACATAGATACTATATATATATAGACTACTATATAACTAATAGGCAGTGTTTCTTTCTGAAACCTTTAGATATTTTAATATGAATTTATGTAGCATGGGGATGAATCTGCACATTTCATCAAATATAATTTATAACAACTTTACAGTTATGTATCAGGACTTAGTAGTTATGTAACTAACTGTACTAACTGTAACTAACTAATCCTCAACTGTAGTTTGGGCTGGGAAAAACATAATGTGTTATTTGTTTCCGGTTTTTCAATTTGAGTCACTAAACTTCCTATCCCATGTCAGTATTTATTCCTCAGTTTAACTGAAATCATAGAATCATGAAACAACTTAGAGTATTTCTTTATTCAGAGAGGCATGCTCAGTGATCAGATCCTAAACATAACCACACAATACCCACTGTGTAGAAAATTAACTCTATCACAGCCAAACCCAGCACATTCAGTGAGCAGATCTGTCAGAAATGGTAAATTAATTCTCTCTTTCAGTGCAATGGTGCTGCACTGGGATCCATGCAGAAGATATTGTCTTTAAGGAGTCAATGAACTTGATCAGTCTGTATATACTCTGTTGGAGCTGTATTTACTGACACAATTGCTAACTTAAAATATCTTTGGTAAGAGTCAGCTGCACCTGGATCAAGGGGTGTAATTTATTGGTCCTGGCTGGGAGACCATTGTTCATAGGAGTTGCCGATGATACAGCATTTTACCACAGTGATTAGTCACACGCCTGTGCTGTGCTGCACATTCAGTATGGCCTTTTGCTGCACAGATCACTTGGCCACAGGAAAACCTCAGACAGCCTGCTGGAAAAAAGGACCCTATAGACATCTCCCACTTGTTACTGGCAATTATGCCATCTGTGTGGCCTTCCCTTTATCTAAAAATTAGACCAGTCTTTAATAATGGATTTTTTTCCTTTTAAGAAAATTGTGTAATAGCTGGAGTGACCAAAAAGAAAGACCTTTTCTCCCTGCACCCATTCTGTACAGCATGCCATTGTAATATCTATTTAGAGTGCATCCAGAGTGGCACAAAAGTGGGATCTGAAGAAATATTTATTTGCTATCTATATTCCTCCTTTCATTGTGTCTTACTAAAACAGCTGTTTTATGACACCATTTTGTTGTTGGAACTTTCTCAACAGGATCCAAAAAGAACCTCGCACCATGTCTCTCCCTTGCTTCCCATCATCTCTGTGGAACTCCTCTTCCCAAAAAAAGCAAAAATAAAATCATAAGTATCTTTCAAGATTTTTTTAAGAGTAAGTCACATACTACAATGTGATAATACGGGTTGTAGACCAACAGTTCATCAAAACAGTCATAAACTTTAAAATAGTGCTTGAAGCTTGAAAGTATTCTGCTAGATATTTTTGTCTTTCTAGTCATAGATGATAAAGATTAGGAACCATTTCTTCTCTCCTGAAAAAAAGTTTTTTCATGTACTTGTGACCTAAAACCAGGAAATAAACTCTTCAATTGGTTTATTAGGTTAGAAAGCTGACATTAGTTTATTGCAGCAGTGGGTGCACAGAGAATTGCTCCACTCAACAGCCTAAAAATACAGGTTATGTTCATGGAACTAATACATATTCATTGCATTTTCTGAATACATACATATATGTTAATGATTTCTGTGGACTTATTTGGATATGAGTAGAGGTCTTTTGAGAGTCTCTAGTTATAATTTGGGAAACATTCCTATTCCTCAAATTTTTATTTTTTGGTACTGAGTGTTCTATTGGATCTTTTCTCCTTGAGAATATTCCAAATATGTCACCAGGTTTTTAAATACTTACCGTCTTTGGTCTGGCACAAAATTTTTATTCTTAAAACTAATACAGGCATTGGTATAGGTAAACAGGAAATTACTTACTAGCACAGATGTAGGGAGATAACACAAAATTACATTATTCTCTGGCATTTGTGGTACAAAAAGCATTTTATGGTACAAAACTAAGCATTCATCACAGACATAAGGATCAAACACTATTGTGCTTAAGTTAAAAGAACTTTCTAATATCTTCCCCCAGCGCTCCATGGACATCTTTCTTTTAAAATAAATATTGCTTGTTTGGTGACATACCTTTCCTGTTATGCTCCAGCCACATAAAAGAAAAAAAAAAAAAAAAAAAAAAAAAAAGAGCAAAGCAGCAACAGAACTGTCCCCTTGTAAATCTGAACTTTAAAAATTAAATTCTTCAAATTATGTCACATTTAACTATCTTTTATCTGAGATTCATCTATGCACCTTTTAAAAGCAGCATACATTGAGTATGTTTACCTTTAGCTTCTGTTAGGGGACATGCTCCACAAAAATATTTTGAGAGTTTGGCATTACTGGTAACTTTATGATATTAATTTGAGATCTACATAATCTCAGGAATGCATATCTGTTGCACCATAAAATGTTCTAACTCCAGATACAGAAAGGCTTTATCCCGCCTGAAGCAGTGTTCTAAGAACAAAGGATAGGATATTCAAACACGTCTATAATATATGCTGTTCCAAGTGCTTGTTGTAGTTTTTTGTCTGAACAAAACTTGAAAAAAATGTTTCCAAAGTCATGATGGAGATTCTTTTTTCACAAACCATTCACTATTGGAAATTTATTTTTTTTATGCAGCAGAGAAAATAACAAATGAAAATGTCATATTTAAATACATTGATAAATTGTGAAGATTGTGAAAACTTCCATTTATGTTGCTTATGGTCAACATGCCTTGATTAAACTGCATACCACAAAAAATAAAGTTAAATAATATATACTTGGAATTTAAAGCAAGATTTTTTAAACACTACAGAATAGCAATGACTACTGTTGATTTTTTCCCCCAGAATCTGTTTCTCCCACTTGTCACATAAAACCCCTTAACACTTCTGAGGTTTTTTATTGACCCTTCGGTACCATCTGCTTAAAAATCCACCCAATCTCACTTAAATAGGCCTTAAATAATTCAACTCAATTTTTTTTAATAGATCAATAAAAAAGTAAGATGCTGTCTTTAAGTATCTATAACACAGTCTGAAATTATTTCCGTAAAAATAAGAGAAAAACAGCTGAAAGTCCTAAATATCTTAATTCCCACATATAGAAATCATTTGTGTATCCAAAGAATTTAGCTCTACCTCAGCTGGTCCAATAAGCACATCATGGTGACAATCCAAGGTGTCAGTACAGTCCAATTGTTTAGGGCTCTTGAAGGTTCTAAAACACCTCACAAACAGTTAAAAAAATACATGATTCAAAAAGCTTCTGTAATGTCAGACTCAGAACTCTCTACACTTAGGCATTATGTCTGATATTGTGAATATATTTGAACCCTTCAATAAGCATTAAATCTGAAAACTATGCATGTAATCTTATCAGAAGACTCCACATGAATAACATTGCTCTGAGTTCTGCAGCTAGTCTGAATTGTTTCCTCACTTTCAAGGATGTTTTGTTTTCTTGTTTGTTTTGACACATAAAACTTCTAAGCCTGTTTTTAGATTAAAAGAATAACAAGAACTAAAATGGAATATAATACTGTTTACACAAGAACACACAAGCTACTAACCTAAACAAAATCATCAGCAGCAAAAAAAAATCAATGAAAATTTAGCTTGCATTTGTAGTTGATTGGAAATGAACAATTTAGCTTCATAACTACAATGTACAAATAATCTATTTGATTTACTATTCAATTTAAATGATGTTGCTAGGCACAAAATCTTGTTTGGAATATTGATGTTAGAATAAATTAAGTGTAAGGTGAGATAAAAAGACTGGCAAAAAATCTTCCTGTTTCTGAAAGCATTGTTAGTGTCTGATAGTACTTCTAGATTTACAAAACCAAATCAAATATATGCATACACATTGTTTCAGCATGTTTGCACAATATAGTAAATTGCTATGGTATACCCCTGGAGATAACAAAAATGGCAAACTGACAAAACAGAGACTACAAGATTAATATGATGCATAAAAATTCTTATTCTGGAAAGCTATAAAAGAGCCTGGGCAACTCTTTTAACCCACTTATACCATTTCAGTAGTATCCACCACTAGGAAATACTCACCCATGATTTAAAAACACAGAAGGTGAAATGGTCATTAATGTAAATCTAATCGATTTTGTTTTCATATTCTCATTTGGCAAGCATAAGGATAAGAAATTGAGATCCTTTGTGAGATAAAAAGATTCACTTTCAGGTGTATGAGGTTTTGGCATTTAAGCATACTGACTTTTTAAAATTAGGTAATATATCTTTATATCAAGCTGATGTTGCAACTGAAATCATGAGACCACAGTTCATTGATTTTAGAACACAACCCTGAATTACAAAACCTGATGATTCTAAAAGCAGAATGAATTAGTAAGTTAGTCTGTTTGATTCTGCATAATCCCATGCTTGGTATTACTCACCCTTTGGGAAGTGGTGTTTCCACCACAGAAGTCAGTAGTAGAAATAGCATTTAGAGAGGCCTGCAAAATGTTGACATTACCTCCAGAAACGAATTCTATATAAAATGTCTAGCTGTAAAGATATTCCGCCTGTGAGAATAAGTGCATGCATACATCTCCTTGCCCACAGTACTTTTGATAGGATCACTTTCCCCTGATATGAAAAATTACAGTACTCAGAAAGTTCATAAGTATTTAAAGATTTCTTCTGGAGTGTATTGTTCTGAATCAGGCATCAGAAACTGTGGTTTTGGAAACATTCTCCCTGGTGATTTTTAAGGCTAACAAGGTGAATAATATACTCTGTGAAATTATTGCAGGTACTCTTCCTTTTCTTGCATGATGAGAAACTAAAAATCTGGACTAAATCAGGAGACATTCATTAACTTGCACAATAAGCTAAATTGACTACTTAAAGCTTTCACCTCCGCTGTCATTTCAAATGGTATCAGAATGAACCTAATTTCAAAAGCAAAGATGCATATAATGAAGGATTTCCTTCTTTTAGAAGTGATCATTAGTAACAATGTAAGGAGCTTAATCTCATTTAACATTCTCCTATTTATAATTATGCCTGTGTATATCTTTTGAGCTATGAAGCAATTAGTTTTCATTGTGTCAGTTGTAATGATTCAAAATTGTTAAGTTCTTGACTTAGTCAGTGATGCATCACACATTAAAATTTTTGCAACCAGTTGTTCTCAAATACATGAGGTAATCCAAGCCGAAGATACCTGTACCATAATTCCCAGAATCCTAAATCTATAGTTATGCATGTTTTCATGTTCATCTCTTTTTACCAGGAAAGTAACTGATAGAGGAATTAATAATATAAAAGAAAGCTCTCTGATACTGGAGTGCTGTTGTGTCCCTCTTTCAAAAATCTGTTAACTTTGGTTCATGACAGGCTATGAATCTGAAGTAAGAAGGGTCCTAATAAGAAGGGGAAAAGTTAGTCCTTAATATCCTTGTGGGCTTCAGTGTGAAACTTCTTAAAACATCTTAATGGAGGAAAACAAGATCTTATACATTAGCTGTGTATGTCCAGGTGCACATTAATGATGTCCATGGGTGTTGACACGCCTGTTATTTCCAATAGGCTGAAATTTACATATGTGTTCCACATATAGAGTGAGCTAAAATTGATTGATTTTTTTCTAAGAACATTTTTTGAATGCAGTGTTGTTATTTTTCCTTGTACCTAAGCAGACTTTTTTACAAATCATAGATAAAACACATTAAATAAACTAATTTTTCTGTGTCTTTAAGGGAAACATCTGATTTTTCAATTTAGTAATTTTTTAACACAGTGACCTTAACATTATGAGTGAATACAGGCTGGAGGAAGAGTGGCTGGAAAGTGATCCAGTGGAAAAAGACCCGGAGGTGCTGGTTGACAGATGACTGAACATGAGCCAGTGTGTGCCCAGGAGGCCAAGAAGGTCAGTGGCATCCTGGCCTGTGCCAGAAATAGTGTGGCCAGCAGGGCCAAGAAAGTGATTCTTTCCCTGTACTGAGCACTGGTGACACCACAGCTCGAATCCTGCATCCAGTTCTGAGCCCCTCATCAGGAAGGACACTGAGGTGCTGGAGTGGATCCAGAGAAGAGCAACAGAGCTGGTGAAGGATCTGGAGGACGTGTCCTATGTGGAGCAGCTGAGAGAGATGGAGTTGCTTAGCCTGGAGGAAGGAGGTTCAGGGGAAATATTATCACTCTCTACAAATAGCTGAAAAGAGGGTGTAGCTACGTGAGGGTTGGTCTTCAAAAGTAGCAAGTAACAGGAGGATAGAATGTAGTGTTAAGCTGCACCAAGGGAGGTTTAGGGTGGATATTAGGAAGAAATTCTTCACAGACAGGGTGATTAGACATTGGAATGGACTTTCCAGGGAGATGGTGGAGTTACACCCGGAGGCGTTTAAGGAAAGACTGGACATAGCACTTAGTGCCATGGTCCAGTTGACGTGGTGGTGTTTGGTCACAGCCTGCTGTAATTGGTTCTATGATTCTGTAAATAGAGAATGGCTGCAAGAAATTTACTTATGTAGATATTGTTGTAGAAAAGATCAGTAAAACAACATCTGAAAAGTAGAAGCTTACAAGGTAAGAAATATTTTTGAATAAAATATAAATATTTTCTCAACTGCAATAGTATAAATCCCAGAAGACAGCTGTAAAGATAGAATAGGAGATACAATTTAATTCCTCTTAAAAAATAGTCTGGTAATACAAAGATCCCAGAAGACAGTGCTCTGTAAGGATTAAAATATACATGTCACATCTGGTGAAACTTGGAGAACTCTATTACTCTATGTCTTTGTGAAATATATATTAATAAAAAACCAACAAAAACCCACAACATTAAATACTGTGCATCTGTTAAGCTGTGCCAGCAAAATGATTCCTAAGAGTGATACAATGTGTACTCAAACCACACATCAGCAATCAACTGGCAGAATAACAAGTGGGAGTTTGTGCCAAGGAGATTCAAGCAGATGTTTACTCTATGACAACTAACTGAGAAATTGAGCATAAAGATAAGGGAACTACTTAATGTTTTTATTGATTTTTAAAACACATTTGGTAGAGTGTGGCAAAGGGATTTTCTGTCTTGGAGTATTAGTCCTACAAATCTAATAGCAATTACCCCTGACTTTATTAGAATACATCATGCACAAAGAGAATGAACAACAGAAAACGGATTGTTTTCTCCTCAGATATTTCGGTTCATCTCATTTAGCATCTCATATTTTGGGTGCATCTGGTTCGATATCTTAAATAAAATTGCCAGGCTTGATATCTGCTTTCTAGGCTTTAATACCACAGTGGCTCAAGATCTCAGAACCATGTCATCAAGTCTTGAAGGGAGTTTAAAGTTTAGATTTCAGATTAGGAAAAGGCCAGGGAATACTGTCTGGCTAACTAGAGTAAACAGTAAATTTGAAGCAGAAACATATGAAATGCTTCAAGTTAAAATGACTACATCTAATAATGGTATAAGAAAACATGAGACTTGATTTAATTGACCCAGAAGTAGTGGGGAAAAAAAATAGGTAGTCTGTAAGATATATCAAGCCCACAATTTATAATCTAATAAAAGAGTTATGCTTGTCATGTGTTAGACCTTTGTGTATCAATCCTAGAGAAAAAGCATCTCAGTAGACTGAAAGCTAGATACAAATGCATATTTTGGGATGTTAAACCCCATAGCTAAACCTAAACCCTAAACCTAAAGAAGTCAATATGCCTGAACCTATTAGGATGATTAAAACTCAGTTCTTCATACACTTAAAAGAGATTCAGATAACAAATATTATACTGGTTTTCACAGTTCTTTAAGAAATTAGTGTGAGCCAGTACTGCAGAAAAATATGAACGTTTTATTCTACTGTGAGGATACATGCAGCTTGGAATAGCACTGTGTGCATATTTTGCATATTATAAGAGTGTGGTTGGGGTTGTAGATGCAGGCTGCTAATGATGTAGTTTTTCAGCTCCTTTAGTGTCCTCAAGCATCACCCAACAGTTCATGACTACCTCCCAGGCTCTAACAGTGGAATTTATGCTTAATTAAATACATGTTCACTAAAATAGCATCAGAGAGACATGTGAAATTCTCTTATTTTTCAATTTTAACAGATATTTGGCTAACAAAAGATATTCTGTTACAATAAATGTAAGCCAAATGCAAGGGAACAGGTGCAGCAAAGTGAGCTAAGTCTATAATCCAAACTGTTATAGTCTGCTAAAAATAGGACTTTATTTTCCAAATGGTACACATGTAAAATGAAAAGCACTGCTTAAGGAATTAAATAATATTTTATCTGAAGAAAAAGACAAAAAGCAAAAAGATCTCCTGAAATTTATGCCAAAATAAAATGAGGAGGAATTAATCTACAAGAAAAAAATCCACAGACAGAAATAGTGAAATGGCCACAATTGGGAAGTATATTGGGAATCAGAAGAGAACAAAGACAGGGGAAACTGACCAAACAGCAAAAAAACCTGTGCAGCACTTTTTAAGTCTGAAGATGGGGACAGGGAGTGGACAGGGAGGAAAATAAAACTAAATATACAAGGTATAGTTTCAAAACAATCAAGACGTAGACCCTAAACTAAACAAATTATTGTTTCACCTTTCAGCAAGAAAAATCTTGTTAGCTGATTGGAATGCAATTTTGTTAGCTAATTGGAATGCACTATTCCCAGATATTGTGGTAAATATTGTGGGTTCCTTCATATTCAGTGGATCTGTAAATCTGTGACTAAGGATAATTCCGCATGACACCAATAGTACTCATGAAAGAAGAAGAACATCATCTGAAGAAGCTTTGACAAAAATAGTTACAAGAGCTAGAAGTCTGAAGATAAAAAGAAAGCACATACATTGTAACAAGGATATGCTTACTCTAGGATTCATTCCTCTTGAAAGAGGCATAAGTATTTAAACTGCAGGGTGGGAAGAAAAGTGAGCATAAAGTGAAAGTGCATATATTTAAGATATAATTGGGAAAATTACCTAAAGTAAAACTAAACTAAAACTAAACAAAAGCTAAACAAAACTAAATTTTTATATTATGAATATTTACAGGTTATCAGCCTCTGAAGGCATGTCTGGAAATATTACAGGTTTTGAGGAAGAAGCTAAAACTTTTTAAAAAGAGACCATTTGGTTGTAGCCTAAAGCAGTAGTAAATGGCCCTTTGTTACCTTTCTTCCTAATGCTATGTCCCTAAGGTGAGAACTGTCATTAGAGAAACCACCTCATTTTTATATGCAGAAATATTTCCTTTGTGCAGAGGCAAAGTTGCTATTAGTATTTAGACTTTTTAATGATACTGTATATTGCTCATATTTATATCTCATGCAAAGGACATTTTCAAACAATATTTACTAGCAGAAAATTGTCTGAAATGGAAATCAGAATTTCTTAATTGCAATCTTGACTTGTAGCCTTTTACTGTCACTTTGTAATCTGTAAAGTGAACGTAACAATGCCACCAGTGTAAATAACCTCCATGAACATTCCTCTTTTATTTGAGATTAGAGTGATATTATTAGTCTTATTTTTGCATTTATTTAACTCACTTTTTTTTTTTTTTCCAGTTCAGGTGTAGCAAGAAAATGTACAGTAATTGCACAAAAGAAAGGAAGGGATCTCATGATACAGTAAATTTCAGTTAAACTGATTTATCTTGAAGAATTCTAGAGAAAGAAACATATGGCTGTGTGATTAATGGCACATTAAAGCAAGTTATAACAATGTATTTATAGTTTTACAGTTACTGGAAAGCCGAATTATTTTTTGAGGTTGAAAAGGAGAGTTATGGAAATCATGTGACCCAATTTCTTGCAATTATTATATATGTATTTCTTCGTTTATATCAAATGTAGAGAATTTCAAGATATAAACTGATCCAGAAAGCTTAGAGTATGAAAAATAAGTTTAAAAAATTATGCATTCGATTCCTTTTTTCTACTTTAAATAGAGATACTACATATCTATTAAATAACTATGAATATTGTTGGAGTTTTTTTTTTTTTAATTTGCTATTTCTTACAAACTAATTTCATTTACCAGCAATTAAATGAAGAAAAAAAAAAAAAAAAAGGAAAATCCAAACTGTATTGATTTTCCACAATAGAAATTAGTGTGATGAAGTATAAATTAATCTCTTAGTACCACAAATACCTTGCATGACAAAGCACCAAAAAAACTAATACTGTTGTCACCAGGTAATTGTGTTTGTTACCGGGAAAAAAGGGAGAAAAGGCAAATATACACACAGACACAAACTTCACTAACAAAAAACTTTTTAGTGTAAATTTTCTCATAGAGAAGTTCCATTTCAAATCAATGTGAAAAATTTTCATGGACTTTGAAGATTCTTCATCCTGTTCCTAAGCAAGAATTAACCCGGTTCTTGAGACATATGACCAAAATACTACAATCCTCAAAGAAAGCAATTGTTTATACACACTTCTGACTAGGAAAACTAAGAAAGATAGTATGAATCTTCTGAATATCTCAATTGGAGTACAAAATTGTTATTTTTTAACTTTTATTTTTCCAGGAAGTTGTTACCTTTCTATCTGTCATTACTGAGTAGTAAACAATATAGCTAAACCGATGGTTTAGAAAATAGCTAAACATATAATACAAAAGATTGTGTTTGCATCACCTTATGATTCTTTTGTGGAGGCCATAAAACTGGTACCACTGATGAAAGGAAAACTTATGTTCAGATCTGTGCCAAGAAATACTGTGGATGGTAACTACAGTGTATGTAATAAGAAATTTTAAGGAAAAAAGACAGAGGATAATTGGCAACTGTGAATCTTTCAGTACAGATAATATGTGACAGAATTAAATATAATTTCCTCAAATGACTATAGTATTCTCCTTCCTGCCATTTTGGGTGAAAGCAGAGCACTCTGATATGTCTATCTGTTTCAACACACTGCTGAAGAAAGGCAGCAGATGTCATGCCAGGGAATGTCACAAATCTGTCAATAGCAAAGATACCACCTTCAAATAAAGCTGTTCATATATCTTGCACCTCATAACGAATTTATGTCATCAGTAGATAAACATGATTTTAATACAAACACAAATAGAAATACGTAAATAAAAATTAAAGAAAAGGATAATTCGGTTGTAATAAATTCTTGCTTATTTCCACACAAGGTTTTTTTTTAATTTAGAACTTCCATATAGTCTAGAATTTTAACATTCTCAACAATAATGTCTTGTTATCATGGGATATGCTTATACATTCTCAGCAGCTTTTTTTCTTTGATTTTTTTTAAATTATGCAAGAAATTTTGAATGAGAATAGAAATTGTGATTACTACAATCTAAAATTCCAAACCTCAGTGAAATAATGTATCATAAGATTTATATGAATGGAGAATAAATGGGTTGTCTAAGAAAATACAGGTTGATATTTGCCTTTAGGCAAATATATTCCTGGATGAAAAGGTTGAAAAGGAATGATTTTGGTACCGAAGAACTTAATCAATGTTGCAAATGGCAAATTTTGATCAATTTGAAAAATTGCAGAGGTACTCAGTAGTATAAAAGAGATTCTGCATGACAAACGATTGTCATTTTAAATATCTATTAATGCTGTACCTGTTAGTAGAACAAATCTCTGGTGATATTTTCTGAACTTGGTAAGGTGATGCAATATTTTGTTAGTGCACATCAGTTTAACTAATTTTTGATGCAGTATTTGTACAGTATAATAAGATAAATTGATATTTGGTTACCTGTTTTCAGAAGCATCTTTTGATTGAAACACTGAAATACGGCTCAAATTTTCCACAAAGAAATTACATTGAAGAGTTGTTGAAAACATACATTTCCATTCATTTTCATAATTGCTGTTAAGACCAGCAGTCCTGTCTGTTATTCTATGTGGATAACACAGACTCTCAAATACTTCAGTACTTTATCTGTATTTATATTGTCTTGGGGATTTGGATTCAAGGAGATGTCAAAATTTTAATAAAGGAGTCATCCGTGTCATCCATACTCATATAATATAAAATGTTTCTAATCAAGATGTGACACTGAAAAGCTATTGTGTAAGAATGCAATGTTCAAGAAGTTCTGTGGGCTTGTTAGATAATTATTTTAATTACAATTTTTTGTTAAGCAGTCTAGTTCTTATCTATGACTTCAGTTTAAGTTAAGATTTTTATAAGGTGTCTTTTTCTACATGTACAGAGGAATTGTAATCCTTGTTTTAATTATCTATCAGGTACCTCTTTTTCATTCTGATCCACACATTCCTTTGGTCTCCTAGTGCTTAATTCAAAGATGATTTCAGTCATTATATCCTACCTTGTGTTCAGTTGGTATTAGCTTTGTAATTATTTCCCCCTGCACAAAATACAAACACATAAGGCCTTTTGTCGTCCTGTGAATCTAGTTCTATCACTAAACTTCTAGATTCTGTAAAATCAACATAATCTGAAATCAATCTTGTCTGCCTCTCACATTAAGTTTTATTTTTAAACAGTAAACTTATGAAAAATATTGTGGGATTTTTTTTTTTTTTTTGCAACTTACTCTTATTTCAATTGAAATAATTAATTTTTTAGTTCTTGACTTAAGCATAATTCTGCATGAATTATCTGAGATAACGCCAGCAACTTCATTTTTTACTGAATATCATAATATCATTAAAGTTCTAATGTTTCCACAATCCTAAAAGCCATTAAAAAGGTAAAAAGAAAAAAAAGAAGAAAAAAAAAACATACTGAAAGGTAGATGGTAGACTTCTGGTAGATACACTGGGTGAATTAATCTGGTTACCTGGAATTTGCAATACTCAAGAGGTTAATTAAAGCACATTAGAATTTCTCAATATACTGCAAGTTGAATAGAAGGAATAGTAGATTAACACCGATAAAGCCTCATGAGCTGAGTTAGGAATTACCTTACAACCACTAATGAATAAAGTGAATAAGTGACTGAGCTTTGGTTGCTTAGAGATTTCTGGTTTCATGATTTCTAATTAACAGCATAAGCCAATAAACAAGACACTTGTGCTCTGAAGGCTTGTTTTAAATCAGTATTGGGATAATGTTAAAAAATTTGACCTCTCTCACTGTATATAATTTCTTATAAAAAGTCAGTATATATAATCTCTTTTTATGAACTAGACATAAATATTCTTATAGATGTAGAAAAAAACTTATACAGACTTATTATGGAAAATATTTAGAAGAAATGTTATTCTGTAAGTTTTCTAATATTTTATGCCATATTTAAAAACTATCTCATCAGGACTGTAGTCCTGAAACACAAGAAATACCAGTGGCAAAGAAAGTAAAATTTTAAATATCTAGAAATAAATTTCTGTTGTTCTTCACCTTTCCATCTCTCCAACTTGTGTTGACTTCAATGGAATTTGTAGACAGTCAAGGTGCCTCAAATTAGGGTATGTATATTGAAGTGCATAAAAATATACTTTAAAACTTACTGCTATATTTCCATTTATGCTTAAACTGTAACTACAGAGTACCTAATGCCAGAGGGTTTCAGAACAAAACTTTCAAAATCATTTAAGAGATATATTAGATTGATTTTGACCTTCGAACCCATTAACTATGTTTATTTTTCATACTTCTAAGTCTGTTTTATATACACTCAACAAGGTTATCTACAGTTCACTTTGTATTAACTCTAGGATCAATAATGTGGTGCCAATTAATTTACATCTAAATTGACAGAAATATACTTCTTAATCTTAAAATAATCCAATTAATGATTATCTTGAGAACATGCAAATTTTATGCTGTAACAGATTAAAATTGATCTAGGTAGGTAAAGACATGTGATGGACCAAAATTTCAGCCAAGAAAAAGGAAAAAAAGTTAGAATGCAAACTGAATGGACTTAAGGGTAATGAATAAAAGAGCTTCAATTTTAAAATATTTTTGGCTTATCTACCTTGAAGATATACAAAATATGAGAATGGTTGGCTTTGTAGCACAATTCCCTACATTTAGAGTACAGAAAAGATCCCTAAGCATGACAGCAAAGGGAAAAAAGGCTTTGCTACAGAACTTCAAATTTGTGGGTTTGTCTGTGAAAAGCCTACTAAAAAATTTGTGAATGATCCTGGATACTGAAGAAAAATATGCCTCTAAATTTCGGAAGTTTTCCATTTAAATTACCTTTGATTCTAACATTATTACACCAGCTGGTAAGAAAAAAGTTAGCAGAAATCACATTACTAAACCTTCCCTCAGACTTTTAAGCTTGAATCAGTGGTGCTATATCACATCTGGATGCAGCAGTGTGAGATGGTTTGAGTAGCTGATAAAAACATGTACTTGTCAGTATCTCTGGAAGAATATATCAGTGTCATAGAGCTTTTGTAAACTTAGCAAGCACAAATATGACAAGGACAAGATGCTCAATAATAACATGAATCCATAGTGAAAAGCACGGTGACCTGTGCCGAACCAGAGTGTTAAAAACATTTCTCCCCTTTTTTGTATGTACTTTCCTTTTTACAGACTGTGAGTTATATATTTAGACCAATAAATAACAAAGTACAGGTGTGCTGTAAAAGTATCTATATCTATAGGTATACAAATATCTATATTTATAATTTAATAAGGAACTTATTCACTAAAATTAATATTAAGAGATTGTTGCCTGACATAAAATATTAGTTTATTTCAATTTGTCTTATTCAAATGAGCTCAAACCAAGAGAAAAAGTATCATGAAAAGCAGAGATTCCCCTTTCAAGAATTGGGGGCAAACATCATATCAAACATGATGCAATGGAGAAGAAAGAAGCCAAGTCTGTTTCAACTCCAATCATTCTAGTAAAGGAGATGTCAGATCTGATCACCTTGACCTCAGTACTGAACATTATCAAGAACTACAGACATCAATTCTAACCATATGCCAACAGTAGCTCATAGCTAAATTGCTGTTTTAATTTTTTTTTTTTTTAAGAATTGACAGCTTTGTATTTGTAGTGATAGTGCTTCATGCTACATAACTTAAACATTATCAAGAAGTGTGTCATTAATGAATGGAATTAGTAAAGTGTCACTTTAAAACAAAGACTGGCCTGTGTTACCAGTCTTCTAAACACTCTCATCACACTGACATCTAAATCACTGATATAGATAAATATTGATATAGATATAGATGACATAGAGATAGAGACAGACTTAACTGCAACACAATTACTTGTGTCACTCTAGTGCTGAAATAGATGATTAAAAATTTGATCCATGAACCTAAATATTGACTCATCAGGGTAAAAAGACATCTTTTCATCAGAGATAATATTGCTGCATAGTTTTCTGATTAATGTTTAGAAGGCTCTTCTGTCAAATAAACAAGCATATTGACTTTTATAACAAAATAATTAGCATACAGCCAGTTTTGCTGCAATGTTCTCCAAGAAAATCAGAACATTTCACAGGCTGATCAAAATATAAATTCCCCATAAACAGGCATATGAAAGGACAATAATCAGAGACAATCTTCACTTCTATTCTTACTAAGAGTAAGCTTTTTCCTTTAAATGACTGTTAAACAAAGTGCATTAGCTGAGAATGTAACAACAATCACTTTCATTGAGTTTGCAGATGGCATCAAGTGACACAGAATAATTGATACTTTCTGCCACAGCTGCAAACCAGAGGGACGTGGACAAGATGGGGAAGGGCTGCCAGAAACCTCATGAAATTCATCAAGAACAAATGCCAGTTCTTGCTCTGGGCACGGCATGGTCTAAGACCACACCACCTGGGGGCAGCTCGGCAGAGAGGTCTCTAAAGGGATGCTGCTTGATAGCAGGCTGGGCATGAGCCAGCAGTGTGCTCCAGAGGCAAAAAGGCCAAGAGCAACCAGGGCTGGACTAGCATGGTCAGGAGTGCAGACGAATAATTATTCCCCTCTGCTCATTGGTCATCAGGCTGTCGCTAGAGGACAGGAGTTTATTATCAACCTCGATATATATAGTTTTTGGAGTTTGAGCAGGGATTGGGCAATGAGGTTGCCACCTCTCTGACCCCACTGATCAAACTAAAAGTCCATCAACTGCCCCTCCACTAGAGAGGAATGGGAAAACAATCACTTTGTTTATATTACCATCTGTGAGAAACTCCAGTACAAAAATGCAAACATCAGAAGGCTGAAAAAGATCAGGGTGACATTAGGCTGTCAGTTTCATGACCCGCTGCTCAATAAGGATATTGGTTAACTGGAGTATGTTCAGCAGGGAGCCCCTAAGCTGGCAGTGGGGTTCAGCTGGTTCAACCTGGAGAGGAGCTGTATTTGAGGGAACCTTACAATAACACACCTTGCAGAAGGCAAAATGGAGTGATCTCATCACCGTGGTGCACGCCAGGAAGATAAGATATAATGATCATAAGTTTAAAGGATAGACATCTTCCTTCTTTATAGGAGAAGCATTTTTCCTCATGAAGACAGTCAGGAACTAGAACAAGTGCTTTCAGGAAGGTGGAGCAGTCTCCATCCTTGGGAGTTTTGAAGACCTGATTGAACAAAACCCTGGGCAACCTGGTCTGATCTCACAAGTGACCTGCTTTGAGCAAGAGGTAGGAGTAGAGTCCTCCTGAGGTTCCTTCGAAGTTGAATGATGATGGAAGGTCTTGTTTCTGTGTGTGACAGAAAACTACAGAGAGGCTGAAGACTGACTCTGTGATAAAAGTAAAAGAAAAAAATCCAGAGAAACTGAAACCCAAATGACTTATAGGATTTTGATGAAATTGATTTTAATTCCTTTCTATTAGAAGTGAGATTAGGTCAATGCCAATTACTATAGGAATAATGAGACCACATATCCTCTATATAAAAAAAGTCATTATGAATTTATAATAGGAAGAGCTCTTTCTATCAATTATACAATTCTCTTCAGAAAAAAAAAATGCAGACAAATGCTCTCTTAATTTTAAGTCCTTTTGTTTATTAAACTTCTGGAGTGTCTCTTCATGATTTTAACAACAGCAAATGAAATGTTATGAGTTTTCCAAAAATTCTGTTTAAAAGGGCATGTTCTGAGGTGTTATCTTTTATCATTCTACAGTGTTTTCTAGGTGTAAGGAGAAGTAAAAGTGAGACATTCCTTTCTCATTTTATTTTATAATTCTCAGCATAAAAGCTAATTAAAACTCTAAAAGGAAACTGCATTTACATGTGCATGTAAATACACATTTACATAAAGTGTATGCATCTAAAAATTCATCCTTAGGGAAAATCACAGCAGTCAAGTGTTCTTAACATTTTTTGTGGTTCTGTCTGTCTCAGAAACGTGTGTGCAAATACAAATATACACATGCAGATATGAACAGTCTCATATCTCTACTTATTCAATACAATCATGGAAAACAATACTACCAAGTTAATGCAAATTAAGTAGCATTTGATGCTGCATTCCACACCCTGAATTTAACAGTAGTAATGTGAACAGATTTTTATTTCCTATTTCACAAAGTAAATTATTTTCCTTTATTCATGTGCCCGTGATGCAATTATTATGAAAAAGTTATTAATATTTTATAAAACTCTACTAGGATTAATCTTCATTAGTCTTCATTCATCAGCTGTGAATTTAAATGACTTATAGAGAATTTACATAAGAATCTACAGGTAAATATACTTATCTGTTTTGAAAAAATTCAATCATATTGAAATCCAGATTCAAGTTTAGTAAAAAAAATTGGTGTTTGGTTGTTTTTTATTAATCCTTATTAATATTAATTCCATAGTATTAATATACAATTACTAGTAATCATTACAGCAGAAATGCAATGTCTCTTTAATTTGTTATTTATATGGCTTTTAGGATAGTTCATTTGAAGTGTTTACAAAATATTTACTTAGCTCCATTATCAAAAACTTATTTAAAACTCACAAAAGCAGCCTGTTTGTTTCTAAAAGGAAAACGGAGAACTGGAATAATATTTTCTCCATAAATGTCAAGTAGGGGAAAGAAATCTAAAAAGGAGTTTAACTGTTGTGCATCATACAACATCTTTTAAAAACAGGGCTACCATATTCCATATGCTAATAAATTAAGCATAAAATAACTTATAAATATAAAACTAAAATATAAAACTGAAATTATTGTATGTAAAAGCATGGCTTTGAAAATTCAGTATTTATTGTTTTTAAAAATAAATATTAAAATAAACTTATTAATTAAAATAAAAACTTCTTAATAAAAATAAATATTTATTTCACCTTTATCATTTGAAATAAGAATATCAATTGAACAGCTGAAATAATCACAGGTGTAATAACAAGTGCCTTTCCATTTATTGAATCCTTGTGGTACATGAACTCTCCACTACTAATTTCCTTTCATTCTGATAACAGTCACTGATTTCTCTGAAGTTCCAGTTTGAGTAACTATTCACAGCAAAGGAAAAATCCTGGAGAGATACTTATAGCTAGGTGACGGATTATATCCACACTTGTAACCAATATGAATTAACATCCAATTTTTCTGTACTACTCTGACATTTCAGTATTTAAGTAATATAAGAAGCAATAGGATAATTTATAGTTGATTGAATATGGATAAAATTTCAAAGTAATTCTGACACTGAGTTTGAAAATAGCAAAATAAATATACTTTTCTCTTCTTTTAAAATTGGTTTAATTGTATTGAATTAAATCTTTAGAGTATTTTTTAGTAATATTCTCAATATTTGCATTGGCATTAAGAAATGTAATTGACATCTGCACTGAATCTTTAAAAAAATGTTTATTAATAGATTTCAGAGAACTCTACCTGGGCATAATTTTTGGATTCAGAATTGTGCAGCTTTGTAGTAGCTGTGAATGTCAAGTATAACAGCTGTCATAAAACTTCCAGATCATACAGGTGCAAAATATGCCGTAATCAGGTTTGAATGCCCAGTATAAGTTTGAGAAAGTAGAATATTTCTTATGCCTTTGTGGCATAGTTTGGAAAGCTTGTCAGATTTACTATTAACTAAATTGGGCTGAAATTCAAGTCAGTTCAAAAAATAAAGTCTTTTCTGACCCCTGTTTTAAAATTTTATGAATGTAAGTAATTTCAACCCATGAAGGTATTACGAGTATTTGGAAAAAATTATAAACTAGGCATTTTTACCCTATGATAAGCTATTATAAGTTTAGATGTCTTTCAGCAAGATTGAAAAAGTAAAAAAAAAAAGATTACTAGTAATCTTCACCTCTGTCTACAGTCTGTCCACAGAATGTCATGATTGCAAAGGAGGGACTAATTGATCTATTCTGTATATGAGACAAAGGGTGTAGCCTCCCATCAAATTCTCATATTTTGCTGATGTTTTGGAAATTTAGAAAATCTCCACTAAGAGGAGATTTTATGAGGAGATTTTTTTCCTGATTATGAAAATCTCCTCCAGTAAAAGGAGATAAATCTCTACCATTTGAGCAATTTAGCATCATTTGGCAAATATTTAAATATCAGGTGATTATATTGCTTTTCACTGAAATGAAAATGCATCTTCTTCCAAAGTCTACTGAAGATTTTCTGTTTAGAAGAGAAAAGTGAAGTCTCATCTCAAAAGAGCCTGTAGATTATGGTTGAAGAATTTGCCTCCAAAATAAATGTTCTTCTAATTCAAAGCAGGAATCTGAAGCACATCAATTATGATTACCTTGTGAAAATGATTTCTTAGGATTGCCCAAGATTTTAAAAATGAGAGAAATAACTAACTAAGAACTTAACTAGAATATCTGAGCAGAACAAATTTGTCAGATGGACACAAACACCTCTAGAATGCACATCTGTCTTTCTGTCTGCTTTTATGGACTCCTGGATGTTTCCCATTCTTTATTGCCTTCCTACAAATGAAAATGGGAAGGATTTCACTCAAGACAGAAAAAGCAATATTAGAATAAAGTATAATCAGGGACATTAAATGGATTTGAAAGCACAGAAAAAATTAATTTAAAAAATATTAATAAGAAAATTCTGTTTTCTATAGAGTCCATGTCAGCCCTTCTTCTATCCATGCTCCTAAGCTGTTCAAGAAAGTATCATTTACATAAACTAAGAATAATTTTCTTATTTAACTGTTCAGTTCAATTACACATTCTGATTGTGTTTTTAATGAGGACTCACTGAAGAATTTCCTAAGAGAAAAGTAACGCAAATTAAGATACTGAACTATAGTTCACCAGCAAAACCTAAAAAAAAAAAAAAAAAGCTATTTAAAAATAAAGACAGATTACTCTCTTTGCCACCACATTTTCTTGGTCTGACACAGAACTTGATCGGACCTCTTGGGGAAATTCAATAGATAGCAGCATACACACGAGGGTACAGCCATCAGGATGTTTCATTTTTTATGTGATTCACTCTAGTTCTGCAGAAGCATCTCTCATTATCTAATAGTGGTACCCGGGTAGTGATTACTCATCAGCAAACTTACAAGAGAATGTAACAAAATTTGATTCATAATATTTAAAATAAGTACGTACATTCAAGTCAAGCCCCTGGATAATTCTGAAATGGCTTTAAACTTCATTATTTGCTTGTGAAAAATTAACATTAAATTAACAGATAGGATTTATTCCAAAAAAATTAATTTCATTATTATCTAATTAAGTAAATGTAGCAACAAGCTCATATTGCCTCCAGTATATTTATACAGTAGGAGATGAAGCAGAGTTACAAAACAGTAGTTTCTAGATCTTGAGGAAAAATACAATTTTCATTTTGCATAAATAGAAATAAAAGCTGAACTAAGATTAAATTAGAAAAGTATATAATAGAATATTATATTTACAAATTTTACACAAAACATATTTCCACTTAATGGAATGAATGCACTACAGAATCAATCTTGGAATTACTTTCTAAAAAGCTATGATCAAAGATCATGCAGCAAAAATAAGGGTGAGATATTCTCTGGATAAAATACACAAATATAAATTAACAGTAATATCTTGGTTTGTGACTCTTACTGATTTATGTTAAGCAGATTATTCCAGCTGAAGGCCAGAACAGACATCTGGTCTATCTGATTTAAAACAACTACACTAATCAGCATAAACAGAATATTAAATAATGCGTTCTTTAAGGCAAAGGAGTGTATCTAAATCACTCTTATGGAAAGGAGGAGCAGAATGTCATGTCCCTTCCAGAGGTTTCTTCTAAGTGTAATAAGGAAGCATGGGGTCACACCACCAGTGAGGTATCCTTTGTGTAATGTGTGATTCCAGGAATATGAAAAATCCAGAGGTGCCTGAAAGGGAGCTTGAATATTTTCTGATATTTCAAAATAATGTAATCACATAGAAAACACTTCAATGAACAAGAATGGTATATAAGATTGATTAATAGTTTCGGAGCAACCTCAGGCTCTTCATGAACTCACTGTTGTACCCGGAGTTGCTTCCACTTCAAAGGGAATATCAGAAGACCTGTAATTAGCTGGGAAATTATTTTCAGGAAAAAAAATTAAATGCCCCCTACTCATTTTTGAGTTGTTATGTTTTAAATGTAATTTTATCAGTTCTTTTGTGATTGAATTCTATCCATTTATGACACTTAATTATCAGAGTTAGAATATATCTGCAAAAGATGCAGAAGGGTAATGAAAATATCCTTAAAATAATTCTTAAAAAAATTTATTTTTATCCAGTCATGCTATAACACTGTACAGTGTTTTAGGTTATCCATTTTTCATTTAGCATATATAATGTTGCAAATAACAAGAATGTTGAGTTTGCTATGTTTTCCATTTTATTCAGAAAACACATGTCCATTCTAGAAGAGGTCAATATTTTAAAAACAACACCATTTCTCTCCTTTGACTTTTTTCTTTAGGTCTTCTTATGCCATACTACATGTTCACAGCCCAAACCTATTTAGACTTTAACATATTATTTGAAAAGCACTACTCAATTCTGTGTCTATCCTCAGTATTACTCAAATCACTTGAAGGTAAGACACACAGAAAATATTTGTCTAGGGAAATGAGCATTTTGAAAAACATCACCATTCTTTGTTTTCCTCTCTAGTATTAACAATTACTGGTCACTTAGACCTACTTGTAAATATACATAAGCCTAAATCTTGGACTATCACTGAAGATGTTTGAAAATATCTGAAAAGTTTGCCATCACCTTTTTAGTCACCAAGAAAATTTAATTCCACAAGAACAAGACAATTTGCCCTAAACCCCAGAAAACTCACTTCAGTAAAAAATGAATTATTCCTCTTTCTGGATTAGTTTATGTACTGGTACTTTCTTTCACAGTACCTTGGATGACTTGTAGTCAGCCATGCTATTGTTGGGAGTTTTATTCTTAATTTGCCTTTTGAGTAAACTACCGTAGTAGCAACTTAGAAATAAACCAAACAGATATCTACTTGTTATTTATGCAAAGTGGAACCAAAGAAAATGCTGGGAGAACTGTTTTAGATCAGAGTTGATAGCTCCCTAATGAGAGCAGACAAGAAATAAAGCTCATTAACTGAATCAGGAATAATCAGGCTTTGCATTTCTGGGTAGTGTACTAGCATTACAAGGAGAAATGCTCTATTTCTCACATTAGCCAGGTACTCCATTTTATAAACTGAGAACAGCAATTTTCTTGAGTCTGTTACAAGCAGATTTGTTTTTCAGAAACTTATATTTTTCAACTAACTTAAATCTTCAGCTTTAACCTGCCTTGTGGCATTATTTTTAGCTCAAAACTAGCACTTTAATCTGCTGAGTGCCTAATAAAGTCCTAAAATGCACCACAGATGGGCTAAAACTCACATTTTTTTAATAATGTCAGACAATCATTCTGGCACAACAGCAACTATTCTCAATGCTGAGCCCTTTCTCTTGGCTTAGTTTAATAGATACTCAGAAATAGTAGGAATGTAGTCCATCGGATCATCTAGCCTTAAGATTAGTTTTGCTCAATACCAAATAGGATAAGCTTATGGGAAGGCCATTAATTCTTTACAGGAATTAAGTAAGACTACATAATTGTTGCCATAACTTTATTTCCTCCTCCTGATTGTCTTCTTGTATTCAATAATCTATCTAGAAATGTAATGCTACAATACTTTAACACAGGGCAAAAAACTTAGTCACCCTACAAGGATGTATAGGAACCTGGCAGAGTGAGAGCAATATATGATCAACAAACTTGTACCAGCGCAGGTTACTGGGATTATTTTTTCCCTGAGAATAGTTCAAACCAAAATAATTATTCTTATCTTTTGCTAGTTTTACCTAGAACTTTGACCTTTTGTTACTCGGTTCTTGAGCAGCTTTTATACTACATTTTTTAGCCTACTCACCTCATTCCTTGTAAAAGTCCTTAACTTTTTTGCATCATAAATTATCAGGAAGCTACTTGCTTGAGCTTCCTTCATCATCACAAGGACTTGGCAGGGTATTCTGCCTAGCAATTCCCTGAATAAGCTGAAGTCTGTACTCCATAAATCCAGAGTTCTTATTCTCTAGATTAACTTCTCAGTCTTTGTGCTGATCTTGAACTCTGTCATCTTGCAATTATTGTAGCTCAGCCATTTCTGGCCACATTTACAGTCATCTCATCCCTATATGTGAGCAGAGTCAAATAGACCATTTTCTCTGGTCAACCTCTAGCATTTACACTAAGGAGTCATCACCACTGCTACCTAGAACACCAGAGCTGCATTGCAGTTAACCTCACAGGGAAAGTACATGCCAACAAAATATCCTACGAAAATTAATTCTTATGAGCATAAGCTTTTTTGCTACTTATTTGTAGAAAGCTTCATGCACTACCTCCTCCTGCTCAGATGATCTGCTATGACCTCCCCAGTGTTTTTTCTCTTTCTGATCGTGATTTAGAGAAGTTTAAGAGACCATATCTTTGACTTTGTATTTAATTCTGCATAGTGAATGAGTGCTGAGATCCATTCTCTTTGTCTTTTCTAATGTGTTATTTTTGACTGTGGTAGAGTAAATTTTCTTCACAGTAACTACTATGAGGCTGTGTTTTGGGTTTGTGCAGAAAACAGTGCTGATTACACAGGGATGTTTTTGTTATTGCTGATCTGTGCTGACACAGAGTCAAGGCTTTTCTGCTCCACACCACACTTGAGTATACCAGGGAGGAGGCTGGGGGTGCACAAGGAGTTGGAAGGGGACACAGCCAGGACAGCTGCCTCAAGGGATATCCCATACAGTATGGTTTTGTGCTCAGCCTATAAAGCTGGGGAGAGAAGGAGAAAATGGGGGACATTTACAGGGACAGTTTTGTCTTCCAAAATACCCTTTCACAGTAAGATAGGACATTGTTTTCCTGAAAGTGGCTGAGCATCTTCCTGGCAATATAAATTCCTTGTTTTGAAGTCCTTGTGAATGAATTTCTTGTTTTATTTTGCTTCCACACATGGCTTTTTTTACCTATTAAACTGACTTTACTATAAATCACAAATCTACCCCTTTTTACTCTTTCTACTCTCTCCTCAATCCTACCAGAGGAGTATGAACGAGTATGCGTGTGAGACTTAGTTCTTGGGTGGGTTGAATCAAAACACCTATTTAAATATTCTTGCTCCAAATACTTGTGTTTTCCTTCCATGTCTTCATGACATCAGTCACAAATATCAGGACATGGTGATTGAAATCATGACATCATCATCATCAATATCTTATCCTACAATCATGATTACATTCTTCATTCTAAAGGTACCATAATGGAAAAAATAAAGTTAGTTGTGACATTAGATGCATATTCAAGTGATTGGATACATCTGCCTTTTGTTGACGAAAAGGGGTTGATGAAAACATTATTGGGGCCTCTGTACCCCTTCTGTCACCCACAAAGTCCTGACACAACTCATGTTGAGACTTTCTCTGGCTGTGTCATTTGTGCCATGGTTGAGAAGCAAGGTAGAGTAGTCATAAGCACATGAAGCAGGATCTTATGCAATGCTACATGTCCTGATGGAGATACCTTGCTGCTTCAGGTGCTACTAGACATATCTGGCAAGTGAATACTTTCGTCCTGGGCAAGAGGTCAGCAATCACTAGCACCTTTCACTTCCTTTTCTATGGACTGACCCTAACTTGAAATCTGAATCAGAATCCTCATGCATGAATTTATTTTTTGTGCCTTCTTGTCAAGGCCATGGGTTTAAACACTTGTAAGGGGAGATGAATCCTTGCTGCTACTGCCACAAATCCCAAGCTTCTAGTTTCCATGCATCAGGCAGTTCAAGTCCACCCCTTTCCAGTTCAACAGTGACCATACCAAACTTCACATCTGTGGTCCTAGAGTTTGTCACTGCAGAGTGTTTGAGAATGTTTTTTGTTGTTGTTGTTTATCATTCAGATGCAAAGAAGGCTGTTCCCTTTCTCATATCTCCCCCACACCTTCCACTATGCCATATCCACCAGATCATACCTTCCTGAGGATGGAACACCCTCACCATATCAATCTTCAACAAGGAGTATGAAGCTCTTCCTGCATTCTAACACCCAGATGGTGGAATCCATCGTCAGGAGTTACATCTAGACAGAAAGTGTTACAATACTAAAACAGGTGGTAGCAACAGCTGAGGCAGAAAAGTTCATCCTCTGGTGTGTTATCCTGATCCATGATTAGTATTTTCTTACAAAGAGCATGTCTGGGCCTCCAATAAATATGCTGTTTGAAAACTGTTATGTCCTATTTTACAGTCCATTCAGAATGCTTCTCATTCTCTCCAGGCACCAGTCAGTTTTGGAAGTCAAATACAAGTCTCCTCACCTTCAAATAAGTCAGGATTTCATGCTATCTATGAGGTTCTGGCCATGGCTTACTCGTCCTATGAGTGTTGGGTCTTGGTTACACAGTTGCCTTTTTCCCACCCATTCTCATAAATACATTTAAACACAGTTCTGTAGCTTCCTTTTCAGTACCTTATAGAAAGAAAAAACTGTCAATATTCAACCTTCCTTTCACATCTGAACAATTGCATTATTTTAAAAACTGTAAATACTATATATGAAATGTAAAATTACATGCATAATTATTGATTTTCAAGATGTAATATTGAAGGCTTTTATTGGCTGTGGGAGTAGGCTGTGGACATGAGTAGAGCAAAAAACTGCTGAAAATTAAAAGAACAATCACTGTTAAAAAATACCAAAGAGAATATATTCTGCATAAAGCTACTGAAACTTTTGCAGAACTAGAGAATATTTTAAGCATATTTGAAGATCTGAACAATTATATCAAAAGCTGAATTTCCCTGCTCCAATGCAGCTGCAATAATGTGTTACCTCCCACCAAAGGATTAGTTTTGTCCATTTATATAATTATATAATATATTATATAATAAAAAAAAAAAACCCAAAGAGCTATTTCCTGGAGCAATGTCTCTCTGGTACATCTAGGAACATGGTTTAATACTTTTGTTAAGAAAAAAAAATTATATGAAATGGACAAAAATATGAAATACTACATTTTCATCAGGTAAATGCAGAAAAGATTAGCATGCCTCATTATGTATCCAAATATCAGCTGAGAGTCCATCAATAGCCTGAATTATTTTAGACTTTATCTTTTTCCTTGGCTTTGCGTGATTCCTAGAACCACTGGTTACATTTGTTATTCCTACCAAAACCTCATTAGTAAAGGACAATTTTTTTTCAAATTTAAGAATGAACAGCTATGAAGAAAATAAGCATTAATTAACATGTTCACTCATCAGTTTTCACATTTCATTTGTGCTAGGAGTACATACTAATCTGTACCTTCATTGTGACTCATTAGATTTAAGATTTTAGAGGTTTTATTTCTCAAAATGCCCAGAAAAGAGAATTCCAAATCAAAATGATGATTTATATGGGCTAGTTTAGTCTCCCTTAGTATCCTTGATTTTTACTTGAGTCTGTCAAGCAATGTTTCAGCACCTCTTATAGTGTATTTCAATCAGGCTGTTTTTAATAACCTTTCCATACGTATTTGACTTTTTTTCCCTGATTCTAAGTTTGGAGTGAAAATTTACTCTTTAAAATACAAACACCGCCTTGTCCTCTCAGGTCATTTTTATTAGCTCAGTTAGTGTATCAATATCATAGGTCAACTGTTCTTTGCCAGGAAACTCTCCTTTATGGGTTGATATTTTGGTTCATCTACTCTGAAGAAGTATTAAAATGACATGTCAATTATCTGGAGCAAAATACATCCTGGAAATGGATTCAAACAAAAGGTTGAAAAAACCCAACTTTTTATCTACTAATTCAATTACAAGTTTAAATACTTTAAATTATTTCAATATTATTTCTATCTTCTGAATACATATCTTATTAAAATTCTTGTATTGGCATAGTCCTAATTATGAAAGCATATACTGAAGAAACGCACATAAGAAAAATAGTAAAATGAGTGTTGGGGTATGAGTATGTCTATGTGCATATTTTAGGATAGGATATGCATAAGGAAGGTGACTTGTCTGCTGAGGATTAGAAGTTACATTATTAATTTCCCTGTGGCTTTTGCAGGGTTTTGTTTTTCTAATGCTACAAACGTTTTCTTTCTGATACAATAATTGTAATTATTATTTAATTTTTTACCTTATTAATTCAAGCTTTATCCATCCTACATAAACCTAGTGAGGACTGGGGACTTATTTACATCTGAACGTAAAACACAAAGAAACAAAACAGATGAACCTTATGTTGAAAATGGCTTGAAGAATCTCAAGTTTTATTTGCAACTGTTTCTTAGTATTATTTTAACTCAAAACCCAATAAAATTATTTTAAAAAAACCCAAAACAAACAAACAAGCATATAAAAGACTTTTTGTGTAAGAGAATCAGCTCTCACACTTCTTGATCTATTCAACACACCAAATAAAAATACACAAAAATTGAAACTCAAAATAAACAAAAACTCTTATTATAGGTTACCCTTAAATTTAAATCAAACTTTAAATTCAGTCATGTTGTAGGTAAAACTATCACCCTGTCTTTTGGAGAGAACTTCTATACTAAATGTAAATAATGGTTTTGGGGTTTTTTTTGGTGCAAAACACAAGTGTCTGTCACTAAGATTCCTTATAAATAATACAGATGACCACAGCCTCTTCCAGTGAGAGAGGTAATTTCTTGGATATGTTCTAATAAGAGACAAGTTGTTGAACATGGACTTTAGAAATTTTTTGTATGCACACGTGTTCAATTAGCATGAAATATTAAAGCATGCCTGTACTGGTTTAATCATTCAAGGACAATAGACAATATTTCACTGCCTAAGTAAAACAGATTTAATTGCTAAACAAGATTTCAAGGAACCAAACTTCATTTTAATCACAAACAAGCTGCAAGGCAATTTTCAATTACAGCAAGCTTTTTATTTTTATCCAGCTGTGTATCCCTGCTGATTCTTGAAATTACATGTAAATTGTCCAAGATTTTGAAGTGCTATACCTACTGAGGTTTCTATTTTGTCAGCTGATGAGGTATCTGTGATTAGAAACTCACTAAATTGGCATTTTTAAGACTCATTACCCCACCCTGTATATTTTTGGACTGGATGATTGAATATGAAGAAGGTTTTCTTGTCTCAAGGGGCATCATTCTTCCTAATTAGGCTGTTGGTAGTGCAAATCGCTCACCTATCCTTCAACAACTTCAAAAGATAATATAGAAACTAAACTTTAGAGAAGAGTCTATGGGGTATTAAAGAATCAGGTCAATAACTCGTGTCTTAAAAAAGTTTTAGATTAAATTCACCCTGGACCAACTTGCATAATGATGCTGCCTTTAAATTTTTACCATCATTCTATTAACTCTTCAGACCTTAGACACAGAGATACACACCTGTCTGTACTATATTTAACTCAATGATTCATATTACTGAGCTATGTATTTTACTGTGGAGAGTATTTGAACTCACAAAGTTGCCTCTTCTCCTACTGTCATCATGCATGACATTAACAGAAAAACAGAAAGTCCATTTTCATTCTCAGCTGAAGTGTATGCAAGTGAAATGGTTTTCAAATGACAGATTATCTAAATATATTGTGATAGAATAAGAGTTTTGTGCAGTGAAAGAAGTCCTATTTATCACAGCTATCAGAGCTATTCCCAAAGCTACAACTGCTGGAATACACCAGGCACAAGCAAGCTCCTTGTGAGAGAGGTGGGGGTGTGGGCATACGCCTTCTAGGTAAACACGAAGGAAAGAAATGTAGACATGAAGTCTGAAAATACAAGTGAGTCAACAAAGATGTTAGGCAGTGAGAGATTGAATGCTCAAGTGTTTTTAAAAACAAAGGTTTTTTCTTGGTGTGAATGACACCAGAAAAAACACAGGTTTAAGCAAGGATTTTTTGCTGTTGCTCTTTTTTTCTGTGCTGTTGTTAGGCAAAATGCAAAACTGCATAGGAACTTGTAATCCCTTGAAATAGGATTTTGAAAATGTGAACTCTACATTTTCCTGTAGCATTGTCTATATAGATTAAGTACTATATAGAAGTGTGGAGATTGAAATTAAAAAAAGGGATCATGAAATAACTTTGTACTAATTTAGTAAAGTAGCATGTTGCTAATGTAGTGTTGTACGTATGCACATAAAAGAAGAGAAATTCTCTGGTAATTTTTAAGCAATGTAGAGACCCCCATTGGGCCAGAAGCATGAATTAAGGTAGTAATCAAGAAACTAAATTAGTCTTTACTAAGCTTAGAAAATCATTATACTGAAACAAATCTTTGACAGGTTTCTAATCATAAATACGTGTATGTGTTTATGACTATATTAGCACCTGAAAAGTGGTAACCTCTTCCCTTTGGCTTGCACTGAACTTTACTGTCAGTGAAAAAAAAAAAAAAAAAAAAAAAAAAAAAAACCCAAAACCAAAAAAAAACCCACAAAAAAAAAAGAGATCTTATGAATCAAAAGGGCAAAGTTCTGAAGCGGGAAATGTTATCCTTAGCTTCTTATCCTGAAATGCCAAACCTGTGGCCTGGCCTTTTGTTGCTTAAGAAGTTCTTTTCCTGCTTTGTCACAATAGATTAAATGGCTTAATGCCCCAAAGCTTGTCCCTTACACTCAGCTCAGCACTTCTTAAAAGAATTGACTTTTTTTGCAGCAAACTCTGCATAGTAAATCCTGCTCTATTTTAGCCCCATTCCAAACTTCCTTGCTTTTAGGATTAAAAGAAATCTTTGTTTAAGCTACATGTTCACATATATATTTGCTGCAGTATGTTGTACATTAGCTTTTTAGTGGTATAACTTATTCACCAGGTAAGGGCCAGAGCAGTCAGAAATATCATTATCTAACCACTGACAATGCTGGAAGTTCTGACAACAGTTTTGCAACTCTGACTCACTCTATCTGTTGCAGGAATGGTAAAAGAATAACAAATCTGATTAATACTGTATCTGATCCAAAATAATGACATGGTAGATGCTAGACTCTGGGCCACAGATACAATATACACACACTATAAGAGACACATAATCCATCTGTAGAAAAAGGAACATAATGAACAACTCAGCAGCTTATTTGCATCAACAAATAGAACCAACAAATAAGAACTGTCTCAGAGAAATGGATTTAGTAACTTGCTAGAAAGATTATTTTCTGTTTAAAGGCTGGAGGTTAAATACAACTAATAAACTAAAATGTAGAATAAATCTTAATCTTACTAAAGCCCTGTTTACTTAAGGAAAAAACAAAACGACCAAAAAACCAACAAAAGCCCAAAATAAACCAAAAAACAGTTAATGGAAAGCCATTATACAAATTTTAGGGAAAAAATTAGATATTTTGATTAGTTGTTTAAAAGCAGCTTTTGTTCAATGTGGTCTGCCAAAAATGTCAAAAACATTGTAATGCAACAGTTTTCATTAGCAATGCCCAATGCAACCCAAATAACATCTGTAATAGCTACTTACAATAGTTGGCCTTTTACACATGGCAGAAAAACAGGGTAAGGGAATGCACACTCCGTGTATTACCCTAGTGTCAGGAAATAAACAAAAACCAAGCATAAAGAGAAGCAGTACATGAACTGTTTTCCAAAATGGAGAACAATGACGCGTAAGAGGTCTTTTCTACTGCCAAGGCACTTTGCTAAATGCCCTCTGGAAAGACATTTTCTTCTGAACTGTATTGGGTCAAAAATGGATTTGGAAGAAAATGGAAGAGGTTGCAAAGTGCTTCTGATATTTTTAATTTATTTATACATTTATTTATTTAATTCCTGGTTTTTAAGCTGGTGAGAGTGGATAGCTGTAAACGCTTGCCTCAGGCTTGATGATCTGACAGGACAGTCGATATTGAGACACATAACCTGCTAAAAGCCTTGATAAAAAAATACATCTGGTTTAAATTCCAAAAGTCTCAGCTCAGTTAACAGCTTTTATATGTATGCATGCAAATATTAGAACAATTAAAACATCTTACTCTGCTACTCTCTGCTTCCTAATGTATTATCACTTTACGCAGTCTTTTCCTATTCTTGAGATTTTTATTAAGCAATTAAGTAATTTTATTAAGCCACTTACAGGCTGAAGATCAGATTATACTTTCTGGCTTTGTTTTTTTCTCCCTTTTCATACTTCAGTACTGCTCTCCCTGTCACTCTTCAAAATGTGTCCCTCTGTGTTCACTTTTTATCTGCTGAGTTTTTTCCTTGATAACAACCATCCTTGGTACAGAGGACCAAAACAGGGATGTGAGCAAATTTCATATGATACTAACTCTCATTTTGGACTCTTTTTTGCACACATGTCCAAAATTAATTTTAACCATCTGTAAAAGTAATACCACAGTATATTGTAATAAACTTTCAATTATCTTCTCTCAGCTCAGAGTAGATCACAGTGCAAGATCATTCAGCTTAATGATGATATGAAATAACAACAAAATATAAAGGCCACATAGAGGGTTAAGAGCAATATATCTAACTTGTTCACACTTGAAAGACAGATATTTTTGTCAAGTTTGACCACTAGTGATCAATCTTCCATTCATCCACATCCACCTAATCTTAAATATAGATCAAATAGGTCTCTTCCCCTCTTCCATTCTTCTCCATTCTTACAACCTAAAAAAAAGGAAAAAAAAAAAAGGGGGGAAAAAAAAGGAAAAAAAAAAACCAGAAAAGAAGAAAAGAAAATTTGTAATAGAAAATAATCCAGTGGACTTTTGAGACAAGTAAACCTAAAAAAAAGCGTATCTTGAAGTGTGGAAATATTTAAACATTTACTAATTGATTCCTTTCATGTGATAACAATCATCCTCCCTGTTTACTTTTGAGTGTTTTCTAGGGCATTCAACCATAAAACAAATTTTAACAGGTCTTCAAATGGTAGCATATGACTATAAGTTATTCAGCTCATATTCTGTTAAAATGACAGGATGGTATTGCTGCTGACATTATGGCTTAAGATGCCTTTAACTTTGAATGTTACTGGAGAGTATAACACACTGTTATTTTATACAGTCTAGGAACATAGATTATATTAACTGTGTTTTCTGAATCCCAAAATATCTTATTTCCCAGCTGATCTGTCAGTGACTGTCATGTCTGAAAAATAAGCTGAAGAAATTTCTGAAATGGAGGTACCAGAAATAAGCAGATAAAAAGCAATACTGGTTTTTGTATTATAGTTTTGAATTTATACAAAAAATGTTTGCATATATCAACCCTATTTGCCTCCTATGATTTGTGAGTTTTTTCATATAGCAGAAATGAGTTTTAGTTTTATATTTATTTCATATATTTGTGTTTTGTCTATATGGAGAAGGCTATCGACTTAAAAGAAAAAAGACTAGTGATAGGACAGCTGACAAAAGTAAACAAATCTTAAAATATACTTAAAAATTTTAAGATTTTTAGGAGTTTTTTTCAGCTAAATTGAGTCATTTTCCTGCTACCTTCAGCAAAGATATTTAGACTCAATGGGATAATAGACTGAGCAATTTAATACCACATCTGGTGGGTTTCTTGCACATCCTTGCACATTCTTACAAGCACATGAGAGACTGTATGCGTACTCCCAGCTCTATGCAGACTTCATAGAATTAGAATAAAGTACAGGATTTCAATACCTATAAAAGGTGATCTACAACAACTCCTTGATGCACTTATAAATCATTTTAATCTTCAGTAAAGATCTAGCTGAGTCACAAACAGGTGAAAATAGATATGCTTTACTTTAGGTAGTAATGCATAGGTAGGGATTTACAAGTAGAGCTTTTCACTCTAGTGTTGGAAAAAACATAAAGCAGTGTTTGGTCTGTTATGGATATAATATCATAAGTGTAAATGAATATAAACAGAAAATATTAATTTTCTGTACTAAATTAATAATAATTTTAATTTATTTATGGTGTATATCTTGACAATCTTTTCAAAAAACTTCTACAGCTCCTTCCCTAAGAAAATCTGAGTAATAAATGAGTAGCTGTTGTAGTTTATCTAAGATGGTAGATATCTCACAATGCTTGAAATTTTTCTGACTAGGTTAAAATTGTTTTTTCAGAATAACACACACAAGTAAATAGTGTTTAACAGTGGGCTTCTGTCTTTGCTGACATTCTTAGACATCTCATGAGTCCTAAAGAGTTAATGGATATGTCATCATACATAATTGTTCTGGTTACCTTTTTGCCTTAAAGCTACCTTATATTTCATATCTGTGAATTTTAGACACACACTGCAGATAGCTATTATTGTAGAAAAGTACTGAGAAGTAGTGAAGGTCCTAAGACCTACAACAGAATCTGGGGATTATAATATATTATATTACTAAGAAACAAGATACCTTTTCCTAAAAACCTCATAAAAAGACCAGCATCAGAGATGGAGAAATGCAACTGTTGCAGTTGTTTATCATTTTTGAGTATGTAATTATATCAATGAAAAAGTGGATGGATCGGCAAAATTTGGGAATTATAGCAATTCTGAAATTAAACCAGGGTTGTGGGGTTTTTTTGGGTTTTGTTGGGGGTTTTTTGGGTTTTGTTTTGTTTTTGTTTTTAATTTTCCTATGGATTAGGCATGAAATACAATGTGACATATCATCCATATGCAACGATATGTAGGAGGGACAACAACTGAACTGTTGGAGACTGTGTTAGCCCAAAACTGGAAAAGACTGAGAACAGTTTCACATATGGTGAGAAACTACTGAAAAAATAGATTCAGTTCTGACACATTTATCACTTGTATGTTTTTCTTTACATTTCTTCTGAAAAGGAAAGAAATATATGAAATCCATTATTTTAAGTCTCAACACTGAGTGCAGACTGCAAAGACATCTGTGACACAGAACAGCATCTTGCAGCATATATAATTATGTGGTGTGAGTCTGCACAAGAACTACAGGTCTCAGCTGTTATCTGCTTATGATAAATGATGTAATCCACTGAATGTAGGAAAATAATTCTGATTTGTAAGAGAACCTAAAATGTACTTTTCTGCCTTAGGTGTGCATAAATTAGCTGGGCATGCTTGGGAAGCTACCACCTCTCCCTGACTCTCTGAAGAAAAAACCTCAAACCCTACAAAGTTACATACCCCACAACGTTGCATACAGGTTTTCTCTATAAGGAAAATTTTAAAAATGTCTTCAAAACATTCTTCTCTTCCCCTCACTGTAAAAAAAAAAAAATCACTTGAGAGATCTTGGCATTAACCTGTAAACTGCAGAAAGGGATTGTATATGGAAATTAGTACACTGGAAACTACCACATTGAGTTCAGTTTTCCAGATTAGACAGACAACATTTCTATCTGTGTTGTGGTTTGATGTTGGCTGGGTGCCAGATGTCCAATAAAGGTACTCTACAACTCCACTGATCAGCTGAACAGGAGAGAGAAAATACAATGGAACTCTCATGGGTTGAAATAAGGAGATGAAGAGACACTCAAAAAATATCATGATGGGTAAAACATTTGGAGAAATTCCATGAATTTGTTGCCAATCATATCAGAATATGATAATGAGAAGTAAACTCAAATCTTAATAATACCTTTCTCCCACTCCTCTCTTCTTCCCAGCTTAAATTTATTCCTGATTCTTTTCCTCCTTCCCCCCAGTTGTGCCCAGAGATGGGAATGGGAGTTACAATCAGATCATCACACATTGTTTCTGCCACTTCTTCCTCCTCAGGGGGATGACTCCTTCACATGCTCCAGTCCAAGGTCCCTCCCACAGGAGACAGTCTTCAATGGATTTCTTCGGTCTGAATCCTTCCCACAGCCTCAATTCTTCATGAACTGCTGCAACGTGGGTCTCTTCCATGGGGTGTAGTCCTTCAGCACTCCAGTGTGGGTCCCCCATGGGGTCATAGGTCCTGCCAGCAAACTTACTCCAGTGTGGACTCCTCTTTCCATAAGGCCACAGGTCCTGCCAAAAGCCTGCTCCAACGTGGCTATGAGCTTCCACTGCAAGCTACCACCTCTACTGAAGTCTCCTCCCTAAGCAGCTGCATCTAGGTGGAAGCAACACGCTTCTCAGGGACTGTGTCAGGAGTCACTGGTTTGGCGTCTGAGGCAAGTGTCCACCATTAGGGCAGAGACCTTGAGCTCTCAGCATTCACCTGAGCCATGGGTCTACTTGCAGACTGCACACCCTCCCTACATGGACTGCTGAGTGACATGCCTCACACCACACAATGTTCCTGCCCCGTTCACCATGCTCCCTGGAGCTGTTTGCATTTCCCACACTGATCCTGGCTGCATCCACTCCTCAACTGATCAGCTCTAAAGAGCTCACAGTCCAGGCAAGGCTCTAGGTTGCTGCTCAGGTGAACAGCTCCCCTAAGCTCAGGGACCCCACTGCATGGCTCGATCTCACCCTCACATCTGGACTTACCTCAGTCACTTCACTAAGACACTGTTTTTGTCTTAGTACATTTAAACCCCTTGTAGTACTCCTTTCTTCTTCTTCTTCTTCTTCTTCTTCTTCTTCTTCTTCTTCTTCTTCAAAATAATAATAATAATAATAATAATAATAATAATAATAGTAATAATTTACTTTTTAATTTCCTGAATTCTCCTTGTGTTTGACTGATCTTGGACTTTGAGGATTTCAATGATCTATCTGCAATGATTTAATATCATTATGCTTGAGAAGAAGTATCTAATTTCATGCCAGCTGCTGTACACACACAGCAAAAGCTGGCTTTTTCCCCCCGCTTTACTTCAGAACACTGAATTTCATCTACTGCTTCACTGAGCAATTACTCCTGTGTAAGATCTTGCTCTAATTCTCCTCTGTTCATTTTATTTTTGTAGAGCCCTAAATACTTTTTATTGGTAGCAAAGTTCACTATTCATGTCCATTGCAGATAGTTTATGAATTTCTACAGCAGTTCTAATTCCATGACTGATTCATAAGAGATTCTATTGGTGACCATCAGCCATTGCAAAAACTGATCCATATGGTTACCCTTCACTTACTGTATTTCACTGACATTTGCAATTTATTAGGCTATCTTTCTTTTTACCCTCTAAAAACTTGAAGTCCTTGAAGAAGGCTGTGATATCAGAATACCTGTATCAATTCATTGACTCCTTTGAAAAACTGCAAGAGATCTTTGAGGCACAATATACATATCTCTGACTTGCTTACATGTTCATTTTTATTTTGTTACCACTGTTGGCACTTTTCTTGTTTCTGGTGAGGAGGCTAATTCAGACAACATATTGCACACAAAAACTCATTCAGGAGCTCTATAACTGATTTCTAGCATCCCATTATTTCTCACTGTATCAAACTGTTCTAAAGCTTTATCATGTCACTTCAGACTGATGTCTTATGAAGGTTTTGATGCAGGAATATAATACTGATTTTTTTATTTGTTTCCGAACAGTCAACACATTGAGATAAAAAGTAAACTTCCTTTCACTAAAAGTACTTCTGCTATGCTGACCTAATGCAAACACTAGTAGAAATGACAATGTTTATTGAGATAAAAATGAGTAACTCTAGTAAAACATATGTAAAATGGCAGTTTCCTTCTAAGCTTCTGTTGAGGTTTCTTTTAATAATGAAATAAAGCATAAAGATATAGAGGTAAAATAAATTATGTACATCCCATTGATAGGGATATGTATGCACTGATGATTACAAACCCTTCCAAACTGGGACAAATTATAGTTGCCTGTTTATTGCAGTTTTAAATGCACATTGTGAGACAAAAGTACATAAGAGATGATCCTCAATGTTAGTCTCTTTAGCTCTATAAAAGTTAATGGAGTAAAACATTAAGGCTATATTTCTAGAAGTCCATAGTAGCTGCACAATTAAGGAAGGAGCTTAAGAAAAAAAGATTCTGTTTAAACATATAAGCAAGTCTCTGACAAAAGCAATTTCTATTAATCTAAAGTGTATAATTGCTGAGATAAGTCTTTCTTATGAATGGACTATCATAAGTGTAAAAATTCCTTGTTCTATTTAGCACAATTACTCAGTAAAAACTGGTATTCTCTTCTTATTAACTAGAGAATTGTTCAGGAAAAATATTATTTTATAGTAGAGCAATAAAAATAACTGTTTTCAGCTAAAGATGCTGAAGAGAGAAATGCATCAAATACATTAAAAATGTTTATGATCAAAGAGTAGCAACCTGTTTCCTGATGCACGTTTTGCAAACAATAATGATCTTGTGATAGCTGAGAGAAAAATAATGGGCTTAAAAGTCACAATTCCTGTAAGTTCTTTCATTACATTTTCTGTTTGGTAGTTAATTGTGTGTGAAAAATCGGAGGTCACCCTGAAACAATCTTTCTAAGGCCAGTTTACTGAACTATGAATCATTAGTATATATATTTTCTTTTTGTTATTGTTCAAAACCAATCAATTTGAAGTGTCTGTCTGAACTGAAGGTTCAGCATGATGAAAACAGAAATATAAAACATAATTTTCAAAGGCAAACAGTATTTGTTTCCAAGTTTTAACCAAAATAAATCTTGCCACACAGTATTTGTAAGACATTACTTGAAACACAATAGTAGAAACAAAGAGATGCAGTTTTAATGAAGGCATTAATTTCTATCAGTATCTAAGAAACTTGCAGATAAGTCTGACAGTCAGGTAGTATGATCAAAAATGAGATAGAAGAAGAAGAAAAAAAAAGAGATAAATGTTTGGAGAAGGCAAAATGTATGGGGTAGTATATGTGTCTGGACAGGTACACAGAGAAAGGAAAATAAGATGGGTGAAGGTAAAGGAAAAAGAAATAGGAAAAAGGAACTGCACCATATCCATGTTCCACAGGCAGTTAGTTACATGCAACAAAAGTACATTGGAAAAGAAATCTAACCCAGAACAGTAGTCAGGGTAGAGTTATTATTATGAGAAGATAAAAACGAAGGTAAATGCAGGTCTAAAATACAGGTTACAAAAGATATTACATTAAAGAAATAAGGCTGGTTTTCAGTCTAAGGTTGGACTTGATGATCTAGGAGGTCTTTTCCAATCTCTAATGATTCTATGATTCAATAATCATGAAAATAATGAATCTCCTATATTATGCCAGATCAACCTGATATGTCTTGATGCCTATTCATAGACAGTTTGTCTCTTCAATCTTAACACTATCTGTTGTTCACACTGTGTAGATCATTTGGATGCTGTTCAATACCATGAAGAGAAGCTGAGAAATATTCCCCTCCAGAAAGTAAATTACTAGGACTGAAGTAACTTTCTTCTCATAATTGGAGTAGATTCTTTAGAATTTCTACCCATCACTTCCTCAGAAGAAACTTCATAATGGTTAACTTCATAATGAGCCAATTTTCTGCTCTTAGTCAGCCGTTTCACAGAGTTATGGGATGACTTGTAATGGAGCTGAACTTTCTCTCCATCAGGACACTGATGTCACATAAGGTTTGTGTCCAAACTCTGAGGTTAGGCTTTGCAAACCATGAAACCTAAGACAGGTCATACTGAAATGAAAGGAATGCCTGATGCTTTGTGCTACTTCTGGCCTTTAAGGTAACTTAGGAAAGTAAAGAGCTTCTATCCATTTCATTTATTTCAATTTCTTCTATTTCTATTTTTGTTATTTCAAACAAATTTTTACACCCATTTTTCCAAAGGAAAAGAAAATGTGAAAAGGAAAATCACAAAGTTTTTGTCTCAAAATGCTGTCAAGACACAGATATAAAACATCAAAATATTTAAGCGCATCCTCAGGACAGAGAGAAAATATTCTGAAGTTTTCATACTTCTAAATTTTTGTAGGTTAATCTAGCTATACTTCCACTCTCTTTTCATTCGGCACGTCTGTCTTCAAAGAACCTGGTTGGCACATCAGTGGCCAATGCTAGCAACATAGTAACAAAAGCTTTCCTTTAATGTGCTTGCCTCCTTGAGAGTTGTATTGAACCAAATAGTTTTGATTTGTCGTCTTAACAGTTCAGATCTTGTTTTTGTTTCAGGGCTTTTCCCTTGCATAGGCAACCTTTAAATTTTGAGATGGTCCAAGAGGGGGCCAGATTAAAAGCTGGGAGTTAACTATATTCATTGAGCTAAGTGTTAGACATTTCTGCTGATCCTAACTGCATTTGGTGTATGCAGACTGAATAGATGTCTGAGTCATTAAGAAGTTTTTCTAGGTATGACAGCACAACTTCTACTGTAGCAAGCATATAAAGCTAAATTCAAAGCAAATTTCAGGACTATTAGTTTTTATAATAGTCATTATGTCAAAGAAGGGAAGATTATTATCACAAGATTAAACAAAAGTATACATCTTGCAATCTGATGAAGAACAGCTACACAGAAGTGACGTGATAGTCCTTGACCATGACATCTAGTCTTTGCACCATCTTTGTTTTACACCTTTTTTTAAACTCAGATAAAAGGGAAAAAAAATGTCTGTTTTCTTAAAATTTCAGAAACATGAAAATATAGAATTTATTTAGAATTTTATTGCTGTTGCATAAACTTCAAGTGTTCCACAATCTGCTCAGGTCACTCATTAAGTTGTACGTAATTTTCAGTTATAAGCAAGGCTTCCAAGTTCACTGGCTACAAGGACGGCTCATAAGATTCAGGGCACACAGACAACCTCTTTACAGATATTCTTTAAAGGAATATAAAAACTCAGTGAAGTAGAAAAGGTAAAATTCAAGTATTACAGGTGTTTGTGGGTAGAAAAGCTTTGTAAAGTAGACGACAAAAAAGTTATACTTCTCAGAATCAGATATAAAATGACCACTATCAAATGAGCTGCAAATCATCAAAAATGTATTTCTTACACCTTATACAAATTGACTATGGAAGTTTAATCTGTATTACTGCATGCTGTAGGGATTAAAATTAGTCTCTTTTAATGAAAAAATATTATGAACTACTGAAATCCTTATACATATAAAATATTTTTCCTCTCTTGAAGGAGGTCATCCCTGTTTTCTTGACAACATGACTTAACTAAAAGGGACAATTTGCATGTTTTTTTCTTATTAATGAAAGTAGTTTCACTTATAATGTTGCAGGCACAACCAACAATGAAAATCCTGTTTAATAACATTATATACCTATTTATTTATCAAGGATTATTTATCAAGAGTATATAAACTAAATGGCAAAGCCATGGAACAGAAGGTTTTGCTGAAAGAAGTAGGACTTACAAAACCTAATGGGTAAACTATTTCTAAAAGAGAACTGAGATGCGACTAATAGAGCTGGACAGAGTAAAGCAAGAATTATGGGAGACAATATAGGGATGCTTTGGGAAGTTGAACATAGTCTTTGTTATGAATGACTCATGCACGAAATTAAGTTGAAGAGGAATTTTCATGCCTAAGGAAAGTTTTTTTTTTTGTAAATTCATCACAGAGCACTGAGTAGCACTCCAGTAAAGATAATGTTTTCTACAGAATTTTTCAGTATTTACTGGCTTCCAAATATTACATCATACATGCAAAAATACTCCTAAGTATATAGAAATGGACAGCAAAAATAAGTTACAATAGTTATAAACACCTCTTGGACATTACCCTGCATCATCAAAATAACACAAGACAAAGAGACTTTGAGTCTTCTTACTTATCTCTATATTGTTAAAGGCTGACTCTGTGCTGTACATTTTATGGCATCAACAGAACTACACAGTACCTGAAAATTGCCATTTATTGTACATTAGATGTGTATTTCATAAGTTTTAATTTTTTTTTTCTTCTATTATATGGTGAAAAACTTTTGCTGATATTTCTGGAAGATTATAGCTGACTAAAGTTTGGAGTTTTTTTCTTATGCCTGGGAAGCACAATATGAATTAAAGAAAATATGAATCTTCTTGGATACATTTGAAAAAAAATGAAGATCAGGATGCAAATCAAATAATTTACTAGGTTTAAAAATTGTCTTCCAAAAATTCTACCACCTTTCAATACTGATCATAGTAAGTGATATCAATCTGTCCTATGTTATTTTGTAATAGTTTCCAGAAAATAATGAAATCACATTCTACACAGATTCTATACAAAAGGATGTCTGCTTAAATAAAATTGTAAAAAAACATTTTCAATTTTACTTTTATCATATTCCCCTCTATCCTTCTTTTTCTTGTTATTATATGACTCATTAGTTTTCATTTTTATCATAACTCAGAAACATAAAAATCAACTGAATATTTATACATTTCATTCACATAGTTAAATCAGCGTTAACCTAGTATAGACAATATTCTTAGAATGTCTCTTTTTCTGGAAGCTGACAGCTTTTCAACAGCAGATTAAAACATATTCAACTGTGAGTCTTAATAAGAATCCTATGCACCTTTATTTATTAAACACGAGAAAAGCTTTAAAGGTATTAAGTTTGCAAAGCTGAATAACCAAAAGAAATAATATTGTGGGATTAATCTCATTGTGTTATGCAGATGCATCGAAACTGTGTTCAGTACTACATTAGCATCACATTATAAAGACTTTTGTACAATGTGGAATGCTTGGTGCTCATAGAGTTTAAAACTGTTTCTTCTATCACTATATTTCTACAATATTTTAAACTGTCTCTGAGTACAAAACTTTTGTTCATCAACTTCTGCATGATATTCATTGCATTAACATTTTCTAATATGTGATGTAGCAACCCTACTACACATAGACATTCATCTGGCTTGGGTCAAAAATGTGTTTGAAATCACATGCAACCATCTTCTTAGTAAAGAGTCTCAGTAAATTGGAGCTAACACACACGTGGGATAGGCCAAATACTCAAACGGCTTTAGGGACATGGTCAGGATGTCAGAGAGGGGAATACAATTCCCTGAGATCTTTTCAAAAGGGGAATCCCTAAAATGAGGTAGCGTAAGTAATATCTGTTGTACCAGAAAATGAAGGACAAGAAAAGATTTGTGAAGAAGGCTCCTATGCTCCTACAGTATTTTATTCTATCACAAAATGTTTTTGTTTTCATATCAATAATATAGAAGACTTAATAGTAACAGTAACAGGCAACTTCCTCAACACAAACTGATTTTTGATTTTTGTAGCACCCTTATATGAGGAAGGATATAATTATTATTTATGTCCTATTTAATTAATAAAACATAGGTTGAAAACAAAGACACTGAGATATTAAGGTCAAAAAGAGTCACTAATTTTATGTGCCAAATTTCACATAACCTGGACCTGATTTTTAGAGAATCTAATTGTATATTACAGTTTATGTATTCAAAGCACAACTCTAACTAGCTTATGCTGCAGTTATGAGTATCTAGTTGTTTTGCAAATCAGACCATAGGGAATAAAGTCAGTCACCCAGAAAATGAAGAATACATAATCATTGTCAACCTGTGAAAACGTGCTTTAAGTGACCGATCCAGATTTACACAGGAAAGCTGAGCAGAGACCTGAAGCCGGATTATTTCCCTGAACATTTCTCAGCTGCCTGCTCCATAACTCCTGCAGGCCTCTGCCTCATTTACCTAATGCTTTCCAATGTTTAGAACAATTGACACAGGAGTCCTGCAGAGAGCAGTCTCCCTTACACATCCACATTCAGGATTTGTGGTTAAAGGGAGCACAGAGAGACTGTGAGAGAGGAACTGGGTCAGATCAGGGAAATCAAACCCTGCCAGCAGTTCCCCTCACATCACAGGAGAGCCCACCAAAGGCCCATCTCCACAACACTGGAGGAACACAGGACTACAGTGACAGACAGGAAGCCAAAGTAAAGACTAAGGATGGCACACAGTGTCCAGGCCCTGTCATCATTCTCAGAACATGGAATCCATTAATAAAATTGGCTCTCCTGATAACTTTTTAGATTAAGGTTATTTGCTGCCTAAAAATGGAGGAAACACTCTGGAATACACAAGAAGAGCTTTTGGGGATTCCACAGGATTTTTCATGATGTATTTAGAAGAGAACTCAAAGGTGGGAAATAGAAAGGGGTTTTGTGATTTGGGGGGGAAGAAAGGTGAGAATAAAAAAGATAAAAGAATAAAATTGCCCATTCTCATGTAAGCAGGGGCTGATCAATAGGCTTATTTGCACATGCCTTGAACCTGAATCACTGTGGTCTGTCCTATCATTTACTAAACTCCACCATCAATTATGTTATGGTAAGGATTTCTTTACTCTGTGCATGTGCATGTATGAAGTTTAACAAGGGCAAGAGCTGGATTCTGCACCTGGGACAGGTGTATAATTACAGAATGTAATAGATGTAATCAAAAGCTGGAGTGCTCTGCCATGGAAAAGTATTCAGGTTGGTGGCAAATGGCATGTGAGTCAGCAGTGTCCTGGCATCCAGGAGGGCAAACCATGTTCTGGGGTCAATCAGGCACAGCATTGCCAGCTGGGCAAGGGAGGGGATTGTCCCACTCTGCTCTGCACCAAGGCAGCCTCAGCTTGAATATTGTGTGCAGTTTTGGGCACCACAATATAAAAGCATTCAAAGAAGGGCCATGAAGATTGTGAAGAGTTTAGAGGGAAAAATCATACAAGGAGGAGCTGAGGTCACTTTGTTCAGCCTGGAGCAGAAGAGACCATGGATAGATCTCACTGAAGTCTACAGCTTCCTCATGAGGGGAAGAGGAGGGGCAGTTTTCCTCTGTGATGACCAGCGACAGGACCTGAGAGTGTGGCCTCAAGTTGTGTCCGGGGAGTTTAAACTTGGATATTAGAAAATACTGCTCCACACAGAGGGTTCTTGGGCACCAGAACAGGCTCCCCAGGGAAGCTGTTATTGTTGCTGTAGGACATGAAAAACTCCAAACATTTCAGAAAGCAAAGAGCATATTGCATAAAAAAAGAAGGCTTTTTTTCTAAATTCTTACTACCTTTTATAAGGTTTACCGATACAGACTTAACATGATTAGTAAATAGGACAAACACCTCTCTAAGTCCACTAATTAAACTAAAGAAACAGAAAACATTATTTGAATAAAGATTGTTTTGAAAAAGAATAGTTTTTTACCAAGATTATTTTGAGAAAAAGCTTTCTTGAGAAATTTTTCCCTGAGAAAAAGTTAGTGGTTGCTAGCAGGCTAAAAATCTCTCAAGCCCACATCTACAACTCCAAACCTGCCAGAGTACAAGAAGCTTTTGGACAACACTTGCAGACACATGCTGTGATTCTTGAGGTGATCTTTGCAGGGTCAGGAGTTGGACTTGATGATTCTTGTGAGTCCCTTCCAACTCAGGATTTTCTATAATTCTGTGTGTGAGGATCTCTGGTACAGGAATTGAAGTGACTGTTGGGACACAAATGAAGCAATCCAGATTATCTAGTGAATAGGTGAAGTATCCTGGGACCAAGGACTTGCTCGGGGTGTGAAAGTATTTGTGTGTGTCAAAGGGCAAGAGCACAGTGGGTGGGGAACAGGACGAGGGAACTCCTGGATATCTCTCTGTGTGAGTGAAATGATCTGTACCAACCAATGGAGTCGCACTGTGGCCCTGGGCACTTGTAAATTCAGATGCCAGGAATTGGGGATGCTGGAATCCAGGAAAAGCCACTGGGTGCTGCAGTGATAAAAGTTTCATAGTATATTTATTTCCACTAATGAACTCTGTTCTGGCTCAACCAGAAAGGTTGAACCTGTTGGTGCTGTCTGTGTTCATGTGAATGCTCTGTGTGTGTCTCTGGGATCTGTGTGGACAGCCCTTCACATAAGTGTACATACAAATGTTCTCTGTCTGTATATGTCCACGGGGAGCATATTTTCAGCCTCACTTCAAGTTGGACATGGGGGCAAGGAGCTCTAGTAGCCTTGTCTCTCTCAGGCTGTCAAATCAGCATGAAATATTTTACAAAAAAATATTGATACGAGAAATTCTTGCTAGTGGTGATACTTTCAAATGTAACAAGAAATCTCTTTTAAGGTACTAGAATACTGAAATATAGATTATTAACTCTAGTCTTCTGGCCAAATTCATGTTGGGTCATCTACTTTCTGAACTTTTAAAGATCTCTTGATGTTTCTGTTGGAAAAGTTATTCATCTTTATTACTGGCCTAAGGCAGGACTGATGTGATTTGTTGAACAACTGTTGCATTTCAGCAGCAGTAAATTGATTAGGCTTCCTCAGAACACTTGAAAAATTTTTGAACACTGGAAGCATCTGAATGAACTGCTCTTTGCTCACAGACATGGCTATATATTTGAGCCAATTATCTGGATTTTCTTTAAGATTAGTACAAAGGGTTTCTTAGATTCTAAATATGATTTCTATACTTAAGACCAAATGTGGCTGAGTTTATATTCAGTTTAATGCTAATAAAAGTTATCTATAAATTTCATTTACAGTTTCCAAATAATTTCAGTCTCATTTTAAAATATTTTAAGATCTTCTGAAAAGATACTTTACTATAAGTTCTATTAGAATTTTCAAAGCTGTAGATGCCTTGTCTGAGTGAAGTGTTCCTGGATAACATGAAAAAGAAAAGATTCTTTTCAATTCCTTTCAATTACTTTAGAAAAATCTGGCATGAAAGATCACATACAAATAGTTATCACGTTTTCCTTTATAGGGAAATCTATCTCTGCCTACCACGAATAAATATTTACTTCCATAACTCCAGGTATTTCTGCCAAATGCAGGATTTTAATATTCATATGTCTTTACAACCTGCTATCTTCTTGCAATGTAAAACTCTCAAAGAACTCTAGAGCAACACCAGACATAATTAAAGGAGACTCAGATAATTGAAGGCATAATAGATTTTTGTTTCAACAACAAGTTAACTAGTGGTCTAGACAAAAAATATACCACAAATTATGGGGTTCTTTTCTCATGTCAGAGAGACTCCACACAGAGGGTCACTGTATGCATTGGATGACTTACCTACAGTTATGGACATACAACTCCTGACTGTGAAAATTCCTTCTGGCATTATGTCAATCTTTAGCTCTTCATTCCTCTCTATAAATAAAAGCCTCAGCTAAGAACTCAAAAGGGGATTGCACATCACAGTATAAAGCTGAGGATAAAGAAATGGATTTGAACATCTTCTGTGGAGTGTCACCTGAAACACCTTAAAATTTGTCCCAGTGGACTACAACAGGCAACATGACAAGTTCTATATTACTCAGTATATATATTTAAAAACCCTGGAGCATAAAGCTGTAAGACAGAAAAAAAATATTCTAAGACATTAGCTCACTGTTTATCAATAAAATCACTTTTACTTCTACATCAATTTAATAGATTGTTGTAGTATTTTCTGTGAGGTTCATTAGAGCTTTGCTATGAATACCAAATTCATTGCCTTCCCACTCATGCTATAAATTATATTTGAAAGGAAACTTAAAAAATCAATTAAAGGTTGGTGTTTGAATAGACATGTGATGGTCACCTAGTCTAGTCCTCCTTCCCCAGCAGGGTCAGTTGCAGTATTTTGCCCATGTCCAAATTACTTTTGAGTATCTTCCAGCAATCTCCATTGCCATACAACCTCTACTCCTCTGCCATCTAATATTCTGCAGCCTCCATGGGCAATCCATATCAGTGCTTAAAAAAAACTATTTCCTGATGCTCAGATGGAACCTCACATATTTCAGTATGTATTTGTTTTTCAAGTTTGTATATTTATTCCATACTGTAGACTCTGCATGCTTTACTTTTGCTATTCTATTTTTATATGCAATTGCTAGTTACCCTTTTTGGTTGGAATGTTTTAGTCATTATTTAGACAAAGAATGGTGAACATAGCCGCCATTTTACCATAAAAAAATGAATCTAAAGAATACTCATAATAGCCCACAAGATAAAGTATCCACAAAACAGGATAACAAAATAGTCAGGGCTTTTCTATTTTGTTTTATTTTCTCTTTGTTTGTTTATGCAATTATGAGCCAAGCACATAAATGAAATAGGAAATTATGCTTCCACACACTGTATCTATGTTACAGGCATTTAAATAGAAATTCAAATTACTGAAAATACAAACAACAGAGGGATAACAGAACACACAGTGGATCTGAGCTGGATGGTTAGAAGAGGAAAGCAGAGTGAAATATTTCAAAGACAACTTAGCTGTGAAATATAAAATATGCAACAAACTCTGTCGGTCCCAAACATCTGAATGTCTTCTAAATATTTTCAAAATGGAAATATACATAGTATCCCTAGCTAGAAAAAATGCATTTATAGTCCATTTTCTGGGCATATTTATAATTTCACATCTCAGAAATTCACTTGGGTAAATAGTGGGGTGTATAGTCTCATGAGAAACAGAGTTCTCTAAAACTACATGTATCTTGCTTCTCAGAAGAATAGATTTTATTATGTAAAAATTCTCTTTAGCTGTAACAGCTCAAACTGGTTTGGGTGTGAAAACAATGCTTGACATTATATCCTACCAACAATGCTGACAATGATAATGCTGGCCACACAAGAGGGCCTCTTCAGTTAAAACATATACAGACAGATATCGAGACAGCTTAAGGGCTGTAAATTCAAGGTGCACTTGATATTCCAGTACTAAAATTGAAATATTTTTTTAAAAAATACATGAAAACTGTTTATAGTATTCAAAATGTAAATACTAATAAAAATTAGTTGCCAATAGCTGTACCAAGCAGTTTTTAATTTTTTTCTTATCTATCATGCTGCGTTAACTTCAAACCTCATCACTTTTTCCTTCAAGTACAAAGAAAATTTCTTTAACCTTGCCCTTTTTAACAAAAATTTCAGTTCTTGACATCAAAATATTTTGAGAAGGAAGGTGTGACACACCAATTAATCCCTACAATGAAAGAATGCTCAGAGGAGAATGGTGAGCCTATAAAGCTCCAGGAGTAATGCAGGCTGTGATTGACCACAGCTATGATAGAATCTGATTGTATCTCAGGGCACAGGGCTCTGGGCTGGATCAACAAGTAGTGTAAATGTTTACCCCTGAACTCATTAAAACAGTTCAAGTGTGCCCCTTATTTAGCTAGAAAAGCATGGGGGTGGGGAGGGGAAGGGGTGAATATGTGGCTCAGCCCAACACAGTTTGTGGAAACTAGAGAAAATCAAAAGTATTTTAAAGGGAGTAATATGCTTCAGCATGCTTCAACTCATGTATTCCTTTCTGGGGGCTAGGAATGCTCAGCATTGTGACTGTGAGCACATCATAGACACTGATTTTGAGAATGATAATGGCATTAAACTGTGTGTTGCAGTTGCTATGTATTCTGTTAGATGTAACTTACATTCTTATTATGCTATGCAGTACAGTTTGCATCACTCTGCTAATTTGTAAATCTCATGCCACATCAAGTATCTTTCATATGTAAACTTGTTATTAAACTACACACTTGCATGTGGACTATCTAAAAGAACCTGTTGGGGTAGTATAATGGAAAAGTCATACGGAGTTGGAGAGTGACAGAATGTGTTCATGTGAATATAACAAAAATCCTGTTATTTAAAATCTTACTGGACATGTCATAACAGCATTAAAATCCTAGTCTAACATCCTCAACTAGACTCAGTTTTCTTGTCTGTTTCAACAAGAGAAACACAAGTGATAAAATAGCAATCATAAATGAAAAACAAATGTTACACAGTATTTATTTTTAATTTATCTTTTTAATATTCCAGAAGATTATTTTTTGTATTTTAAGCATGATTATTAAAAGTGTTTTCAAAACTCTGTTAATGAAAATGGCTTTTAATATATGTAAATCATAAAACTAAAATTTGCATATATGGCTATTCATACTGTTAACATAGCTAATGGTTGAGATAACCAAAATCTTCTTTATAATGGAATATACAGAAAGTAATATCAGCAGTCACATTCTTAGCTATTAAAAATGGATGCAATTTTTGTAGAGCTAGTGGCAGTTACAAAAGCCTAGTGGTGAACTTTAAAAGCTTCACATTTTTTATAGGAAATACAGTTGCTTTTATACTTCCTTACTGCAAGGAAACTGGTAGTGTCACGTGTACCCTGTATCTTTTAAGTTATGTATCTAGTTATGAGACATGTAGGAGACAGGTACGCATCTTCCCCCCCTCGCCCAATACATCATCTAATATCTCTGTTAATTATTTTTGTTTGATTGTTGTTTTTTTTCTTTTATGTTGTAAAGCTTTTTCAGAAGCATTTGGAATACAGTAGTATTGTCAGTTCTCTGTCAAACTTCTGCTTGGAAGTTACTAAATTCTCCTACTTTATCTGTGTTTTGTAAAGATTAACCATGAATGGCAAAATTTGCATAAAAATACAAACAGCAGATCAATCCAGATCATTGTTCTTGATGTCTACAACTAATGCATATGGCATTTACTATTTTTTTTTTCTACTTTCCTTTACCTGTAAAACTATAAAGATAATATTGGTATTCTAATTATCTTCATCTAGATTTTCCAGTTTCTTGTTTTTGTGAAACATCATTGATTTTAAGGGATAATTTAGACAATTTAAATAAAAAGGAATCAAACTTGCTGATGTTCTGGTATCATACTCCAAAGAATAAACTACATCATACAGCATAAAAAAATTCAAGTATGGTGTTAAATAATATTATTCATACTGAATTATTCATATTGAATCTAAGTCTGAACTATAAATCTACTTTGTCCATTTGGCCTTGACTAGATTTACTTTGGCCTGAAAACAGAGTACGACGCGTTGAATTACTTCAGAGTTCTCTATGTCCCTTGTTTCCTTGGAGCATTTTGTGCTGCTATGATTCAGTCTTTTCTTCCTGTCGACAAGACAGTGCAATTGTGTAGTGAAGTTCATGGATTAGTGACATACAAGCACCAGTGGTCATGTGTCAGCAACAGGGATTTACTCAATCAGGAGAGTACTTCTGTGGTGGAAGAAGGAATCTTCAGCCTGGAGAGCACTTTCTGTGACCGCTGGGTGATTTACTTCCTCTCAGGCTGTTAACCAACTGTCAATTGTCTAAAGAAAATATGAACTAACAACTCTTCTGTCTCCCAAAGGAATAAATGAAGGAATCTTAATTGTAATCCTTCCTTGGTTAATTAGATTCTTGATCTTTGTATTGCCACTGCTCCTCAAGCTGCTTTTATTTCCTCTCATTCTTCCACTTACTTTCCATTCCAAACATTTTCTCTTACATTTCACTTTATGTTCACTTCTTTCTGCATACCAAATGCATCCACCAAGTTTGAAGTACAAAACAAAAAGTTAAATTTCTTTCAGAAGAACCAGTGTATTATTTTTAGTATTATACCCAATTCTTTTCATCTGAAGTTGTAATACATTCTATTCTCTTTTGAAATATAAAAGGATTAAAAACGAAAGAAAAAATTTCAAATTGAACTGGCAGATTGCATCTCATAACAATCCATTATAATATGATTTTTATCCACAATCAAGCCAAGACTCTGATATCTGTGAGTCTAAATTAGGAACCTAAATAGTTGGTTATATAATGTACATAATATAATATATTATATAATGTACTTTAGAAATTGTTGAGAATTTTAAAAATTAATGAGATTAATTTAGTTTTGGATTTTATTCCAGTTCAGTCTTTCTGGCTTCAATAGCAACAGTCAAATGAAAAAATAAGACTTTGAATGAGAAAAACTCCGTCATTGGTCTCTCCATACTTTTAATTTGATTTGTCTCAGGGCTCCCAATTTAAACAAGTGGATTTTCTTTTAGTTTCGCCCGTTTGCTATTTGAAAAATGCCTAAAAATTGGTGTATTGAGTTCTGCAAAAGAGTTGTTCAAAAAGTTTAAAAAATTTAAAGCTTTGCTCAATCTAATTTGTGGTGTTGCCTCTACTTCCTCCTTCTCTTGGTCCAAAAGAACTGTCACACCAGCCATTTACTGGAAGACACAAAACCAACCCATCCAATGGCAGCCACTATCCTTTCCAGTGATTAAAAAATTCTAACAAACAGTAACGGAACATAACACAAGCTCCCCTAGTTCATCCAAGCTCAATGCCTACCAAGAGCCACAGCTGTAGAAGTAGCCCTTACCAACCTGATGCCAGCCAGCATGCTCGCAGCCTGCATGGTGTGCTGAAGATATTGAAACACCAACTAGTGCAACATAGTAGCTGAAATGCTGTTAAAATTTACCGTTTATTCTCAATAACCTCTAATTTTTTTGGCTTTTAACATGTTTATTAACTCAAAAATACTTGTGTAGGTGTAATGTTTTCCTACATTTTAGTAATAGAAACACTGTGATTTACTAAAAATATTTAACTAAGTTACAAACTCTACTTTTTTTTTTTGCTCTCATTCAAGGCTAGTTTTTATCTGTAATAATTATTTAAGACTCAACTATAATTAATATATAAAACCCTACTGCCAGTTTTTGCTTACTTTTTATCACACAGTTTTAATACAGTAATTGTATTATGATTTTTTTGTATACCTAAATTACTAATTAAATTTAATTAAATTAATTAAATTAATGAATTAATTAATTTAATACTAATTACTAATGCATAATTATTGATTTAAATAATTTGTTTTTCTTACTACGTTTAAATTAAAATTAGACTTAATATCAAAACAGTATAAGTATATTAATAAGCCACAATAACAATACCTTACTTTTTAGAATAATCTACATTTTTGACTTTGTAAAAATTTACAAGTATAATGTTCTTGTACACCATGTTAAGGTGTTTTTCTTAAATTGAATCTGACAGTTTTACTATATGTAACACAACTGTAATAATGCTAACTTTTGGTATAATAATTCCATAATCAAAAAATATTTACAACAAATAAGCTTTAAGCTCAAAAAACATTGAGACCCCAAGCAGTCCCAAGATAAACTCAGCAGTTTCCACCATAACCACAGTAATAATACATCAGTTCATTTTATACCTATGACTTTAAATAAATCTCTTCCTTTTAAATGTCATCAAGAAATCAACATCATCTAAAAATGAACTTTTTATTTTATGAGGAATCATTGACTCTGAGGGGTAAAATACGGTAAAATAAAAATCACGACTTAAACTCAAAATCATTAACTGATTAACATTAACTTCCTTAGCTGATACAATTTCCTATGCTACCAGACATCCAACATGTTGGTTGTTGTTGGGCTCTTTGGTGGAAATACTTTTATTTTGAAATACATTTTCCTTTTGTCAGTTCTAGATGGCATTTCATAATTTATACCCTACCAACCTTTGACTTTGAAATGACAAAACCCTACACCCTCTGATAAGTGGAAAGGTGAAAGTTACAGTACTAGCAGTATGTTTTCTTTATCTAGATTTGGAATCTCATAAATTGTGAATCTGGATTGCCTATCTAATCTAATTCAGTATGTCAAACCCACGACAAAATAATCAGAAGAATCTCTGTAATGGTCAGATTTCTCTTTTTCATTAATAAAACGTTGGGGAAGCATGAAAAGAACTGGGAGAATTGAATAAGGCTAATTGCTGGGAAGATAGGATTCCCATCTGCACTCTCCTGCAATCAGTATATAATAAAAATCCAAACGATTTATTGATAGTGTGGGTTATCTAAGGACTTGTTTCCATGCACCAGTACTTTAAATAAACTATGCCTTAAATACGTTCTACCATTACAATGTGTGTTTCCTGACCACCGTGTGGTTCCTAAGCAGGTGACTAAGTAGCAACTACAGATTTGCAGTAGGCCTGAGATAAAACATGCTTTGATACAATTTATTGTTCAATGACATATAGTGTTAGTAAAAAGACTCACAAACGTAAGGTTAGACAAAGTAAAGATAAAGGAGATACTGTTATAAATAATAAGACTAATTGTCAGGCTTTCTTTTTATTGACTTGAGCATTTGGTTGATTGACTAATGAAATAAATTAATAAATGAAATATTACTCAATTTTCTGTTCGCATTTTGATACAGATAAACTAAAGCAATTATATAGCAGAGAACTTACATTCCACTTTCTCAATGCTTGACTAGAACCAGAGAGAAAGGCATTCTTTTTTTCATGGAGTTCATTTAGAACTGAAAAAAAGAAGAGAAGAAGACACTCAAATATCATTACTGCATTTTCACACTTGCTTTGTTACTGCATTCACATCTTATTACCATGTACTCCTCTATGTTTTTTACACTAATGCAGAGTTACTGATATCAATGAAACTATCCTGAGATCCTGGATTTTTCACCTCAGAGTGTCAGAGAACCTAAATTTTTTCATGTTGTTTGTTCTTCCACGTTTGAGAGCATAATATTTAATTGAAAGTATTATTTAATATTAAACAGTTCACTGATGCCTGACTCTTGCTGAGAAAAAGTATTTGCACTTAATTAGAGAGCATTTATTGGATTGCATTTTGTCCTTTTTTGTCACAGGTTAAAATAAAAAGAGAACATGCAAGAGCAAACCAGAAGGAATGCTTTTGATCACATTCTGAAGGTTATACTGCCTGATGAGCAATTGCTTAATATTTCTTTACTGCATGATTACCTACCTTCCCCTTCTAAAAATCCCAGAAGTATTTAGGAAAAAAATGCCTGAGGTACCACAGTAATGTGCAGACAGAGCTTGTCAGACGCAAATGAATTAAACCTGACCAGAAGACTTCCATATAAATTGAATTTCCCTAAGTTTGCTAGTCCTTCCAAACGAAATTTTTTCATGTTGCTCAACCAGTATCTGCCATCAATTGGTACTGTAAGTGCAGCTCAAAAGGAAGGATCCCAGCGAGTTCAGTACTTTCCCAGCACATTGTTCAGTTCATAGCAGTTGATACAATAAGAATTGATACTCAGCTAGAAAACTTGAGTGACAAGAAACTGAATGTTCTCCTCTCATTAATACATGAATTTGACTGTATTTCTTTCAGTTCCAAGTTCCTTTCTGAGAAGGTGGGATTTTGTTTGCTTTTTTTTTTTCTGAGTTCCTCTTTATATAAGTCTAAGATCTAGCATATATCTAAACATTTTTTCCTTCCTTTCATCTAGCTTGCTCAAAAAAGGCTACAATGACTAAAGTTTGTGTGATTCACTCTTGTGAACTGCATGATGTCCTCAGTGAACATTAAATTCAATGTGCCCTGTTACAGCAATAAAATCTTCTTTCTGTAATGAGTAGTATATGTGACACTTCCCATGCAGCTGAGCAAAGAAAAAATTGTCATTTAGAAGGATAGACTTCCTTCAGCCTTTAGCTTATCATGGAATGCACAACACTTGGTAGAACTCAGTTTGCCTGCCCTTTCTTGAACAGCTAGAATTAAACAAATATTTTTCTGCACTAAAGCAAATGTAAATCCCAGTCTGAACTGGCTGAGAATTTTGGTGCGAAATTACAGAAAAAAACAAAACCCAAACAGTCCAAACTTTTTAATACTTATCTTGCAGTATTATATCTTCTGTAGGCTTTGTGCATTTTTTTTCTCCATGGTGTTTTTTAATTCAGAATTTATCAGATTACACACTTAATCTGTAATCTAATATGTAACACTCAACTGTCCAGTGTATACAGATCCTTTGTAAATTCCTAAATTGCCCAGTAAATATGTTTTGAAAGAATGTTAAGGTATACATAATAATCATTATTCTTACTCCTAAATTTTAAAAAAAATATTTCAAAAGAAACTGTTTCCTAATGCTTAAATGAAAACTTAGTAGTAAAGTACTTTATCTAATGGATATAGATACCATTTTTAGTCTCCATAGCATGAATTTATTATGATATTTGTTAATTTTCTGGAGATGGGATGATAAGAACATTAATACTTCAAAAATATCAGCACTAACAGTAAGTAAAAGGATACTAAAAAAGATAATTTCAAAACCAATCCAGATTCAAATATATGAATAAATAAATCATTTAATATCATGAGATTGACAATTTCCTCATGTTCATTACCCAAAGAGATTTCTGTCTTGTGATTTTCCATGGTATTTATTCTTGTCATTAGAGTAGGTTAGCCCTTTAACTTTGACCTCCCATGCTCATTCACTTCAACTTCTACTACACAACTGAGGGTCATTAGAGTACTCACACTAGGTTTGTGTATAAGCTGAAAAAATATTTCAGAGGGGAATTTTCCTGCAAGATCAGCATTCTCATTCCATACTGTACAGCTGCATTCAGAGGAGGAGTAAAGCAGAGATGTCAGGATATACTGCATCCTTCAGTTTCCATCAACTGATTAGTTAGTCTTCTTTTTTAGTTGACCTTTTAATTAGTTGATTGATGCAGATTCAACATAAAGTATTTTAATGAATATAGGAATGCTGGAAATAAGTTCTTTGAGATAAACCAAAATAAGAGAAATATGTCTTCCTCAAAATAGGAAAAAAAATCAATTAAAACTGAACAAAGTTGATAAAGTTTCTACATATTTCCACTGTTACATTGATAAACATGGAAGAGATTAGAAATTATATTATCTCCTCCCAGTTTGCCCTTCAATTAGTCTGTATAAGTCCAGAAAAGAAACAAATGGACAAAGAAAAACTGTAAAGGGGTGTATGATTCAATTTCAAGTCTCGGCTTTTACATTTACATTGCCAGATGAAATACATTTAACTGTTGACACTCAAGAAATAACTGAAGCGTAACAAAGGCTTTCTTCATAATACATTTCCATCCCCATAAACATATGCATAAAAAATTGTTTATTTCCAAGACATCCTATTATTGTCATCCTTATGTGATTTGACTGTACAGGTTATGTCAGAACTAAAGCTTAGTGTTAGCACTGAAATCTCAAAAATGGAAAAAATATCATGACCCTAAGGATCTTTCTGAAAATATATTCTAAAATACATTACAAATAAACCTTGCACACTGGATCATAAACACATATGTTAATTGTTTTTTACAACAAATTGTGATTTATAAAAATAAGTTTCTCTGTTCCACGGAATATCTGAAAATGTATGAAGATACTCCCAATCATCCAGAGAATGAAGAAGAGGGAAAAAAATAAAAACTTGACAAGATATGAATATAAGGTTTGATTCAAAGCCCAAGGAGGAAGAAAGATTTCTTCTCCTTTTCTTCACTGGGCCTGTGTGCTGAATGACACACTATTACCTTTGGCTAAGGAACAAAAATATTTGTGAGAAACAAATACGTTTGCTATACTACAGATGTTGTTCTGACATAAGTAATGCACATTGTATTTACATATTCTTTTAAAATAAAAGAGGTTTATTGATAGTAAGAAATTCTATTTATTGTCCATTACTTTTTTCTGTTGTCTTTCATAGTTGAAAAATTCTGAACTACAGAGCTGAATTACTGTGAAAATAGTGCAAAACACTATGTATTTGCTATTTATTAAATTTTAAAAAAAGCTCAATGCACTTCCAATACTTTTTGCTAGAACTGTAGAAATATAATACTTAAGGGAAATCTTAATAATATAAGGATGAAAAATGGGGTTTTTTTTCCAATAGCTAAATGCAGTATTCTATGCTGAAATAAAATGAACACCATATAAATGATTCAAACTATTTAATTTAAAGTTGCTGTATCCACAATTAGAACTTCATTTACTATGTGGCTTGTTGCTATATACACTAGAATTCAGAATAGGGCAAATTTGATTAATACTTAGGTTCTAAGATTTTGCCTGGCATTATAGACAATATATCTGATAACAAAGTTAGTTCTTTTACTTCTATAGATTATATGTAATATTGTTTTTTTTTTTTATCTGAATAGAGTCAGTGGCAAAACACAACAGAAAGTGTTTATCTGAAGTATCTCATTTCCAAAATACCATTAATTGTGAAAAACTATTTTATAGTTTAGTAAGTATTCAGATCTATCATAACAAATGCGTTTCATATTAGAGAGATATTTATTATTTTACTCTTGAATTTCTAGAAATTTATTTTAATATGTGGTTATTGGTACAATAATACTATTGAAATCACTAAATGTTGTGACGTCTTAAACATCTTAATTTTTTGCTACAACACAAACCACTGCCTCTGATCAATAGGATGATAACTATTTAGTTTAGGTTGCTAAACTAATTAATAAACTTTTGTGAAAGGATGTTAGACCTGAATCTCTGCTCCCTCAGTCTCAAATTCATGTCTTAGCACATGGGTGGGAAATATATCTTCAACAGTTTTTGCATCTCATTAAACAATGATAATTGCTTTAATTTGATTATGTGGCCAAATGCATTTGTCATGAGGTATAATCTTCTAATTAGACCTTTCAAACACAAGATATTTGATCATGCAACAGATTTTGACCTTATAATAATAGAAAAACTAGAAAACAGTTAGAAAAATAAGTATAAGGATTGGAAAATGAAAGAAAGCCACAACAAGATTGTTCTATCTGTCTTCAATCTGATCACTTTATTTTAGAGGAGCAGCTGTATTCTGTGAGGACCTAACCTTATTATAAATAAATAAAAAATAGTATACAGCCTGAGAAATCTTAAGTGAATTAAATAAATTTTATTGATTTAAAGACTTGTAAAAAATTCATATTACCAGATTAGAAAAAGATACTGAAAGAACAAAATACAATACGATCATTGCAATGAACGATGTGTAAAGCAGAACATATTTTCTACAGATATGCTGCACTGTGTCCTGGTTCTTTGCTGATGAGGAATTATCATATTTCACTATGTTTACCTATCTTTTTCAAGGTTACTTTTATCAGGGCAGGACTTTGTGGACACCCATATGTCCTGGCTGAGCCGCCACCATGGCTCTGGCCCGGGCCCAGGACCCCATTTCAGCCCCTGCCCAGGACTGTGAGTCCCTGACACAGTGACACTGCAGCAGGGCTGTCCCCACCTGCACACTGCCCTGACCCGTCCAGCCATGGACCTGCAGAGCCAGTCCCACCCATGAGCACATGGCAGCTCAGCCCAGCCCCACGGCGGTGCCCAGTGTGTGGTGTAGACCCTCCAGTAGAGCCTTGTCCCCATCCTCCTGCTTTGCTGGGGTGTCCCTGCCACTCCCACGCTGGGCCGAGGCACCTACAGACACACTCATACAAGAGGCAGCGGTCAACATTTCCTGTCACATTTATCCCGTTGAAAGAAGGATGATACAGAGCTCATGAACAAATGTACAGCTGTGCACTGTCAGTTTTCACGCTCCTCACAACATGGCCTTTGCTGTAGTGTGGCCTTTTTTCCTTAAGTTCCACATGTGAAATTGTGGAGATAGCCTTGGGAGGCTGTGGGAGCCCTCTAGGCTTCAGGGTTGTGGTAAGCCCTGTAGGGAAGAAACCTTAGGAGTCTGCTCTCTCCCATAGTGAGAAGGTGTGTTCCCCCCCATCAAGTTTTGTCAGTACCAGGTTAATTGCCCCATAAAGGCTATCAGTATCAGATTAATTGTTGTTACCTCACTGGTTCTTTCCCTCCTTCCTCCTTATCACCCCAGTTAACTGGTCTGATTTCGATCCTTCCCTGGTTGATCCATTTTTCAATCTCTAACCCAACTGGCCAAGTTGTGTAACCTCACCCCCTGACTCTCCTGTCTAAAAGTCTCTGCATTCCCTGGCACTCTGGTCTTCTCCCCCCGGATCCCCTTGAGGAATAAAGGTCTTGGAGAACTCCACCAGAAGGCTCCATCCCTTTACTCCACGTCACCCAAATCCCACAGTTTTCACAGAAGAACTGTATCACTACTGCAGCTTGGATGCGCCTGTGCCCCCCAGGACATCCTTTTCAGAATGTTTCCGAGGAAGATCACAGCAGTCCTAACCACCCGTGCACAGCTGCAACATGAAATAATTTTCCAAAGTAATTTTTCTCTTAAAAACTACGGTATTTTTCCCAATCATTCTGAATTTGAAAGCACATATCGAAAAACCAAGATGTACAGTGAACTCAGAAGACATCCACCATTTATCTCTACTCACCTAAATATTTCCAGTGTTCATATTGATAGGCTGCAGAATTTACAGCAGTTCTGACTCTGAAAAAAAAATAAAACCAAAAATGTATATGTCCTGTTTCTTACTTATGTTTGTTTTGATCTAGGCATCTAAGCTTGGAATAAAATTACTTAGTAATTAAAGCAATCTTTGTAAAGCCTAAGGGCAGTAATAACAATTGATTAACATTCAGAGAATGATAAACCATGCAGTGTGTTATACTATATTTTAAAGTTGCATACAGATACCAACACTCAATTGGTTTAGATATATCAGGATATTACATTCTACTGACAGCATTGTTTCTGTGTTGTAGTACATTAAAAAAGTCTAGTAGCTCTACCAGATCTGTGACTGCAATGAGAAATATCAAATGTAAACCAAGCTAATTTTATAACTTGCTTATAGTATGAGGAAATAGAACTGAATTCTTCCAGCTTTGTTACATGGATAAACTATACTAATCTTCTATCATTTTGATGTCTGAGGTAAGACAGTTATATCTATATCTAAAAGTAATTTTTAACCTAATATTTGTTGGTTTAATTTTATCCCTTAAAATTCAGAGTAATTCCTTTTATTAATTTTACAGTTTTTCACAGATAATATTGTCATAAAAAAACACCCCAAAGACTAATCTGTTTCAAACTACTTTTAAAATCAACATTGATGTTCAAATACATACAGAAAAATAAAAAACTAGATTGGTTTCAGGTGATTTTCATTAATGAGAGATATTTTGGTTGTTACAATAATTTTCAGTTACATCTTGAGTCCTGAAACTTGAAAACAGATTTACAACAAACTATCACAAAACAATTTTTCCGCATAATTTGGTTTGATCCTCTGAATATTAAGAGATAACTTCCTCCAGCAGAAGATTGCAGGATCAATAATATTTTTATTATTTCAGCAGCCACTACCTTAATGTTCCACTTTGAGGCCACCTATTTCTTTCCTATGAATTCCACTACGTATAATCCACCTACTTAGAGTTTTCGTGTTTGGGAATAGTAAGATGTATTTTGAAAAAGATACATGCAAAAAGAATAAAGTTAAATATAATAACAACACAAATGTAAGGTTGCAAACTCTAGTCTTAGCAAGGCTAAAAGTAAACCCCATTCTTAGTAACTATTTTTACTCCTAAGTATTGATGGCCACAAGTAAAAACATGTATGTCTTATGTTCCTGAGAGCCTGAACAGTAAGATCAAAACAAAACAGAGGAGGACCTATTGCTTTTTTCAAACTATATACCTAATGATTAAATTGGTGCCACAGCTCTGCCTCAAATTTTTTCTCACAAATATTCATTTATCCATGTGTGTGATGCTTACTAAGGCACTTAAAGCATTAAAAAAAAAAAAAAAAAGAAAAGAAAGGATTTTACTAACACTAAGGATTATTTCTGATTTTACAATTATTTGTAGAACACAAAATTATAATAAAATAATTGTGTAACAACACAATAATTTCTGATTTTATTTGACATAACTCTTCTGCAATATACCTCAAAACACCTGTTCTGATTCAGTTTTCGTTTTCTTCATTACAACTCCTTAAGATAGCTGTCTTAATGCTCTGAATATGATCTGGGAGGTTTTTCTGTATTTTTTCTTTGCCTTTAAGTCTGTGATCTTGGGCTTTACTGATTGCATGTCATCAAAATCCTGAGCTTTTTGGAGAACTATTAATTTCATTTTGAATTTTCTAAGGTATTCTTCCAATACCTTAGTGTTTTGCAAACATCACTTGATTTGTCTTTATGACACTTCTGTGAAGTAAGCTCTTACCTCCCAGCAAGAGGAAATTGGAAGCACTCAATGATTCTACAAATCAAGTCACATATTCTACAAAACCAGTTCAGTGTTTTAAAGAAGATTTGGCATTTATTGACAAGGTGTGAAATTATTGTCATATGTGATATGCTAAGCATTGCAAAAGAATTGTGTCATAAGTGCTAATAGAACTTCCAGATCAGTGGATTAATTAACATCCATGAGATGATTTTACAGCCTTATTTACCATATATTAACATTTTCTCTTTGAATTTGCTACAAATTTGGGTTTGTACATGTAGAAAGGATCTTTTAGTCATATGATTTAAAAACTGCATCATGATGTTAATTTAAAGATGACAAAATTAAAGACAGACAATCATCATAAATGCTGTTGTTTCCCAACAATTTAATTATATTACTTTATAAACTTACTTTTATTTTCATTTAAACTCAAATTTTATAACTTTTGTGTTTATGTCCAAAAGCTGTTTAAATAAATATAAAATAATATCGCAAAATAAAACCCAAGATTTATCTTACAACAGAAGTAGCCAATATGGAATATAGGGTAAAAAAATTTTTATGTATTTTAATAAAGTTTGTCAAAACACAAATAATAAGTTTTATTATCAATAAGAATGTATCAAAAATATGGAGACAATGATAATGTAAGTATTATAATTTAAAGTGGTCATTAGTATTGTAAGCATTTTTGATCAATTCTCACAGCTGATTAAAAAGCATCGCTTTTTGCAAGAGTAATAATTGTTGACATGAGCCTCATCAATTTAGGTTGGTAATAAATACCTCATCTAGTTACATCACCTCTCACTTTATATTTGTTAATTATTATTCTTCAAAGTGAAAAACAGTCATCTCTGGTCCTCCAAATTGTGTTTCAAAGGACTGAACTAGTAGAAAAGCTAGATGGATACTAAAGACATAGCAGACATAGCAGCATGGAGTGGTAGGTGCTGTTCCAAGAACCACAGTACTCTTCTAACAATATTGCTGCAAAATTATATTTGCATTACAAGTATTTTAAATCAGGGGGTCAATATTTGTCTTGGTTTGGAATGACACATGTCTGACAGGGAAAGCTGGAGCTTCCTTTGAAATGGAGAATGTAAACCCCTCCCTCCAGCTTATCATAATTTGCAATTAAGGGCTTTCAGGCAAAGATATGGGAATAGAAATTAGAGTTCTTTACTAGGAATATTAAAAATGCAAATGCAGTAGTACAAAAAAAAAAAAATCAAACAAAACAAAATAAACAAAAATCCTAGAAACCCTGACAGAGTCAGAATACAATCTGACACCCTGTTGGTCACGGTGTTGGAAGAAGGCCAATTAAGTCCTCCTGTAGTAACAGACGTGGTTCTGCTGGAGTAGAGGTGATTCCGTGGAAGGGTCTAGTGATGATGAGATTGGTCTGGTCTTCCTCTGGGAAATCCAGTAGAAAAATAGGCTATCCTGCTCTGCTGAATTTCAGCTTTTATCCAGGTAAGAATTCTTGGCTCCTCCCACTGGGTGGAACATCTCGCAATGGGATAATGTAATGTTGTCAGTCATATGGTGAGCCTTAATGACCCATTAACAGAAGGTACCCCCTGGAGGGAGGATGAGTCATGGAAAAGATAAGGAACATTGCTCCATCTTATTATAACAGCTTGCCCATTAACAGAAGGCACCTGCCCCTTTTCCTCCAGAGTTAAAAGAAAAAACAAAAAACAAAAAACAAAAAACACCTCTTCAACTGGTTTCAACAGATTTGGAATATAATCCATGTTTTTGGCTATATATTGCAACCAAAGACAATATTGAAATAGTAATACTGCATTTTCTTTTTTCAGCTGTATGAGGCACTATCACACACAAAAATTGAATGACTGGGGTTGGAAAATACTTTAAAGATCATCTAGTTTCAACCACACTGCAATGGGCAGGGTACCTCCACAGTAGGACAAGTTCCTCAAAGACTATCCAGTCCAGCCGTAAACATTTCCAGGCATCCACAATTTCTACGGGCAACCTGTTCCAGTGCATCCCCATCCTCAGAGTAAAGCTTTTTTCCTAATATCTAAACTAAACCCCCTTGTCCTATCACCACATGCCCTTTTCAAAGGTCCCTCTCAAGATTTCTTGTATTCCCCCTTTATATACTGAAAGATTGCTATAATATCGCCCTTGAACTTTCTCTTCTGCAGGCTGAACAACCCCAAGTCTCTTAGGCTGCCTTCACAGGAGAGGTGCTCTGATTTTATTTCTGGCCCTCCTCTGGACTCACTTCAACATTTCCACATCCATCTTGGGTGTCCCAGAGCTGGACACAGTACTCTAAGTCAGCTCCCAGGAAAGTGGAGAGAAGAGGAGGAAGCCCCTCCATCAACCTGCTGGCCATGCGTCTTTTGATGCAGCTCAAGGCACGGTGGTTTCTGGGCTGCAAGCCTACGTTACTGGGTCATTGCAAGGCTCTCATCCAAAACCCCCAAGTCTTTCTCCACAGGGCAGCTTTCAATCCATTCTCTGCCCAACCTGTATTTGTGCATGGGATTGTCCTAACCCAGGCACATGGCCTTGTTAAAATTGATGAGATTTATACAGCCTCACCTGTCAAGCCTGTCAAGGTCCCTCTGGATAGTATCCCTTCCCTCCAGTGTGTTGAGTTGACCACACAGCTTGATGTTGTCAATAAACTTGCTAATGGTGCACTCAATCCCATCATCCAGGGAACTGACAAATATATTAAAGAGCTGCAGACCCATACTGATCCCTGAGGAATGCCACTTTGTCACATCTCTGCCTCTCCAATTTAGGGACAAGGATATCATGCAGTGAAATGTCATATGCTTCACACAAGTCCAGGTAGATGATATCAGTTGCTCTTCCCTTATGTACCAGTGCTGTAACCCTGTTGCAAGTCATAATTTGATGAAGCATGATTCACCTTCAATGAATCCTTGTTGACTCTCACCAGTTCTTATTTTTCATGTGCATTACTATAGTTTCCAGGAGGATCAGTTCCATGAACATTTTTGGGTACGGAGGTGAGACTGACTGGCCTATAGGTCCCTGAGGTCGTCTTTTTTTTTTTTCCCCTTTTTAAAACTGGGGGTTATTTTTCCTCTTTCCAGTCAGTGAAAAAAATTCACTGCATTGCCACAACTACTTAGATATGATGAATATCTTAGACACCACTGGGGTAGGTGGTGTGGACTCTCCAGTTGGTGCTGCAGCCTTTGCTCTCAGATGAATGCTTGCCATTCTGTCTTGAGAACCATGTCAGACACATGCCCTTGCCCTGTGGGGATGGTCACAGGAGCCTGGTTGCTGCATTATGTGTGCTTCACGTATCCTGTGTGCCAAGATCTCCTATTTATCAGATGTAACAAATAGTTTCAGGTGGTATAAATCAATGAATGTATGGCCTATTATTGTTAGAATTAAGGGCAAGGCATATGAGAAAATCTTCCCCTTTCATATATGCAGAGGAGTGAGCTGTAAATTGAGAAGTCACTAATTATTTTTCACTGTTGTTCATGATCTACCTGTATGAAAAATTGTGTCAGGTCTGTGCCAAGTTAATGTTCACTGGGATATTTCAGAAGTCTCTGACCTAACACTGCCACTCTGAAGTCAATGAAGCTTTCACTACCAACAGAAGCAGATTTAGGGCAATGGTGAGTGCTTTAGAAGCTCTTGCATGAGAAGATGCCCAGGGAACCAGCCTGAAGGGTTTGCAACCTACTGTTACAAATGATGAAACACCTGGGACTGAAAAGTAGAATGAATTTGATGATGGTCATGAAAGAGAAATAGAAAGAGAAAAAATGTAATTTAGTACCTCAGCAAGTCTTTTCCTGCACTACAAATTATTATTGAATTATCTGATATGATATATGATATTATATTATTGCATTATTATTTATTATATAATAATATAACAATTTATTAATAATAAATTATTAATTCTGCTAAGAAGTTACAGATGTAGACTGAATAGTGAAACACAGTGTCTTTGTTAACACATCACATAAAGGGGCGAGGGCACCTCCTCTTGGAGTTTTAACTCAAAGAAAGGTTTAGGATGGTAAAAAACACATTTCCTTAAGAGATTGGCATACTCTCTGGAAAGATCAGACGCAACTTTATAAAATAGAACATTTAGATGCAAATAGTGTAAAATAAATGTCTGGATTAGGAACTCTGGTGAATACTGACAGTATTAATTGAATGCAGGTAAAAATTACGTAGTGTTTAGATTGTACTTTTATAGACTGCTATAAAATCAGAAAATATAATTCCTATGGTTGAAACTCTTGTTAACAATTATATTGAAATGTCTTGGTCATTAATGAATTGAATCCTTAATGGACCATGGCAAAACATACCTTGGCCTAAATTCAGACAACAGAATACCCTCAGGCTTCTCCATGAGATATGTCATGATTAAAGAAAAAAATGGTTCAGACATTGATTGCTTTGGTTAAAATTATTGAATGGAGCAGGTTCATTACTAATGGATCACTAGAATATGCATTTACAGATGGATTTTTCAGCTGGGTTCAGTCTTTCTCTTCCCTAGGGTAACAAATGCAGCAGCATGTATGTTTAAAACAAGAATCCATCTCTTGCATGAACAGATAACAGTAAAGTGCACAGTGTTTGTGAACAGCTGCTGAAAATCATTAAGTATCCTTGAGTGCTTCATTATTAGAAAGTTCTACATTTCTTACCATATTTCCTTTCTTCTGTTATTCACAAGTTCCTCTGTTTGCTCATTTTATCAGCTAATATCAACTAAGTATTTCCTAACCAGTATTTCTTCTTCTATGCCATTATCCCCTTTGGTTTTGTTTCACTATTTTTCTTGTAATCACTTAACTTTCCTATCATTAAGGCTTAGTTTATTACTATTTCTAGAACTAATTTCCTAAAAAGGATTTGGTAATTAATCTTCACATGAATGACACTAGATATATAACCTTCATTAAAACTTATATTGGGTGCAAGGAAAGGAATTATCTGAAGAAGAGCAAACAGCAAAATTTCATGATGCTGAATAAAGGGATGTATCTCAAAGGGTTGATTTCTGAGTAAAGCTCTGGACTTGAATTGACATTCTTTAAATTTCTAGAAATTATGTTTGTCAATCTAAATCACTGGCAGAAGAATGTAAACATAGTAATTATCTTAGAAATACATCCAAGCATCCTATGTAGCAAGTGGATAATCATAACTTTGTATTGTCATACAGTGATAGAAACTTAGACATGTGATCTAAATGTAATCTACACTTGATCTCCAGCTTTTTGGTTTACAAGGATATTAAAATTATACAAAAATACACTGAAAATACTCTTGTTATCAGAATCAATATTTCAATAATGAAGAATATTATTTTCATTGATCAAAACCACTAAATCCTTAGTGTATCTTTCCAACTGAATACAATTTAGGCATTTTACAATTTAGGCTGCTTACTCCAATAATCATATTCACTTTTTTGGGGGGAGTTTCCTGCATTGGTTTTCAGTATATCAATCATAATTCATAAAGCTTACATTTTTCATTGTAGTGTTAAATCACATCTCAGATTTAATTAATGCATAATGATCCAAATTTATGGGGAAAATATTTATGTATTCTACATAAAAAGAGACATCAAAATGTAACAATCTGTTTTGAGACACATCATTCCCTATTCTACCTTTTAACTTGCTTTCCACAAACCCTCACTCTGTAATGTCAGAGCACAGGCTTGTTAGACCCTTTCAACAGCCTACGGAGTTTTATCATGGAGTTATGTTAGAAGCCTCTATATTCTGAACAGCACATTCAAACAGGATCATGATAATGAAGAGGACACAATAAGTAGACATTTACATTACTTTACCAAAAATCCCCAAGCAAATATTTTTTAAAATGTGAAAAGCTTAAGCTTTCATGCATCCATAATTCAGGAAAGATAACATTAATGTTGTAAAAGATTAGCCTGTTCAGAAGCAACCATATCACAGACTCTTCAACACAGAAGCTGTGGTCAAATAACATTGGGTTCTTCAATAGTGCTGCAAGTATGCACAAGCTTGGTAGAAGTCTTACATTTTCAACAAATATAATCAATAATTTTATGGAAATTTTAACTAATAATGTCAACAGCATGTAGTATGTCCATAATAGAGAAATTAATCTCAGACTGTACTTTTACTGTCCTTTCAAATTGATGAGGAATTTTGAAATCTACAAAGAGAATCTCCCAGATTTAGTCAACATTTGAATATATTTGTCTGTAATTTTAAAACTGTCTTGAGAAACAGCAGATTTTTCTATAATTGCAAAAAATACTACCTGTAAATGGAATAACAAAATATGTTTGATATAGGAATTTAAACAAAAAAAAAAAAACCCTACAAAATTTCAGATGTTAACAAAGAAAGAAGAAAGTAGCAAAGACATTGCAATTCCAGCATCTGAATTAAAAAGAGCACTAATTTAGATGTATATAGCCTTGCTAATGTTTTTCAAGACTTTTCAGCATGTAAGTTTTCATCCTATAGCCTTTTATAATGAGGCATTCCAGATTCATATAGAAAGGGATAGAGAGAGCAGATAGAGGAACAAGAATTAACTGTAATTGCCCTTATTAATAAAAAAGAAATAAAAGAAATAAAAATGAATTAAATATATCCTTTTTTCTAAAAATTATTTTATTTCTTTATTAAATATACATGTGAAGATCTTTCTAGTTTTAACACAGTCTGAAAAAAATTGTTGTAGTCTTGAAAAAATTGTAGAGGATCAGTTTATCAGCTCGGTGAAGAGTTTAGAAGTACATGAAATAATATGTGCCCTGAAGAAATTTTATTATATTAAGTGTCTTTGATAGATGTAAAAGACCTGATTTGTATTTCAATGAGTAGGATTTGTCTTTTAATCGATGAATACAACTGCTATACACATTCCCCGAGGCAGTAATTGCCACAGAGAATCACTTTCCAGCCAAGGAAAGAACTTTAGCAAGAGTGTATCGTGTAGACATTATGAACACTTGTATTAGATTTTGTCAGTAAGTTTGTCATGTCACAGTTATGATACAGTTTCCATTTTCTTAGATTAAAAGTGCACATGCTTTAATTCGTAGGAATAACAAAAGACTCATTAATCTACAATTATGGACAAATCTATTCTTAGTGTTTGAAAGGCACATCAGTCCACAAACATTTGAAACTCTACTGAGCCTTCTTCACAGAGGCAATTTTCTCAAAGCAAGCATTCCTGTAAGTCAGAGTAATTTGAACAATTTTTGTACAACTATTTTCCAAAAAGTTTAGGTACTGTGTTTGAATACAGTCATGATAAATTTTGCAAAGCAAACTAAATCAGTAAAACATTAATTTAGTAGTTTTACTCAAGGCCAATTCTTTATTCTATACATGAATTCATGCCAATTTCTCCAACCGAAAAGTTGGTTTTCCCCTTACGTAAAAAAATTACTGTCCACTTTGAAAAACCATTAGCTTCATTGTCCATATGCTAGCAGCTATCAATATTGGCTAGACCATTGGAACACAGTAAAAATAGTCTGATGGCTTTTAAGGAAAATTTAATATTATAGCAGATAATGTCCCCCCTCCCTTCTTCCACCACAGAAGCAAATTGAGTATCCTTTGTTACCCTGAGTCTCCACCTAAGTAAATTGCCCTTGACTATCAGAGTTAATAAAAGATGGTCATCTCATGACCTCTATTTCAGGAAAGCAATTTATCAAAGTATTGTTTCATGTTGATATGCTTTTCTTTTCAACCTTTACATACAGTCTATTAAGATCCTCCTCAGAAAACTAATCTTAGTGTTTCAGCATGTAATTTCCATGAACTTCCTCCTTCAAGAGTACACCTAGTTAAACTTATATTTAACTTTGAAATCATTGAGGTAAGTTATGATGGTTTAAATAGTTCTTCATTTTATCATCTTAATGGTACTAACATAAGCTTAATTATATGAACAGCAGAACCATAGATTCCCTTCAAGTCTAAGAAAAAGGTTTATTTAGTGTATCTAAAGGGGTTTTCAGGACTAGAACTCTATAATTTTCTTTACTTATTGTAGCTTACCTAGTGTATCATGCACAAAAAGCAAACGCAGTTGATTTTTTATAACCTGTTCGAAAAAGCTGATTGCACTGCATTAATAGCATAATCCTCTAGGGAAGCGAATCATGCTAGAGAGTCTGTATCTTGTTAGGATTTGCTATACAGTTTTCTCTCTTTTATGCCTTCAAAACTAATAATATTTTAAATGTGGTAGAAAAAACTTCAGAAATATTGTGATTTCATAGAAGCATTAATTTTAGCAAGAACTTCCACTGGCTATATTCTTGTAAAATTTCCAGCCTATTTTCAATCTCAAACTCAGAGTGGGGAAAAAATGAATAACACAAATATTCAAATGAAGGCAGAACTGAAGGACAGAGGAGTGCACCATCTTATTAAGAAATAGGATGGAGATGTAAGGTATAAGAAATTAGGACAGCATGATAGGCAAGGAGGTAATTAGGAGTCTGCAATACAGAGATAGGCAGAAGGTGATAGAAAGGGCAAAAGATAACATAATATGCCAGGTGAAAAATGTTATTATATATACAAGAAAGATGGAGCAAAAGGATAAAAAAGTATTAAACTGCACAAACATCTGCTGACTCAGATGAATGTGTCAGCATTCAAAAGGCAAAAAGCAGACTTGAACTAGATAAAAACTAAAATACAGATCTAAGAAGTTATTTTGGTTTATTTTATTTTGTTATTCCATTCCATTTTGTTTTATGGACTGAGAAAGATCAGATTAGGTGAACTAGAAGAAAGTCTACTTCTTTTTTTTCTGTGATGTACACTTCTTACTTGATGATACTCAGACCACTTCTTTTCTTCTTTTTAAAGGGATTATATTTTATCTGCTATTTAATTAATAAACCTGCATATTCTTGATCAATGATGAGACATAACTAATACATTCTAGCAATCTTTTTCTGGTAGTACTGTTAACCAGTGCACTAGGAGACTTTAGTTTTATTCAGTACTGTACGCAAGTTTCCCAAGTAATTTTGATAGATGTAGCTCCAAGGTGTAAGTGGGTCTGAAATTATTTAGACCCAATTACCTGTGCATGGGGAGCTACTTATTTTAAATTAGGTGATTCTGTTTCATCACATCCCCAATATAGTGCAAGAATATTACACTAGCAAGATCAAAGACTGTTATGAGGCTAGGTATGAAATAGCCTAAATAATAACCAAAGCATGAAGTTCCTGTGTTCTGTCCTTCATACTTGACTGAAATAAAATTGAGCCTCTCATTTGGTAGTAGAAATGGATTCTCAATTACCAAAGAAAGGACACAAAGGGGATTAAAATCTTTTGAAAGCATTAAACAAAATTAAATAGCCAAGTACATACAGCGGAATCAATAGATTTTGTGAGGATAAAGACTGTATTAACTATATAAATATCAATATCAGAAGTATAAGGAATGCTTGGACTGCATGACTTTAACAGACACACTATAAGCAACTTCTGACTGACAGTCTGCTCCAGAAATTCAATGTAAATTGTAATTTTGTGCCTATGAATTATACATAGAGACTGATATGCCAAAGAGACAGATATGAAGGGTTTTGTCCAAGATCATGCAGCAGGCGATTGTGGCCAAAGCAAAGGCTTATTGCTCTGACAAAACAAAAGCACAATAAAAAAATATTATCATGTCTTTGACTCAAACACCCAGTAAACATTATTCACTTTGTAACATTACAATAAGATTGTAACCAGTAACTATTGCTTAACAGTAATAACCTTTTGTAACAGACAAAAAATTAAAATAATCCAAACCACAAAGAATCTGTAGGAAATCTCTTGGACAGCCATGAGTATCTTATAACACTGATTCCTCAGAAGCAACTTGTGAAAAGGTATCATTGATGTGAACAAGCTAGCATTTTTAATCACCGATTACTCACATTTCAGAATTTTCTCTTTTTTGTTTGCGTTCTCCAAAATCTTCAGATAAAATTTCGCAGGAATTTATGTAGAGATTACTTAGATTTTGGTTACTCTATGAATTCCAGGAAAAAATAAATATACATCTGTCTAAAAGATATTAATTTTTTTTGAGTTAGAAAGATAAAAAAATCTAATGGTACAATCATAATTTCTAACATTTTAAATAATTATTTAGACATGGCTATAGTGTAGTAGATCAGGAAGTTTGCAGGATATGACAGGTTACATAATTATGTTACATAAGTTACTTGATCAGAGACTGGAACTGCAATCCTAATACATCACAGAAGAATAATTTCAGATGGTATACATGCAATTTAATGCATAAAGTTTATACCCTTGGGTAGAAATATTAATCAAAGATATATAAAATGTTAATAAAAAATGAGTAACTATCTAACAAGAGGAAGGGGTTAATGATATTTAAAAATCGAACTGCTATTCTTAATGGAGCCTTCAGTGATGAAATCAATTTTATGTTACAATATAGATCTCAGAAATTACTATTTTAGCTTGGTTCCCTTAAAATGTGTTATATAAGCATAAGAAGTAATTATACTACTGATAAATGATTATGGAGATGACCTAGATAATGAGGAATTAATTTTTTGTCCTGTATCAAAGGATTAACTTTAAAGTGTTTCAACACACAATCAGCAAGCTACAACTGTGTTTTAGCAGGAGATACCCTACAACAGTAACTGAATGGAAACACTGACAACCACCTTTGTCACACAGGTGGAAGTTTCTGTCTTAAATTACACATTATTTTATTCACTAAACAGAAATGTAGTATCTAAATATCATTTCAAAATTATTATCCATTGCTAATATTTAATATTTTGGGGACTGAATTTATTAGAAGAATTGCAAGTTTTGGAAATAATGGTTTAGTCAAACTGCTTCCTTTTCATTACGCTGTCAAAGGTCCAGGAGCATAAATTCTTTCTTTCAGGATTTTTGTGCTGTGATATCTAATGGGTTTTGTGCAATATATGCTATGCATCTTTTATATATATGTCTATACAGATAGATATATAGATATGTACATATACACAACTATACTGAAACCACTACAATACTTGTTTTCCTCCATATCATACACATAAAAAGACAACGTTTCATTTCAGAGGGAAGCATTTCAAATATAGAGTCACCATTTTCTATGAGTTATGTCAAACAAATTTCTCTCTGCTTAAGGAGCCTCTAGGGCAAGCAGAATGTCAGGAAGCCTCAAGAATGGAACAGAATGCAGAATAATACAAGTAAATTGTGTGGATTCATAATCACATTACATGCAATTCTGGTCACCAAAAGAAGGACATGCTTCAACAAAAGAAGCTAGAAATGATAAAAATGTGTACAGGAAGGGAATGTTAACAAAAATCTAGGAGCATTAACCTGAATAAAAAAAGGAAAGGATTGAATGATGACATATACATAATTATGGAATCTGACATAATTTTATTTCTTAGAAAATTAGAAGGGTGGTCCTTAAATAAAATTTCAGTAGCAGTCTAAAAGAAACATTTTTTTTTTTCCTTACTGAACTGCAGAACTAATTGGTGTTGGATGTCACAGACCTATAGTACCAATGGCTTCACATGAATTAGACACTTACTTAAAAAAAAAAAAAAAAAAAATCTGTCAAGGGCTATTCAAAGAGAAAACAATAATCTCTCTGGTGAAGTTAAGACAAAGATTTTAAGAACCTGGAAAGGCACAATGTGGGGAGTAAATCTGCCTTGTATCTCTACTGTTGTCCTTCAGGGACAATATTCTTCAGAAAGTAAAACTTGTCTCGCAGTTCTAGAAGCTGAATTAGCTCCTTCTCCATTTCATCTGATCTGTAAGAACACATCCCATTCTAGAAATGTTCTAAAACAAGATGATATCTTACAGAGATATATCAATTGCTTCAGTGTGTGATATAGACCAGTTTTTGGTTTACAAATTAATATTAAATAAACTTCATATAAATAGAACTAAAATACTGGAAACAGCAATGAGATAAGAAAACCGACAGCAACAGCAGCAGTCTCAATCATAACTGTGTATAGAAGAGAGCAAAATGTTCACAGAGTCTGGCCAGTGCCACCCTGGGCCTTCTGCACTCACTTCCTCCTTCGGAGTGAGAATCTTTTATTTCCACCCTATGGAGATGATATGAGTGGTGTAGGATAACAGCCTAAGTGCATCCACAGTCTCCAAGCTCTACAACCTCATATCTACCACAAGAAAATGAACTCTGACCTGGCCAAATCTAGGACACTATCCCATTTCAAAATGCATGTCCTGGTTTTCCCTCAATGACCTACAGTGACATTCCTGTATCATCTGTCATGCTAAGTCAGCAATGGACTGCCAGAGTATTTACAGTCACAATTTTTTTTCAGACATTCATAAAGTTATTTAACTTCCATGTCCCTTCTTTGTCTTCCTGATATCTAGGGACTTTCACAAAGGATTCCCTGTTTTTAGATGCCCATGAAATTTTAATGGTATTACATGAGTGCTAGTCTTTGCTGTCAACAATCTAAAGATTGCAAATCGAGGAAAAAGATCAAAAAGGTACGTTAATTATTCTGCAGTGTTGATAGAGAGCAGAATTAATCTCTTTTCAACACATTGCTTTTTCTCTACTTTTTGTACTTATATTATTTAGCTCTGTTAGGTTGAACTGTTCTTGATTTTTTTGTATTTCTCCTCCCTGTTTCAACATAAGCTTTGTCTCTCAAAACTTCTGATTCCTAATACTCACAAAAATTACAGAAACTATGCAGATGAGTAATCTGGTGAATAACTTTAAGTGACTATTAAATTGGGTCGCTCATCAGGAAGTAAGTAGTTTTCATTCATAAAATTTAGCTGGTGCTAAGCTACTTATCCTATTATTTTAATTTTCTTCTTTTAAAAGGTATTGTTTCCATTTTTACAAGTTAATATTCCTTTATCTTTGTATCTTTTGTAAAGGCATGTGGAACATTCTAATGCAGTATGTTACCTGGTAAAGGACTATTTTGTTTAAAAAAATAACAAAAAGCAAGGAAACAGAGAAATTAAACAGAGAGACACAGAAGTTAATGAGGTAGGCGATAATGGAGGCAATAACAAAACCCAGAACTCTTCAGCCACTGACTGAAACAAAATTAAACATTAAACAAATCACTACCCAGACACAGCCTTGGAGGGGTCAGTGTGACTTAGTACTTGATGGCAACTGGAACATGATTATCACAATATTGCGAGGTAGCTAAGGAGTCTTGAGGGACTGCAAGAAATTCCTTATAGGACATCAGAAGGGGCATTGTGACATCCCATTATAAAATTTATAATAAGAGGTTTGCTGAAAAAACCAAATATGAGGAAGGGCTTGAATTGGGGTGGACTGAGCAAGGGAAACAATGTGAAAATACAGAGAAGAGGACATAAAGCAATTCTCTTCATGTAAGCAGATATTAGTCAGTACCAAGCCTTATGCTTAAAAACTGAAGTATTCTCAAATCCTTTTCTTAAAATATTTTTCCTTTGTAATCTTGATGCTATGTATGAGGTCTGCAAGGTCTAACTGCAAACAACTAGAGAAGACTTAATGGATCACGTGGGCTGTAATTCTTGGAGCCAACAGCTGGTGAGGCCAGAGTGTGGGGTATATGCATACAAGTGAGAGGTTTGTATGGCAGCAATTGGAAAGACTAATAAAGAATAAGTTCCTTAGAGCAAAGGAAGAAGTGGAAACTACAGGATTTCATAGAATTTGATTTTGCTAAACACTCATACAAGTTTGGGCTTGTTGTGATCTTCCTCAATAGGGATATCCTAACTTTGGTACATGGAAAAGCTAAATCCAACATATACTATGTCACTTACTGCAGTGGGAACAAGATTTCTGCCTACAGGTCATTATAATGGAAAGACTAAGCATGTTCTGAGGGGTCTGTTTCCAGCTAATTTATTTCACACATTTCTTTGCCTGTGCAATTAATTTCAGCATTTGCATCTCCTGGAAAACCTGTTCTAGCATGCCTGACCATGGCAGGTGGGGTTAGAACTGCATGATCTTTAAGGTCATTTTCAAAGCCAAACCATCCTAAGCTATGATTCTATGAACCCTTGTTCAAGAGAACTAAAAAAATTAAAATTCCATGCTCTTTTGGTTGCAGATTCTTCAACTTGATTTGAGTGGTAATAGCTTTTGTCTATGGGAAGGAATGTACTGCATTCAAAATCATGGTCTGTAAACTATTATGGAAAAACACAAGGCATTCTTCTCCAAGTACTGCTGTGAAATTTTGTTCAGTTGCTCTAAAATTCACTCCCATATGGGTAAGAAGTTAAATTACCTTGGTGCTTTGCTATTTCAACATACTCAAGTATGTGAACACGAGAAAAACTTTCACATGGTTATTCTACAGTACACGAAATTTATGAAGAATGTTTTAGCATTTGTATTGATATAAATTGATGATACATTTAAAATCAGGGGTAAAAAAAAATGTTGCAATTTTGGAAGAAGCATGAAAAATGTGCAAACATTTTGTTGTGAAAAATTTTCATTATAAAATATTTCAGTGTTATCAAACAAAACTAATTAATTTTCATTTGCTGAAGTGCTCAAAATTTATTAAATAATTTTCAATATTACCCTCATTTACCCTTGGAAGAGTAAGACAGAATCTTGTTAGTTGCAGTTTAAATGATAGATTCCTTTTTCATTTCCCCATTCAGGGCTAAAATATATTTTTATTTATACACATTTATGACTAGATGTATAGCTCACATTTATAAACTGGAAAACATGTCATTATGAATATTTTTCACCAGAAAACATAAGTCAGCAGAGAATGGAAAAACAGACTTGAAATATTTGAAAGTATATGGTAAAAGATAAATGTAGTCCAATACCTTGCTGAACAGGAAAAAATTATTTAAAAAAAAATCAATTTGGAGCAAAAAATATATTTCTTATTTTAGTTTCTCAACAAATTAATACTATTTTGCAATACCAAAAAAAGTAACAATTTTTGTCAGTTAAAATTTTGTTGTTAAAAACTTGAATCTTGAAAGTCACAAATTATGCAAATATTGCTGAAGTATATTCTCTTTAGGCTTTGTATTTTAGTTTTATCAGAAATTAACATGTCAGCAAAAAAAAAGCTTTTCATGCTGAAAATATTAAATAAATAAAAGCAGCAACAATTTGTTTTTACAATGGACATTCCAAATTAATACAGTACACATTTTCCATTAAAACCCTCAGATTCCATCACCTGTCATAGAAAGTAAACAGTTCCATATCTTAATCAAAAGGGAATAGATACTGAAGGGCTAGCCTTATTTACACTTGTGTATGCTCTGCTTTGCATCTTCAGTCCTTTTACTAGTGGTACTGATTTTTATGGAAGACTGGAGAGAAAGAGAGAGAGAGGCATATTTGTCAGAAAAATCAATGCCAGTTTTCTTATACGACAAACTGCTGCTGAGGAATGCCACTAAATATGTTTTACTGCTTGCTCCTGAAGTAGAATCTCTGAAAAAAAGGACATTTCTACATCTTATTTTTTACTTTAATGTAGGAAGTAAGCATACATGACTGAGCAAAAGTTACAGAGCTGCATTCTTGGTGCACTGACTGGAATGAAGTGTCTTCTTACAATATAATTAATAGTGACAAGAAAAAGAGAGACACACAATTCTCTCTTGAGGTCTTTAAAAAAATAACAGTCTTGTTTCCAGAAAAAATAAAGTGATTATTCAAAAGTATAGTTAGATTTTTATAGAGTTACCAGCAGATTAATCCATAATATGTTCTGAATATATTTGAATATTTGAATCCTGCTAAATTCTCCTTTTTTTTTTTTTTTTTTTTTTTTTTTTTTTTTTTTTTTTTTTTTTTCTGACATCACTCTTTTCTGCCTCATTCTCACTGCTGTCTCCTCTGCTTACACAAGTGCACACTTATAAGAAGGCTCCAGATCAGACCAAGTTTTCTTCTTCTGTTACTAGAACCTGTCTGGATTTCCCAACACTGATGTGAGCAAGGACATGAATATATTACAAAAGGTCAATTGGCACCAGAAGTTCTGTGATGAAACTTTTCCTCGGTGATGTTGTCAAACCCTAGAACAGACTACTCAAAAAAATTCTCTGTGGTTTCAGGATCTCAGTTTCTGGAGGTGCTCAGAACTCACCTAGACAAGATCCTGAGCACCTGCTTCAGATAAACCCAATATGAGAAGGAGGTTAGATTAGATGACCCCAGATCCCTTAAAACAAGTTAGCCTATCATCCTATCAATAAAAAAAGCCCATAATGTTCCTCTTAACTTTGGGCTACCTTTTTGCCTTATTTTGAGTTTTTCTCTAGATCTTTTCTTTGTAAAAACATTCAGTAAAAAACTGAGTTTATCATAACTGCAAATAACATTTTGTGCTGTTCAAATGATCAGGTCTTACTAATTTGAAATTACTATTTTTTTTCTCAATGTATATACAACACAGTGTCATATACATCATCATTTCTCAGTCTGATACATCTCTAGAGGATATCCTTCCAAAAATAAACTATCGTCACTGAGCTCATCTTGTAGGACAACATCCCTTCTTCACTTTCAAAAGTCCTTTGAAAACCTGACTCAGTTCTTGTGAGACTCTTAGCAGGCTTGGCAAGTATAGGAAATAATCCAGAAACAAAGTAGATGAAATTTGTTTAAGGCAATTAGAAAAAGAGAAGGAAAGAAGTGGTACAATTAAGCCCTCAGAATAATATTGTTGACATAGTCTTTTTCCCCCCCAATTTTTCAATTTTTAGTAAAATTGGAAGTTTGACACTTGTAGATTTTTTTGTCTTATTCACAAGATTTGACTTCAGATTAGCCTTGGCTTTTTTAGCTCCATCCCTACAGGACAGGACAGCATCTTTAGACTTCTCCTGAATCACCTGCCTCTGCTTTCAACTCTTGTATCTTACTTCATACATCTAAGTTCAGTAAGGAGCTTCTTGCTCATTAAAACAGGTCTCCTGCTGCCTTTGTTTGAATTCAAGAAATTTTCTTCAAGTGCCTGAGAAATTTTATTCATAACAAAAACTTTAGGAAAATAAGAAGTAAACACAGAAAAAGACAAAAATTCTAACACTGACAAGTGACTGGAAAGTGCTACAAAGCACTGTCAGATTCAGTTAGCTGTCCACACAGTCAGTAATTGTATCTTAGAAAACAACTTGCCATTAATTTTCAGGAGCCTGGAGAAAAAAACAAAGCCATTATAAAACAAACAGACAAAACCAACCACTAATATAGGCTTACTAAGTAATTCTTTTGATTGCTTTTGTTCCACTGATGTTAAGCCCTGTTTCTTTAATATTTCTTGATCTTTTGTGATGTGGAAGCATGAACTTATATATAAAAAGCTTGTCATCATTTTTCTCAATTTTTTTATCAATGTTCTATTCTTTTCCCAGTTGTTGATTTCAGACTGGCTCATTTTCAGCATTTCTATTATCTACTATGAATTGCCAGTACAAACCTACTGCTAAATCTGAAATATGTTCTGCTTCTCTTTGGCACGAAAGCAGAAAAGCACTTAATGAAATTTATGCTAACAAGACTTAGATTCAGGTGCAAAATCTTTAATACAAATGTATCTAAGGTGAATTCCATTATTAAAGTAAACATGTTTCTTCACTCTAATGATTCTTTATTTACAATCTCAGAGTTAGGGACACAGACTGTATGAGGTCAATATTACTGCAGTAAACAGATAGTAGTAATTCAGACTATTAGTCACTTAACTATAATAGAACTCCTTGTCCTTGTTTGGTTACACATCCTAGTGGATAAAACACATTGATTTACTGTTCCCTCATGAGACACTTGAATTTAGCACACAGGTAGCAAATGCATAAAATTCTTTTAAATTCCCAATCATAACACTGAGAAAGCTAGCATTGCTGCATACTAAACTGTAGAAATTTGGGGTAAAATGATGCAACTTTCATAAACCTGTAGCACTCAAAAATAAAATTTCTAGAAACTGAAACCAAATTCACCATACTTCATTTACTACTGCAGGTAGGAAACACATACAGAAAAGTACTTAGGTTTACTTCTCCTCTTGCATAAAACAATGGTTAAATTCGCCTCCTGTTGTAGTGAAAAATTTCTCACTTCAATGGGTTGAACACATTGATAGAATTCTGCCAGAGATCATTCTTTTTCTTGCTGAAGTTTCACCTCTTCCAGCCTTTCCTTTTATGAAAGATGCTTCAGATCCTTAATTATATTTGCAGTCCTGTCCTGGACTTGCTCCAGTATATACATATCTTTCTTGTATTAGGGAACCCAGGCACTGTATTCATGCTGTGCAGAGGAAAGCAGAGAGAAATATACAGACATAAATTTGCATTCAATAGCCTCTAAGAAGGAAAAATTATAAAGATGAGATATTAGGGAATTTTGATTTATCAACATGCTGTCTTTAATGACTTGCCCTCTTTAAAAGTTCTCAGCCTTTCCATCTCCAGTGACTTCTACTTACACCTCTAGCTTCACTGCCTTCTGTGTATAACATCTTCTTCAAAGTCTGCTCTATCAATAAAATTAATGCACTGATTCAGTTTAAAAAACTCTGCATTGGGAGTGGGAAGAGGTAGTATTTACTTATTATGGAATATTACAGTGTGGCTTTGCATACAGTTGTGCAGACAGTGGCCAAAAGGAGGCAAATCTCAGTGTCAGACTGGGAATGTTTTCAGAGCCTGACAACAACTTCATTATGGAAAAAAACTGTATTCTGGAATACTGTTCTAGGAAATTATTCTTCTGCAGAAGACTCTGCCTAGATACATAACATATATGCACATGCCAGTTTTCTATATTTTCTATCAGCTACTCGCCTACACAGACTGTGCTGTCTGCATTTATTTTTTTTTTAAATCTAGTAACCATTTCCTTAACAGACCCTCCAACTAAGGAAAAATTACTCTTCAGTTTCCCTTTTATTATGACTCATAGCACAGACCATTTAATAGAGTCACATTTAACAGAAAGGCTAAATGAGCCTACTGGTTTAGTCTCCAAGGGCTGCTCAAAGTCAGCGGATTCAAAAGTCAGTGAGTCTAAACTGGCAGCCATGCCAGTTTGGCTAGAGAAATCTGTCTCAGCATACATTAGCAAGCAAGAAATTTATAGAAGGACAAGAAACTTAATCCATCACTTGAGCTAACTGGAAAGGCATATTTTAGAAGGTAGAAGAATCCTGAAAAGATTCAGGAGAAACAGGATTCCTATAGAAGAACCTCTCACAGGAAAGTAGAGAGGCCCAAGGTAGCATTTTCCAAAATGAGTAAAGCAAAGTTAGGATTCAGTTATGGCTATCTAGATTGCAGTAGTTTCTCTTGTTTTATTACTGAAACAAGAGATTACTTACTTGCTTGTTTATGAAGGAATATTTCTTTGTAGATGAAATTACTCAGTACAGTCTTCATGCCTTTCAGTGACAGTCAGCATTGCATCCCTTGATATAGACTTTTTCTCTTACTTGAAAGTAAATTATATCTGTAATTCATAGGTGCTATTATATCTTGGACAGATCAACCTACATCTGATTTACTTTTTATTTCAACCACTCTCTACCCACTATATCATATCTAGGTGGTTTTCTTAGCTATTTGGTACATCCTGCTTGAGATGTGAGTTTGATTTTTTTCCAAAGTGCTTGGATCATTTCTACTTAGTCACTTGGCTGCTTCTTAAAATCTCCCACACTTTTCTAATCCTTCTCATGTATTTTGGAAACACCTCTGGCTGCTTCACTTATGGTGAATAACAGCTATGTCCCTCGCCCATTCCAAATCTTTTCTCCAAACTCTGTGTTTTCCTGACAGTATTTCTAACCTTCTCTCAAAGTTTTTCAGTTTACTCCAGCTTGTCTTAGAGCTCCCCTTGCTGTTGGATGCTGTTATGAGGCAGTGAAGCTCAAACAAAAATTGGCAGCTGATACAGGCAGCATTCAAATAACAGTTTACAGTATTTTGTTGGCATTACATAATCCAGAATGATAGAGCCAATTGGGCAAAATTTTGATTTTCATTAACAACTGCAAAATAATGCAAAGTTTGTTTGTGCCATCCACAATTTTTGAAGAACATAGTATTTTTCAATGCAAGATTTCTTCAGAAACATATAGAAATGCAAGTATTTCTATCAAAAGATTATGCTTATGAAAAATATCTGCTTTCAAAATAATTATTTTCCTACTTTAAAAGTATTAATATTACCAATATGAACTAAAGCTACAAAAATTAAAAAGTAATTTAATAGATAAATTGAAAATTTATCATTCAACTAACAATATATTTGAAGACACAATAAATGAAAAATTAAAAATCTAGAATGTAATAATGGTAAGTTATCTTTCAAAGACTTAAGTTCCATTTCTCATAAAATGGACTGCAATTCACCAACTACTCAAGTATCATTCTTAATCAAAAGGCTACCAAAAACATACTTATTTTAAGTTAATGCAGTTTTTTAAAACTGAAAATATTTTTTAATGACTAACTTATTCGTCTTTATGAAAGTCTTCTAAAAATTATTTAAAATCTTTTTTATTTAAACAATGGGTGTCTAAAAAAATCATTAGCATCTGTGTGACTAGATATAATTTATTATTGTTATTGTAAATACTAAGCCAAAAACCTTCTCTACTAAAAGACACAGGATTTTAAATACAATACTTCAAGAAGAATTAGTCATATTTGAAATCATTAAAAATCTTTATTTATGAATGTAATCATTGTTTATGTAAATATTATCATATGCTGTTTCTAACAGTATCATAAGAGGATTGGGGTTTACTAATCACTGCGACAATACTAATGACTACAGTATTAATGTGAGGAAACTTTAATTTATAATCCTTATAAATAAGAGTTTACATTCACATCCAGAGTATGAGATACTGAGACTGAGCTTTTTGATGGAAACTGTAAGAAGGTTGTGTTGGAGAGTACTGCAGTAAAAAAACAAAAACACTTTAAATTTCATTATCTATTTTTGAATAGTGAAACTTCTAAAACTAGGGGGATTTTTTTTCACACAAAATAGAAAATAAAATCTTCTATATCAGAGATTTGGGAGGGGAGAGGGGCGAAACAGAACCCCCAAAACACTTTCAATGCTGTAAACAAACCATTTGAGAATCAAACTTATCTGAGGGTCTGGGGTACATAGAGACCTCATCAAACATTGAACACAGTATGTAGAGCATAGAATATAGTATATAAAAGATAATTAGCTTACAGTTATAATTATATTTAATGGATTGATCTCATAAGATGCAGTGCTTTTAGCAGTGCTTTCAATCTGCTTGGGATTTTCTCCATCTACAGCACTATCTGGCACTGAATAAAAAGAAGCAAAAAGATAGACTTGTTTTTTCTATTCTTAAAAATGCTATCCAAATCCAAGGAGAACAAAACAAAAAAAATACAGGATGATATCACTTGTCATATTTCATTCAGCTATTGTGGATAAAAAAGTATTTTCATTTGTCTGATCCTCACGTGCTTTGAAAAGATGTTTTGTTCCTTGTTGGTGTCTGGCAGAGTAGTAAAGAAGCACAAGGGCCCTGCAGTATGAAATTACCTGGTCTTTCTAGTAAAGTGATAAAAAAGTCCTCACTAAAGGCTTGAGAAACAAAACAATCTCACTTTCCACCAAGGTTTTATCTTTTCGACAATAATCAAACTTGTCCCAATTCCTTTCAGTATTTGAAAAACAAATTTTTTTTTTACTATATATAAGCATACTAACGTCCTCTGCCTCATTAAATAAATACATTTCTAAAATTGTATGATGACTCTACATGTTTTTCATATTTTTTCAACATCAAATAATTTTTCTTTCTTTTTAAAGGCCTTCTCTGTGTTTCATTCAATTAACTTGTCTTTTTATTCTTTTTTTCTTCTTATTTGTTTCTGAATTGTCTTCATCCAAAAAGAAATATTTTGAAATACCTAATTTTGGTAGAACTTTTTAGGTGGTATGAATTTCATATAATTCCCTAGGGTATTATTGTTGCTGCTGTTGTTATTGTTATCTCATTGGCAGTCTCTCATTTCTAGTTCAACCCGGCCGCTGATGGTTGAGGTCTATGGAACAATGAGCTCCATTATCATATCTCGAGTTTCTGAAGTTCTGGTTTTATTCGTGCAAGTGAGCAAAAGGATCAGCTAACTGAACTGTTACTCAGGAAAAGAACATGTTAAAATGCAGCACAAAAAATATCAAGCCATCTTACTGCAAGGTGAAACCATAAAAAAATTTAGGCCCTACTCATCAAACCAGTATTTTTGTCTCTGATCTTGAAGTATTTTCTCTGGTTCCACAGTCCATTCTTCCCAAGATCTCTCAGAGATCTAAGTAATAACCACAATTAATATAATCAAGTGACAAATAAAAGCTTTGTCCATAATTTTAATACTGTTAGTTATTATGAATTAAAAAAGGCATAAGACAAGAAGTAATATAAGCATGCTAAGGTTCCTTTTAACAGCAGGAAGACTGAGTGAATTCCTCAATTTCCTTAGCAGAAAACCAAAAAATGCTGAAACATTGAGTTTAGTGTTCAGCTCCTACTTCAAGATTGCAATCTAGGTGCAGGATGCATTGCTGCACTCAAAGAACAAGAAGGAAAAAACAGTAGGTCCAGTAGACATGGTTTGTAGAGTAGATCCATTCTTTATGTTGTGGCTGAAAGCTGACAATTCTACATCAATCAGTATGTACTGATTGAAAATAGAAAGTATTTTCTCAGGAGGAAAATTCTGTACTGTGCTTTAGAAATGAGATGAGAGTGGTAAAGTGTGCAGGGAATTCAGCAGTACTCACACATTTGCTGTCAGTATTCCTGTTTTCAACACAAGGAAACTAAATCAGTGGTGCTATGTTAAAGGAACTTTTTGTAACAGAAGCAAATATAGCGTGGAATGAGCAATGGCTTAAAGCACGTATTTCAGAAATCTGAATTTCCAAATACTTGTTCTTTCAGAGCTACTCACCTGACTTCATTATCCTAATGAAGGTGTACTTAATAAGCAATAGGAAGGACACTAATATGCTGGAGAGATTTGGGGAACCTAATTTATAATAAAAAAATATCTTATATAAAAATTTTAACTGGCACAATCTCTTAATGAAAACTCCATTGAGATTCTTTGTCTCTCTGGGTTTGATTGATTTGATAAAAAACCTATTACTTGTGCAGTGCAAAAAAAATCTTGTCTATACAAAATTGAACACCACCTCTTACAGAAAAAGAATGGGTTTGTTTGAGAGACAAATTCTCAATGTTCATATGCAAAAACAATTTTGAAATAATTTAAATCATCAGAAATACAATGTAAATGGTCTTCATTTACAGCCAGCTGCACACTCTTGAGATTAAATTAAACCTATTTAACATGAAAGCCTTAATTTAGTAATACCTGGAAAGAAAAACCTAAGAGTGCTGTAAACTCTTCATGCCGACTTATGTTATTGAGGACACAGGATTCATGAAAGGAATTTTCCAAATGCAGGGGCGGAGTTGAGGGGGAAAAGAGAAAGAAAGACAACAGTAGCACAATAAATCAACCCTCTGGCTAGATATAACTCTATTAATTGCAGGCACTCTTACATTAAACTGTTTCCAACCCCCTGCTGATGAAACCTCTCAAAATAATTTCACCCTTTGACAGCTTAAATTATGATCTTCCCACTCTATAAAAGTGTTTGACACATTTGTACCAAGTATTTAAGTGACATTAAAAAAAAAAAGGTTCTGTTTTACATGCACCTGAACAGTTCTTGAAATTCAATTAGTTTTGTTTCTTTTTTTTTTTTTTTTTTTTGCAAACATACTCGGAGTTTATCTATAGCCTTATTTATATAAATGATTATTTATCTGGAATACACAGTGGCAGAGGGAGCTAAAACTATTAAAAAATTTCAAATATAAACCCCTTTAAATTTCAATTGTAAGTTCCTTATAATTTTTCTCAAACCTTTTGTTTCAGGCAAAAAATTCTCACATTTACTCATTGTTTAAAGAAGATTTTTAAAAATCTAAAAATTAATCTCATCCTGTTTGGTAATAGCACTTATTTAAACCACAAAAATCTTAAAAATGTACTTACCTGAATAGATGGATACGTTGAATAGATAAACAAATGACAGTAGATTATCTGTGAATCTTACTCTAGATGTTACTTAAGAATTTTGAATATAGCTTTTATCCATATTGCTGAGTAATACTGAAGAGGGAACATTTAACCTGTTGTTAGCCATAACTTCTGTGACAAAACCCAAGATATTTTCTACAGGGAGATTGTTTGTCAATTCACTCTCAACTCTTAAACTAATCAGAAAATGAGCAAATTTTTCTATTCTTTTGAAAAAGAATTTTTAAACTAGATGCTACGGAGCGTATTTATCATATAATTCAGAATGTATAATTAAAAATATCAAGGTTTAAACTAGAGCAGCTTCTCTGGTGACACTATACTGAAAGTGTAGCACTAATGACTGCATGGTTTTAAAATCATTTGATGTTTCAAAAAAGTAACAAATCTGTGTAGGCAATTGCACGAAGGAGAGGCCACAATTAATAAGTCACGCATTTTGTGTAGTATGCCTAATGAGACCATTAACAGCATGGAAATGTGTATCCAGTGAGTGAGAACAGGCCTCTCCAACGTTGTCCTTTCAGTCCCCTGGGCATCAGTCACATGTGCCAGACATTGAAACTGATGAACCTTTTGCTCCTCTAACACCTGCACAAAGTAATAGCTTAAGATGCCAGGTGAAAAACAGGATTTCATCTGCCAAAGATGATCTAAGTTGAGATAGTAATTACTCCTTTGGGAACTGGGTATAGAAAATACTAACATGAATACATAAACACGATTATTCATATACAAAGCTAGTTGAATTCACTGAGCTTGTATAAGCAATAATCAAGATAAGAGCAAAACTGTTCCACTTCAAGATAGATTTTTAGGTCTTTGGCTACATTTTGTTGAAATTGTATTACTTGAAATAGCTCATTTTAAATTTATAAAACTGCATGCTAATTGTTTAATCAGAATTGATTTCCCTTATAAAAAAGTGCAAAGCACTGTGATTTTTCATCTGAAGACATTTACTTGCTTTTGTCATCAGTTACATATGAGTAATTTAAAATAATGAGCTCATATACCATTTCTACTTTTTTTCTTTTCCTGAAACCAAGCATGATAGTGAATTTGAATTCTTCAGTTCAGTCTGTTAGAATTTTATAGCTACACTACTGACTGCCATTTTAATTTTTATCTTTGGATTACATTTTTATAGAATTTCCAAATTAAGTCTAAAATAAGATGTCAGCCAACTCCTATTAAAAATGAAGGTGATCCTTCTTTAAATCTACACAATTCAAAGGGCACTTCACGGTATACTAATTTTCTTAGATAACTTTTTCATATAAGCAATAAAGGCATTTTATCTAAAAGATAATCTGAGAGTTGTAACTATTTAGACTAAACTATTTTAATAGCTTGAGATTCACTTGAGAGCATCAGCTGAAAGAAGATAGCTAGAGGCAATTCCCATATATTCACATTCTCTCACAGCTAGTGTACTCACTCCTAATAAGTTGAAAGGTATTCTTGATTTGAAAATACCCTAACAGTGTGTCCATCTTATTTAAATGTATATTTGGAGGATGCAAACACCCTGATTATTTTAAATACATTAACTCCATAGTGAGGATGTGTGTGCATATGTTGAAAGGGTGTGCTTAGTTTACAATGAGCTGATTTTCATTTCTGTAAACCTATGTCAGAGACATTTAGTATTTTAATGTGAGAAATCAAAGGCAATATACAAATTGAAAATGATCTGAAGAAATACCATAGACAATAACATATACTAGAAGAAACTAGACTGAATTAAAGTGAACAAAGGTATAGGCATAATTTAAACTGATTAATAATTATTTTTATTCTCAACAGAGATTGACAGGGATTTTGAGTCACAAAATTGAGTTGTGATGCAATGATCAGAGGAGGTCATAGATAATATCTCAAACTGAAAATAATTTGTTCTTAGTTGTGTGGAGAGCTTCATAGGATAGTGTATGATTGGAAACAAACAAATGGCAGAGCACAGTTTAGATGCATATAGGACCTGATTCAAGTCTCCATTCTGAAAACTCTGTTCCAGATTTCCTGTGCTTTTTTTGAGCTGTGACCATTCCGAGTAGCTGACTTCCTTGCATTATATACTAGCTGTGGTAATGAGAAATTATTTGCTAGAAAGGCTTGTCAAAATGTCCCTAAACAGTGGGCTGTTAAAAACATATTCAAGCAGATCAGCTGAATGCTTTCATGCTACAGTGTGCCTACTCAAAAGCATATTGTAACCATGATGATCTACATTTTCACAGAAATATTTCCACATTGCTCTTTTCATTTCTGAATTATAATGCATTTCATAAGTAAAAACAGGTGGAATAATTTTAAGCAATGGGTTTTGAAAGAAAATACAGTGAACATATTAGTATGAAAGTCTAAGTTTTCTAAAGTGAAAATGATGAAAGCTATATAAAGCATTTCCAAAGTTTGAGTTACTGTTGAGTTTAGTGATCACTGACAAATATGAAAAGATCCTACCACACTTTCATTGTTAAGGGAGTGTCATAACTGAAATCAACTATCACATAAAATTAACAAAAGAGAGTACTATATGCTGAAATGTGTAATTTTTTTTAATTATATTTTTTTTCAGCAGAGAAGGGGAGGCTGAAGAGACAATGTTCGGCCACTAGTGCAATGAACTGTGTTGTGATTTCTCATGTATCTGAATCATAGATCATGATCCTGTAGGTCATAATACATAATTACTCATGCATTATGGTCTACAAGAATACTTAAATGAACTGTCAGGATGGGAGCCAGTACAGAACAGTGTCCTGAAAGGCATTTGCTCACACTAAGAAGAATAGAATGAATGAAAAGGAATTTGTACAGGAAAAGATAACATCTCACAGGGGTTCATTGAGTGCCTGGACTATAGCATAATCTCTGTGACATAACAGATACCTACATATTCACACCAACATGCATGCTATATGCATTCTTGCAGACATATAGGCAGCTTTAGGACAAAAAAGAAATTAAGAAACTGAAACAGTAGTATCAAGGTATAAGAGTCTGCACACCTAAATTTCGTGGTTTTGATATCAGTATGTGAGCAATCTCAGCCTCATAGAGTATTGCTGATATGGTTACCTAGCTGCAAATGGTATTGCACCCTGCTGGTTAGATGTAGCTTACATCAGTGAATTAATAGACATTGTTATCCTTCCTTTAGCCTTGGCTGCCCTGTGCATCCTAATCAATACCAAGACACGTCAGGAACTGCAAGTAAAGTAGATTAATAGGTAAAGATTTTGCAATGTCTTCTTAAAGTTATCAAACTATAACAGCAAAAGATCTTGTAACATGCAGTCTTATACCTAACAGATAATTTTTGAGACAGAAGTCTGCTTAGTGGCACAATGTGTTAAGTGACACACAAAAAAAGTCTGAAAACAGAATTTTTCATATCCCATTTTGATCCTGTTAGGAAAGTGCATTACAAATAACAGCACAAGTTGAGAGAAGACAGGAAAAATGTAAGGCATCTGAAGAGATAAAACCTTGTTTAAACAAGAGAAGCATATGCAAAACTTGGATTGAATTCAAAATAATTCAAGAATGAAAAGTCTGTCACCTATCCAAAAATGCACCTGCCGTTTCCCCATTTACTTAGGATCTTTTGCTGATTTTGCTTTTTTGATGTGGACTGATAGCATTTATGTTTGTTGAATGTTGTTTTTTAGTTTGTAAGATACAGGTAACACTTTGAAACATAATATTGAGGGTTTAAAATAATCAAAGGCATTATGCTGAATGAGAAATCTAATTTTTAACAAAAACATATGATACATGGTATTTACATGAAGTGATTGCATGAGACCTCACAAAGATTTTGTTCTATGAAGTTCTATGTGTTAGAACTACATAAAGAGCCTTAACTCTGGCATAATTCTGGATTTATCAGTACAAATTAGTATTATCTATTAGTACAAATTCAGAATTATTTTTCTATTTCTATTATTTCTATTGTAATACATGATACATATTAATTTTATTATATTGGTTTAGAGGTCAAGCAATTTTTAAAATATAAGATATAACTTTCCAAGCATGTCAAATATAAAAACATTCTCTTTCTTCAAAGAGGAAAATAAGGACTCAAGTCAGGACAAACAAGGGACTCTCATAAAACTTAGTAGCCTGTTTAGATTCAAGATCTGTCTTGTTTTCAAAATTTGGCTCACATCTTACAAGTAACATGGTCATATGTTTCATAAAATTAGACATAAAAAACATTAGTTAAAAAAAGCTAAACTTTAAGAAACTACAGTAAAAAAATCCAAATAGACAATCTCCAGTAAATACTTTTAATTTTCTATCTGGCTTTTATACACCATTTCTGAATGACAAAATAACAAATGTTGAAATGAATTATACTGTGGATAGGACACTCAGAAAAGAAAAGTATTAATTCACATTCAAAGTTTAGGTACCTTCCTAAATAGTGGAGTTTCCAGACCCAAGATCTTAACAGAGGAATTAAAAAAATTATCTGAGCAATTTCTAACTCCCATTTCAGCTAGGTTTTGAGTAGACATATATATGCACTCTATGAGTTAGATACTGCTGCAGAAAAAAAAAAAAAAAAAAAAAAAAAAAAAGAAAAGAAAAAAAGCTTACTTCATGTACTTCAAGCCAAATCAGGAGTAAAGCAGTTTACTGACCTTTTATTGACATACAATTAACTGGCAGTCTATGAACCATATATTCTTCCTCACTTCCTCAATACGTGCAACACAAGAGATAAGCCACAATAATTGGTGCCTATGAACTGTTAATAAACACCTACAGTCCTCTAAACAGCCTTCTATACCTAATTGCCCAGAAGTTCTAACCAGACACAGAGTTATATGAGCACAGACATGGTCTCACAGGATGCCCATACCTTTAAAAATAACAGACTTCGAGAAATTAAATAGAAAGAAGTTCAGTTTCCAGAAGTAGGTATTAGCTGAGTAGGATATTTGGTTCTCAGAATATTGCAGAAATATGTTTTACAATTTGAGAGCTAAGTATCAGCTAAGTAAGATTTTTCAAGGGCATAAATAACTGAGTTCTTATGATTTTTTTTTCTCCCTTTATTATGAGACAAATCTTGCTCTGAGTAGGGGATGTGTCAGTGAACTATGTGAATGTCATAAATCTATGTGAACAACGGTGATGTGTATGTCAATTGCTAATATGCTTTCTTCTTTCCCCAAGAATAATCTTCTGCTCAGAGTTCAAATTCAGCCACAGACAAATGTCAGTACTAGAATAATCTAGAGAGTGATCTGTTTACCAAAGACAAGCATAACAAGCCTTTAAGATGTTCTTTTTTAGCTGAAATATCTGCTTTCGGCTGGCAGAAATGATCTGTCTATTGGAGGTTGTGGTGGGTTGACCCTGTCCCACGCCTGGTGCCCACCAAAGCTGCTCTCCCAGTGCCCTCAGCTGAGCATGGGGAGAGAAAATAGAACAAAAGGCATGTGAGTAAAGTTAGGGACAAGGAGATTACTCACCAATTGCTGTTGTAGACAACAATTGAGGCAAAAGAGACTCACCTTGAGGAAATCAAATTTCTTACCAATCAATCAATATAGGGTAAAGAGAAAGAAAACCAAGTCTTAACACACCTTCCTCCCACACCTCTTCTGCCAGCTCCCTCAGTTCTTGTGGGTGGAGTCCATCCAACCCCAGAGAGCTGTGAGTGCCTAGGTGGAGTGGCACATCACTAATCATTTCCCATGGCTGATGCAGGGCTCCTCCTTTGTTCCTTTGAGAGTATTTTCAAAACTGATAAAGCATCAGTTCATAGTCAGTCCCAATGTTCCAAATAAAACAAGAATAAGAGTAGTTTATGTTTGCCCACCTAATCAAAAAATGATCTGTTACTACCATTATTTTAGTCCCTAAACTTGCCAAACTTTTTATTTTACTGAAAAATCATGCATAATTTTTCTTCATGTTTAAAGTGTCTTCCTGTGTGAATAATGACACTGCAAACCATCACATGAAGTTATAAGGAGAGATGTAAGTAAATTATTTTACTTATGTGAGAGTATAATTGGATTGCTATTTACTGAATGAGCATGAAAAAAGAAAATTTTGCTTTTAAACAGGCATTTGTCTGGTTTTATTCTTTCATAACAAAATTTTACAAGAGTTACAAATTTTATTTCTCTAAGTCTTAACCACATCAGTGCAAAGAGATACCAAAATGAAATTATTTTATTTATTGACCCCATGACAATCAAATTTTGGATGAAATATAGATCTTTTGTGAAGAAACACTCATTACAGGATTCATGTATTAATTCTAAGTGGGTTTTTTAAGCAACATCCTGCCCCTCTCCATTTTGTTTCACTTTCAGAGCTCATATACCACTACAAGTGTTCCCGGTTTTCATATTATATTATGACTAAATCTGCTGTTTGCTATTGATTTTATTCACAGCTTCTGCATGCAACCCTACTTCAAAAAGAATACACATTTTTGATGGGATGGGAAAATCACAGATCTAAAGTTTGAATCTGTTTCAAGATACTTTTTTCATCTTTTAATATTTAAAGGTCAAGTAAAAAATATAAGTCAGTACAGCCTATATACTTTCCATTTCTGCAAAGTCTCAGAAAAAGAAAAAGTAATTAAATTAAAGCGAGAAGAGTCAATAGAAAATATTGAAGAGCCTGAGGAGACCTAAGTTCAAAGAATAACAAGCAGGACAAAAGAAAAGGGATGGTCTTAATAAAGAATTCCTCCTAAGCACAAAGAATTAGAAGGAATATTAAATCTTTTTTAGCTATACAAAGTACTACAACAAAACAACAGAAAACAAACTCAGAGCTACATACATAAAAATATATGCTTATTTTAGCTTTTTTCTATGAATTTACTAATATGAAAGGTTAAATATACATTTAAAATTTTAAATATACATTACTACTTATTTCTGTGAGCCATTAAAGAAAGCAAATTTGAATTTATTTTTTAATTTATTTTATTTTTAATCCTTAATCATAGAAATGAGGGGCATAAATCAGAGACTAGTCTGAGCTTCACAAGAAGGTTTCTTGTAGGGTTTTTTCCCCTAAATATGATGAGAAATATGTGCTAGGTAAGAGTAATGAACTTGCATCCTGTGGTAATTTTTCCTTATATAATTTTATAAATTTCCTGCAGCAGGAGTTCCTACCATTTACACAACTTTGGGGATAAGCGTTTTTGGACACTGTGTAATATAAGGACGGAAATGGTCATAGTGCACAGGCTGTTCTCATGATCCCTCCCAACGAAGATATATTTACTGTTAATTTATGAAGGACATTTCTGATTGTCCTCAGACTAAACTCTGGATTCACGGCACTCTAGATAAGGTATCATCAGTGCTGAGCACACAGGCAGGCTCCCATTCTGCTGCCAGCACTGCCTAACACAGCACATCATGCTGTTGCTTGCTTTTCCATGAGTGTGCTTTGCTGGCTCATGGTCAGCTTGTCCACAGTGTCTCAAGGTCCTTCTCTGCAAAGCTGTTTCTTTGGGTTGGTTGGCCCCCAATGTGCACTGCAGGCATTAAACAGAGGCTGTAAATGCCTTTAGCAACTATTGAGTCATGAAAGTCTATGTTATCTCTGCATACCATTCCTACCTGCACAAATTAAAAAGATCCCTTAAAAACACATGCTTACTTTGGGAATTTCTTCTCCTGTCACTTTGAAAAAAATTGTAACTGAAAATTTCTGATAGAGATGTTTTTTCCAGTCACTCCTAAACATGTGTGCAAAGAATGAAAACAAAGATGCTGGAAGGGCAGGCAGGAGTGACTTGTGAGGAGTGGCTGAGGATATGAGGTTTGTTTGGCCTAGGCAAGGGGAGACTTTGGGGTGAACTCACAGCTGCCTACAGTTTCCTCATGTGGTAGACCAAGAGGGAGGTGCTGATCACTTCTCTCTGCTGTCCAGTGATAGATGTGAGGGAATGGCTTAAATCAGAGGAAGCTTAGTTTAGAATTTAGAAAAAAATTCTTCACAAGGCACTGGAAAACTCCCCAGGGAAGGGGTCAAGGCCCAAAGTTTGTCAGCATTCAAGAAGAATTTGTACAATATTCTTAAATGAGTGTTTTAACTTTCAGGTTGATTAAACTTACAGAAATTGTACATGGTTTTGTGGAAGAGAATTGAAGAATTACCAAAGAATGACATAGCAGTAAGTCTTTAGGAGTAAATATTTCACCTAATATCCTTAGGGGAAAAGTCTTCTGAATCCAAGATAATATACAATTGTTGCCAGCTTGAGTATTTTACCTGTGTTTTTCTGATTTTATATGCCAACACTAACGTTTACATACTTTAATTACAATGCCCTACAATGACAAAAGTTTCTAAATAGGTCAAATAAGCTATTATTTTTACTTGAACTTCAAAAGTATTATTTATTTTAACTTTTACCTCAATTTTATTACTCTCTTGTTAACTAGTAATCTATATAGTAATAGGTTGTAAATTGCCTTAAGAATGTACCTTCCTAAGGGAATATTTACGTGTTTTTAATTGGTAATTACCTCTGTAAGTACTACTTGTTTTGTCCTATTGCAATATGGGTAATTAATTCTGATAAGGCAGACAATTTGTAAGTACTTAGCAGTACTTAACACATAATTCATATAACAAATTGCTTTAAATTTCTTATTAAATACCTCGGACAGCCATTATCAGTGGTAAGCAATATGTAGTTCTTTCCATCATATTTTCAAGCTACTGAAACTTCACTGTATTTGACATATGAATTCAAAGCATATTGCTTGTCCAAGTAATCCATATAGCTCATTTATTGAATTGCAACTACTTATGATAAAGGTCATCCTCTTGAAATTATGAAGATTTCTTTATAAAAGACATTAATATACCTGTATTTTAGAAAAATGTGACTATCAACGTCAGTGAAGGAAAGTCATACAATCATCTATTCCTATACCCTAATGGCCCAAAGATGGGGAAAACTTTCGGTGCTACAGAATATTTTCTGAGTATTTTTTATATTTTCATTATTTTCATTCTTTTGCACAAGAAAATAGTTCAAATTATTTACAAGGCACCTGTAAATTGAAGTCAAGGTTACAACTGTCCTAACATGTGGATATCCCTTTCAAAATTATTTTTCTCTCTTTCTATGTTTATTTTATTTCCTTATGGACAGATTATGACGTTACGTTTCTAAATTCACAATGAGACACTAAAATTATGTTTGCATTTGAAGGATAAATATACTCCAGTTTGTAACCTTTACTTTACTGCAGTGTTCCTAACACTACACTAGCTTGCACAGTCTGTGACTAAAAAGGAAATTTATTTTGAGACAGCAGTTTCCTCAGTGTGTATCTTTTTGTAGACTGATGAACTCACATTACACACAGTAGCAAATTGCAACTAAAATCTCAAATGAAATCCAAAACCAGAAAAAGAAAAACTTCTTGCATGAAAATCTGCTTTTTGTGACATAAATATAAAGCAACTAACACCCATAGTTTCATAATGTAAGTAATCCTAATTTTTTAGGAAAATATTAATTTATGTGGGATTCTAAAATATTTCTATTTTTGTGAAGTTATGATTTCTTCCCCTCCCAAGTAAATATTACTGAACTTTGTTCAGGACCACCTAAGGGAACCTGAGGGCTGTAGAGAAATAACATGGATTCTTTGTTCCCAAGGGCAAAAAGCAAACTCTTGAATGATACTTCTTCTTTAGTAAAGCAGAGAGAGATCTTTCAACAACTTTTGGACTGGGATTATTCCTTTATATGAAAGTTCTCCAAGTACTGGTCTACAGAATAATATTCTTGTAATTTGTCAATAATCAAAACCCCATTAATTCTTTCTGTGAAAAGCAAAAGGAATTCAGTCAAAGCATTTCTTTAATGTCAGAATAATCTCTAATACACTGAATACTTTAGCACAAATGATTTACAGTAAAAGCTACATTAAAAATAATATCTATTATATTTTTATGCTACTATATGTACAATATTTATATTTTAATATTTTTAAAAAAAAAACATAAGGAAATTAGAAGCACTAAAATCAATGCCTTTTTAAAAAGAGAATTTTGATTATTTTTTGAACATATACAGAATTTCTAGGAAGGTACAGAAGCCTTATTTAAATGCCTGAAGATCTCAGTAGATCTTTCCCCTTCCCTCAAATGCGATGTCAATTTAGAGAACTGAGAAGGAAGCATAGACTTCTTTCTACCACTTCCTTTCTCTCTTTGATGTTGCATCTACTTTCCTTCTTGAACATGTTCCTATCCTTCACAGGATGGCTGCAGCCTTCCAGAAAACCTGCCAGTGATTGCTCCTGAAATTAGTACGTTACCAACATCCTATTTCTTCATTCTTGAGAACTTCATGGTTAGCATTTTCTTTACCCTGAAAAAGCTATTAAATGTGAACTACTGTTTAACACGTGACCTATTATGTACAGCACTAAGGGAATTACCATGATGAACAATGCTTGTAAATGAGTATATTTCTTTAGTTATCAGTGTCTGCAGTCCAAAGTATATATATTCCACATTTCATTTTTTCTGTATAATTGATGTAATACTGCCAAAGTACTGTTGAGTACCAGCCAGACAGATGGCCTCGGCATACAAGAGATCTTAAATAATTTTTTCTGCTAAAAGCAATCCTCAAAAGCTCCTATTAATGGGAAAGAACCAAATTAAGCATTAGCAAAGCTCTTATTGTTCAAATAATATTTTAAGTAGGCAGGAAAAGGAATGAATATAAAATTATAATTTGTAGAAGGAAGAATAGGCCTTACTTAGGCTTCCTTATATACGCAGTATAAGAATTATTCTCCATAATTATGCAGTAGACTTAGTTTACTTGAGCATACAATAAGTTTAGATTCAATGAGCTGGAACATCCTGATTCAAGTAATGCAGTTTCCTTACTATAGCACAATAGTGATGTTTTTTCAGTTCTGACAGAGCAGTGGAAGACTTCTAACTGTCTTGTTATTTGCTCATTCTCCCATAATCCATAATTTAAAAGTGTCCAACAAACTGCATTGAAGAGCAGATTCAATTGCCTTATAGTTACAGACCTATGCAAAGAGCTGGGTGAGAACTACAGGATTCCTGAAAAGGCAGATGAAAAAGGTGAGTGACCAAGTCATTCCAAGAAAAACAACAAAGATAAAGTGGGATATCTTAGACTATCCTGAACTGGAAGGGATGCACATGGAGGATCAAAGTCCAACTCCTGGAATAATCCGACCACAAGAAAGTAAGGACAAGTAGAGGATTTATGATATAAATCCATGTCATGTGGTAAATCCATTTTTTTTTCTGAAATAATTGTAAACATTTGTTTTGACTTTGGCTGCTAATATCATAAATCAGCACACATAGAAATATCTCCTAACTATTACAGACCACTGTTGACTTAAGTCTGCCACCGTGCCAGCACAAGTTTCTGCTAACATTTATCACAATGTCAAGACTGGGACTGTAATTTAGAGACCTGCACTTCTGGGAAGGCCTCAAGAGGACACAAACTGAAATAATGAAGACACAAACCAAAATAATGAACACTAGAAGAAAGTGATGACTGTATTCTCTCTCAGCAGATATAGGTTTATAATCAAGTTCATGTTAGACTCAGAAGTTAGAGAAATCATTGTTCAGTCTGTCTCAGACTCTTCAAATAATATTGCTGCCAAACTATTTCGGCATCAATTAACTTCTATCATTACATTAAAGCACCAAAGGGGACAACTTAGCTGATATAAAATTTAAGAACCAGAGTGGCCTTTTTCCAGTGATTTATCTGGTACAATTAGAGTAAGCTGTTTGTGCTATAGCAAGCTCAAGCAATCAGACATTACAAAAATTACAGCTCTGAAGTTTTCTTCCACTACCCTAACAGGCTTGCTGTTCCAAGAAAAATGCAAGTAAAAGAAACCTAAGGTATTTATTAAGGGAGTCAGACAAAAAAGGGAATGTGCAAATAAGTGATGCAGTAGAAAACTGCATCAGGAAGAGTAAGAGAAAATATTACTTAAGTGGGAATATTAAATGACATTCAAAACAGGACTGAGAAAATATATTAGTGTAGATAAAACACAATGGAAATTATACTGATGTCAGAGGTAGCACACTAAGAAGAGCAGATCATATTTCAAATGGCTCAAGACATTTAACAAGTCACTTGATAACCAGTGTTTTGTAAAACAGAAAAAGAATAAATGTGTCTGAAGTTCTATGCTGATTTTACTTTCTCATTTGAAGGTTAATATTTTTAATATGACATAAAAAATTTCTTTGAGTCTAGTAAGTTCAATAAAATGACATGAACTTTTTCATTTGCATGCCTACATTTTAAAAATGTTAAATAGTTAAACCATTAATATAAAAATACTAAATATCCATGAGATGCCTGATTTTTTTTTCTGTTAATATTTGACCTTAGATCTTCCTAGGCACCTAGATGAAGTAGTTGCAATATAAATAGAGCAATTCAGTACTGTGACATTCTGAGCTTTTGCCTTCTTCTTCCATCACCGCTCTCTTCTCTTCTCTTCTTGAAACCCATTTTTTTTTCAAAAGAATAAACACATAATTCTTAAAAAAAAAAAGAAAAAAACCCCATGATCAAGCTTTTGTGTATCCTAATGGTTAGTGTTGCAAGATTGGAGATATTTGTTTTTCTGTTATAATTCTAATTAATGTTCACTGGGAAGTATTTTATTACCAAAGAAAAATCAGATATATCATATTGGTACAGGGATATAAATAAGCGCTCTAAACATGGAGAGAAAAGGTTTAAAAGTCAGGTGTTTATGTTCCTTTTTGTTCTTCCTTTCCACTGTCTTCTCTACCTATATTTCCAACTCTTACCCTTCAACAAGACTGAAGTTACTAATGCAATTTGGGTTGAATTTGATTTCCCAGATGTAAGTAGTAGCTACTAGTTTTACTTTTGCAGTAATTGCTACGAGCTTATTTTATGTGATAGCAGTTACTGGTTAAAAAACCAACCAAACAAAACAAACAAACAAACAAACAAAAACCCAAAAAAACCCACTTGTCTGTGTTGTATCTGTCAGCTTTAAGTGGATGTCTTAGCCACTCTTGCATTCATAAAAAGATATTAGGTAGATTTATTTAGGCAGTTGATAGCTAGTTGATGAGAAAGAGATGATTATGAAATGGGTAACAGATCCAAAGCAAGATGGGGCTTCTTCTTGGGCACTGACTACTTCTACAGTAAAACAGAACCTAAAATATGTTGTTTCTACTGGTTCTCAAGCTAGTTCTTTAGGCATATTAAAACACCTTAGAATGCATATGGGTTAAGTACAGTATTACTACATATTAGTTTGGTGGTTTATATTCAGAAATGAAATTAAAAACAAACAAACCAACTGCACAAGGTACTAAGAACCAGTAACCCTTACTGAGACAACAGTCAAGCAAAAATAGTGGACCAGAGAAGTCTTGATACAACACATAATTATATACAGTGATTTTCATGTGTTTCTTGCCAATCTGCTAATCGGCTGTTTCTTACCAATAACACAGCATAAGGATGAGCCATTTGATAAGCCCAGGATCTGATTTATCTTTAGTCAGTTTAATGTGACAAAGAGCTTCACTTGAATGGCCAAGAACTTGTTTTACAGTTTTCTTCATTTATTATTTTTGTTTTACTACTAAACAATTTTTTATGTTTGAACACCTCCATAAAGTCCACCACTTGGATTAAGGAACCTCCCTGAGTTTTAAAAATGTCTTATATTTTTCCAGTATCATTAAAAAGCAACTTATTAAGGAATGAAAATTTGGATCAGAAAGCATAATTCCTGAAAGAAATATAATACAAGATAATAATATCTTCTGTAGATATTACGAATAATATTAATTTAATTTTTTTTCACAGTGAAGGTACTCATATTGCTGCATTTACAAAACGGAAAAAAATTATTTCATATAATGTTCTTCCCACTTATAAGATTGCTTCTATTACAAAAATTTCTTACTGGAGGCCATTATTTTGTATTGCAAAAGTTGTCTTAATTTACATAATGTCCATGTTACAGGTTAAGAGAAGCACATAGTACCCCAAAACATACTTCCTTTAAAATGATTTCATTATTTCCAAAAAAGGGCATGATTTTAAAAATAAAAAGCAGGGTCTAGATAGATGGCAATTGGTCAGTGATCTCTCCCAGTCATTATCTGGACCTGTGGACCTTTCATTATGCTTTCTCTCCTTTGACCAGCTCAGGAGGGAAGTGACAGAGTAGCTTTGATGGATGCCTGGCATGCAGCCAGGGTCAACCCACCACAAAAATCCTTACCCAAATATTTGGAATATGTTAAAGGAAAACATTGCAATAGGTAAAAATACTTGCCAGCTAAAGTAACTATTTTTACAGTTTTTAGACTTAACAACTGTTATTTAAGGTTTGCAGCTGTAAAATTAACCCCCTTAATTAAAACGAAGCCTCCAGAAAGGCACCCTGGTTCATTACAGATGCTAAAGATCTGAAGTAAAAAAAAAAAAAAAAAAAAAAAAAAAAAAAAGTAGTTGTGTATTGTGTACTCCATAATTCTAGAAAAAATGTATATGCGACTGTAATATCTAGAAAACGAATTTGGGGAGCAAGTTGTGTACTATTTTTTTTATTTTCAATTCGATAACCAACTAAATTAATAATTTGACTATTGATTGGGCTTTTTCTCCAGAGCAGTATTTAAAAGGAGCACATGGAACTCATGTTTTACAATAAAAGTCCTTCTTAAAGAAGCAATAGTCATTTAAGTTTTTGCTAAGCCAAAAGATAATGTACTGGCATTGCATCCTTTCTAGTCTATCTTTGTTACGATAATTTGTAAGATGCTCATTTAATTTACATTGGATTTTTAAGTTATCCAAAGACACGAAAGTCCTAATTCTGGACTCGCGATAACACAGTTAATAAAAAAAAAATTAACAGCAAGTGTGTTAGTGGAGTTAAAATAGTGAAAAAGAATATTGTAACAGAAAGTTTTTATTAAAATGTCACCTTCAGTAGGTCAGGCTGAAATCAGCTGACCTGTAATATGGCATAAGATTTCAGCTAAGATACTCTCCTGATTTACGGAAAGTAAAAGTTTCTGTAGTTTTTGTTAAAAGGTATTAATTAATTTCATGAGTCTTCTGCTCTACATTACTCTTTCTCATGCTCAGCTATCCAAGATAGTGAACAGAGAGTATTGTCCAGGCACTGGTAGGGGGCATTGAGGGGTGCCCTCTGTGAGGAGGGACCAGGACTGCCCTGTGCCACACACAAATGGCTCCAGCTGGCTCCAAGAGACCCACCACAGGGCACAGCTGAGCCCCTCAGACAAACTGGTGGCATGTCAGTGAAAATGTGCCTAAGAAACACAGAAAATGCTAGAAGCAGATGGAACAGAAACTGAGAAGCAGCTGAGGGAACATCTAGGGTGCCAAGGCCATCAGGCATTACCATTGAAACTTTCAGTTGATTTTGCTGCACAGTAAAATATGGCTAACTTTTAGTAGGACTGTTTTGCTGACTGCATATTCACACTCTGAGCCTCCATGATAGTCAGGGTCAAGACTATATTATCTAATACTGTAAGGTCATTTACTCTTGAGAAATTGTACAAGCTCCAGTTGAAGAAAATGAGCAAAATGTCACATCGGTCATTCTCCTACACTATCAAAATTAGGTACCTGAATCAATGCCAAATGCATCATATATTTCAATTATCTTTATTTCTGTCCTGTCACATGTCAAGGATACAAATACTCTTACTTCTGGATTGTGTATTCTTATTTCTTAACTTATCTACCCATACCTGAAAACTGCAAGGTCAGAACTACAGTGACAGGTAAAATTGTTTATGTGCAATATTAATTAAACTTTTCAGCTGAATAGCCATTTGTTTTGTATGACATCATATCCCATTCACCATTATTCATTTGTGTTTTATGCTTCTGGCAAGATAAAACAACCTTAAATCAATAGCTAACATCTATGAAATGGAGTGAATCTATGCTACAGTTTCTTAGATTGCTTAAAATCATGCAGTGGTTTTTAACTCTACCCAAGCTTTACAGGAGAGAATGCTGTGACAAGAGTTTTTTTCTCTTCAGTGGTGAAAGCAAAAGTCTTGAAAACAAATGGACAGAATTTATACAGCTTCTAAATTATCTGTGTTATGATAGCCTTGAGTGTCTTCATACATATATATATATATGTATATGTGTATATATATATATCAATCATTACAAGAAGAAGACATTGGATGTGAATTCTCAATGTCCTGACCAAAAACCTATTCTGTAAGAAGCATGGCTCTTCATTTACTTTTACTTAATTTAACCTATATTAAAGAGATTGCAATGGCCTCACTTCAGCAGAGACAGAAACATTTAGGTATCCCTCTAAATGAATCCTATACCAAGGAATTGCTTTCAAAACTCCTCACTGCTGTAAAACATATTGAACAGTAATAGTTTTAAGAAGCACAACAAGATTTTAGCTTTGTGGTAGAACTGTGGAAGTAGTTAAACCTTATACTTCTCTAGGTTTTTATTTGTTTCATTGTCTTCTAAGCCATTCTTTGTGGTGTAACTTAATAAGACAGGTAAATAGTTGAGCACAAATATTAAAAAATCTTTAAAAACATGTCTTAATTATTAGAAAAAAAATCTACCTATTAGCAACAAAAAGCTTTTGTAAGTCTTATACCTTCCTGTCTAACACAGTTTATAATCACCCCTGGCACTAATGGCTGAGGCACACAGCATGTAAAGAACCCTGATCTCTTCTATGATCATTTCATATTTCATATTCAGGAATACAATTTAATGTTTGCAGCCCTTCCTTTAATTGAAAATATTTATTTGCTCCAACAGCAGCTGTTCTTTATCTTTCTGTCTTCATAGAAGTGGAAAGCTATTTACTTCTTTGCAGGTTACCAAACACTACTGCTATTCACATCAGAAAAGATTTGATTTTCTTTATTTGCTTTTAGCAACTGACACTTCTGTTCCTCTTTTTTTCTCATGATACTGAGTACTTTGATCCACGGCAATTTTCAAATAATTAAATGACCTAGAAATCATATAGATTTGAATTGTCTTTAACTGAGTATAATTATAGAAATTCAGCTTTTACATTTGGACAAGTTTCCATATTCTTATCTGGACAGACATATTTGGAGAAATATTCATATAAAGCTTCAAATATAAGTGTGGAAGCATATATCTGGATAAGGTTTTGTCCATTTCATCTAGGGAAGAACAGAAATAAGAAATTATTCTTCAACATTTTAATTTTGTTGTCACTTCAATTAATATTTTATTTATTTATAGAAAATAAATAATAATGTCTTCCCCATTTGTTCAGTGCATTTGCATTACTTAAAACCCAAATTATGGATTAAAATAGATAACATCAGCTCCTAGACAAGTCAACTTGTTTAGCCAGAAGACTGACAAATTCTGTACTTGCCTCCATTTTTCCATATATTTGCTTTGTTATACAGCACTTTAATATTAAGAGAGTAGTAGATAAAAGTGGAATTCTATTATTTCAGGACTACACCTCGTTGGAGATGGCTCAAAACATCTATGTGGTAACGTCATTTTTGTGAGTATGACCTTTATATGAGTTTCTATACAGAAATACATATTATCAGTTCTGCATTTAAGTAGTAAGGTCTTCAAACTGTTTCCAAAAACTGATTACTTACACTAAATCTTTTTAAATAAAATTTGTTTTGCTACATGTACTTAAATATTCTTTTTTTTCTTCTGGCAATATTGATTTCAGAAGCAACTAAGTCATTCATGTTTTCACTATTTCTAATTTTCAAGCACAAGAAATTTCACTGTGAGAGAGGAATTCTCAGATGTTATGCCCTACTTGGTAACATGCATAAAATCAGATGCAGAGAGGAAATGGATAGGATTTTTTCCAAATATTTGATACAAATCCAAAACCCCTCAAGCCTGAATTTGTTTGGCAGAACAAACAATAGGAGAATAACATTGCCAAGATCCTGCTGTCTATTCCCCTGTGTGCTTAATTATTTTTAGTCATTGATTGCTGTTGGAATATTTTTGAATTTGGATTTTTCTAGAGCAAATTCACCAAAACAACGGCTTAAGATGTCAGCTTGTGTTATAGAAAACTGTGGATTTCTAATATTTAAGTCAAACTAGGCAAAATCCATCACTAATGTCCAGTTTACCAATTATAAGTGTTATTTTCTTAATTCATGTGAAAAAGTAATTGAAAAGGAAAAAAACAAAACTCCAAACCAATTTTTTTCTCCTGGAGCCTCCAGTGGGGAGATGGAGGCTCAGATACTCAAACATCAGTGAATTATTTTCAGCTAGATTGCAAATTTTGGCATCTCTTCAAGATCCATTGTTAGATGGACTAATAGAAAATTTTGTATTATTAAGTGACCAGAAATTAATACTTAGGACAAACAATCCCTACTAGACCATAAAGACACATTTGTAGTTACTGTGAGACTTCAATTTTATTTGTTTTCCTCTTATGATAATCTTGATGATATCTGCAATGAGAGAGGCTGAAGAAAAAGCACAAAGGCTGGGTTGCAGCATCATCTGCCAGATAGATAACAGTGATAACTCTGACCACCAACGGCCAATAAACTTTATGTGAAAACATGAACCTGTCTGAGGTCCTTGGCATATCCACTGCTCAGGGAAATTTTGAGAGAAGCCAGAAGGCAAGTAGTACTTGAACACCTGGCAAGTCTTGCATTACTGAGAGCTTGTGGTCCTGCTGCCAACTGTCCCAAATGAGAATGAGGAGTCAGATACAGAACTGTTATCATATTAGACAGGGAGAAGATCATATTCTGCTTCAGGTGCTGGTGCAACCAGTAATGAGAGGTGTATGATGAAGGAGGAAGTCCAACATTCAACAAATGGTGCCATCACACCTCACTAAACAAGTCACATGGAAAGAAAACAATGATTTTAATATATGTCAGTTTTCCTGCCTGTGTCTGACAATGCTCTTCATTCCTAGTGAAGAAACTTGTGTTAAGTCTTTAGGGCCTGATCTCTTGAGTGCTGGCAACTGCAAAATCCCATGCAAATTATAGTGGAAAAGGATGGTTTAGAAGCTCTGGTAGGTCTGGGACCTTGAACAGCGTCTGCTTTGGAGTCATGATTTGCATGAAATAACAACTAGAAGCAGTTAAAAAAAATAGATATTTTGAATATTTCTGAGGAAGTGTATTTCTGCTTGAAATGTAGCATGAACCTATGCATTCAAAAAAGTTTCAAAACTGTGTTATAATATTTGTAAAATTATAAGAATTAATTGTTTCAAATAGTTTTCAAAAGAAAATTTTTCTCCTAGCGAGATGTATAAATCTCTTAATGTTTTAATTCTTTTTCCTTAGCAGTAAAAAGGAAAAAAAAAAAGCCATTTTATGTAAAACAACACAGGATATTTCTTCTTAAATCCAAGTACATTTCGTATACTTTCTGGAAATTAAAGATTTCCTACTGCCTACAAAATGAGACAGTAGCAATCAACAAAATTCAACACTTTCAGTCATGTCTCTGAGACTTGTCCTTATGCTGTACACAACATCCTAATTTTACCAGCAGAAATATAAGTGTGTTGGCAAAGTGATCTGTAGTAAATAGTTCTGCATATGCATTAAACATTGTGGCCTTTGAAACTCAAATTCCATTGTTTAGTGGATAGCAAATAGGAAACTGTAAATTGTGCAATAAAGGTATGATATTCTATTTAAAATAATTTATGTTGCAGGTAAGTTTAGTAGGTGACACTATTGAATGTGTTGTTAAAGCTTTGTATGATGTTAATATAAAAAATATTTTATCCAGTATAAGTTTCTTTTAAGTTTATGAATTCTTTTTCATGTTTTATTTTTAGGCACTGTTTTTTTAAGGACTAGTAGCTCTAGCAGCTGTGGATGTGCATATGTAGAAAAATGGCAGCAATTTGTGAAGCTATTTAATCTTCTGAGGGAAAAAATTACAGATGGATACTGAAAATTATTATATAGAAGTTAAAGTTCTGTTAAGTCTTTGGATAGGAGCTGAAGTGTAGAAATAGGAAGCAGATAAAAAGTAGCTGGAAAAAATAAGCTGATTTATTTAAATTATCTCCACATTGATTTTTTGACACTTTAGTTTCTAGATTGCACAAACTCATACATTCAAAGCATTTTATGATTTATAGAAACAAACATTTTTTTGAGACAGAATTCGAGTAATTCAAAACAGTACTCTTGTGGCTGTTAGAAATGTATTCATTTATACAATATTAACTTCACAAATGTACAAAGACACAAAAACACTGTAAATAAAGAATTTACATGAAAGCCATTTGTATTATGAATAAAGACACAGAACTTTTTTTCCCCTTTTTCATCTGTAAACAGCCCATAAGAGCCCATAAGCTTCATTTTGATGCAGGATTGCCTCCCTGCAGTGTACTGTTGGAAAAACACAGAGATGTTTTAGAGAAATAAAACTGGAGTAACAGGAGAACAAGGGATGCAGTATTTGGTTATATAGAATTCCTTGTGCAACACCAGATTCATGATCCCTGCTTCTGCTTTAGCCGTAAGAAGGTGCCCTATATCCTCTGCAATCTTGAAGCCATCTACACTTTACACTGGCTGTTGGTCCTCCTTTCTGCATGATTTGAAATCTTCTACGTGTCTCAGTGGCAGCATTTTTACCTCATTTCAGTTTTCTTTCAGTGGAAGTAGAGCAGGAAAAGAGAATGCTTGTAAGCTAAAGGAATCAAGCAAAGGTTGAACACGAATTTCAGTGGATGCCAATCTATTGCAAAGGCCAGTGAATAATTTGCATCTATAGCATGGTTATATTCTAGTCCTTCACAGTCTTTTAAAATGACTTGGACTTTAACTCAAAGTTGTTTGTTGCAAAGGTTTTCCAGTTCATCAAAGCTATAGTGAAAAGTAAACCCCCAAAAGCAGTCCCTTAGAAAGGCATCAGTGTCCATACACAGGCATAAAAGTGGTAATTCAAGAAGCAGCATAAAATGTCAGTTTAGACTGTAAATGTCTTGATGAATGCTAAGACCAGTTCTAAGGCAGTTGCTAAGGTTCTTCACTCTTTAAGGCATTAAGTATTTTCAGACTACTTAATAAAATACAAATCTTTTTAAAACTGAGGTAAATGCAGGTGATAAAAATAATGTTGTTAATCCTTATTTTGAGAGTGAGGAGTATGTCTTTTGCCACCAAACAGGGTTCTAAACAGATTACAAAAAGCAATAAAATGAGACTCCAAACTACTTAGATCAAAATGGGTTTACCCACAATTTGTTAGTTCATTAAACTTAAAATAAATTAAAATTTTGCATTCCATATAAAGTTGAGAGGCTTGACAAATCACAGAAGAAAGAAGATACAGCCAACTACAAGGTAAGAAAGATGGTCAAATAAGGAGAAAAAAAGAAAGGGTTATGTTTGTTTTTTAAAGTAGCTAACTGTATCTTGCTTCTGTCATTTTAGACTCAAGACTTACTTAATTCTTGAAGTTCCTTTTGAAGTACCACAATGCATTTCTGTCTACCTCTTTTAGAATTCCCTGCTTTATTGATATCTATTTATCTGGATACTACAGACATTGCCCTTATCAATTACAGGTCAAAACACGAATAATTAGTTTGAAAGAAATTTTTAGGTAGTTTTTAAGTTGTCATTGACTAATTCAGTATCAGCTCATTCCACAACGATATATGAAAAAAATATTTAGATGGTGCATGTACTTTATGTTTTTCTTCTCCTAAAAATTTCATTTATTAATACAAAATTTTCACTTAAAAATTTGCAAACATTTTTCTTCATTAAAAACAGAAATTAATTCTAAGGCATGTTTCAACATAAGCTCCTATTCATTCAAACTGAAGACTAAGTGGTCTTTGAAGCAAGATATAAACCCCACAGTCCACTGCTTTTGTAAACTGTACCTTAGTAGGTAATATAAATACCTAGAAAATTAAAAAATTATTGTCTTACACTATTAGAAGAGACTCATTATATAAATTTCAAGGCATCAGAAAAGAAACTTTGTGATGCAACTGCTATGTTTTAAACATTATTTTTATTAGCCACAGTTGTGCAAAGATGTGCGTTTTTTCCCACTAGGTTTTGCAATGCTCTTTGTCATCATTTACAATTTGACGGACTTGCCTGAAAGACTTCACTTATTTTTTTACAGTTCATGCAGAAGTTTCATGAAAAATTAAATAGTAATGTAATGGCTACATTATTTTAGCTTTTTACATGCGTTTCTTTAAAATTGTAGTGCTTTTATATTGCAATTTTCTTTGCCAGAGGCAATCTAAAATAACTATCCCTTTTTTATCACTTATCATTTAGAGACAAATGTAATAGTTTCCTCTAAAGACTCCCTTAAATTATGAATCAGAAAGCTCTTCTATTGTAGTAGATTTTTAGATGAGTTAGATGGTAGATGTGTTTAAATTTAAGGTACAGAGCTTACAGTTGTACTCTTTACAGAAACAGCTACCTAAAAGGATACAGGATTTAGATGGGAGAGAAGGGCTGAAAAAGCCGTGTTATCAAACTGTGTCCCTCTCAGAGTCAATAATTATTCTTCCATTACAACAGCAGAGAGTATAAGCAATATTGACTGTCTTAAAATTCCTAAGTTTTATATTCAAACGTTTTGCAGATTGCAGAAAGTAAAGAAATTAGTATAATATGCATATCTGGATAAAGTAACTGTAAAATCTTAGAACACGGACAATACCAGGACCATCAAGTTACAAGATCAGCTCTCTCTTTACTGATTTTAAGATAAAATCTACTAAAATTTATACAATCATCATAACTGAATTTTAGTAAAGTTACTGAATTTCATGTGGGTACAGCTCCACACATAGAGTTGGGGAGCTTTTGGTGGTGTTTTGGGGTGTTTTATTTTGCTGTTGTTTTTTGGTTTCGGTTGACTGATTATTTTTTGTTTTCTGTTTGTTTGGGTTGTTTTTTATTAACAGAAAGAAAGCTTATGAATTTGAAAGCTTTGAACAGAATATACAAGTTGTTTTGTCCCTCAGAGATCAGCAGAAGTGCTTCTACACATCATATACAGGAGTGAAATGTCACCACCCACCATTTTAAAGAAGGATATACTGCAGCTGTGTAGCTTGTCTTTCCTAAGTGATTAAGCAGAGTGAAGACATATTAATGTTCTTCACACCTGTTTAATATTTCACAAAATTTTCTATGTATAAATTATGATCATGTGTCTGACAATGGTCAAATGGAAAATAGATGTGTATCACTGTATTTTGTTTCTGTGAATTCATCAGAATGCGTTCAAAATTCCAACAAAATGTGTGATAAACCACAATATTCTATGAGATTATTGGCTGAAAACTTAATCTCTCTGTATTTGTTTCTATATTATTTGTTTTCTAATATAGAGTGTGATATAATTTTTTTTTTAATTTGAGTTTTGCAATAAAATATTTGACCTTTCATGCAAACAACAAATTCACTGGCAGTATCAGAAAGGTGCAATAGACCCAACTTTGAAAGAAATGTTGAGATTTTGCATATACAAAATGTTCTTTCAGTAGTCTTTGGATTTTTATCTACATAAAATGTAGAAAGAATATTTACTGAGAGCAGTGCAAAAATACAGATTTTTACTGGTACTGAAAATAAAGCATGTTTTGCTTTTTCAATGCATTTATCAGGCGTGACAAATAAATTAAGCTCTCACAAAATATTAAATCATTATAGTACCATGCCTACCCTTACAAACAAAGAAAAATCCAAACAAAAATAAACAAAAAACCCCAACAACAATAAAATACCCACAACTGCAAACCCATTAAAACATCCTCAGGTACTCGTATGAAAAATAAAATTAATTGAATGAATTCATTTAATTACCTACTTGCTCTCACCATCCTCTCAGACAGTTGATAGAATTTTAGCCAGATGCTTCTACTCGAACCTTCAGTCTTGGTAGGAGAAAGAAGTCATTTGACCAGAGCTTTGTTATGTTATTAAGCATTATTCCTAAAGGAATGCACTAATTTATTTGTCCCAGGATAATTTAGAACTTACATTTTAGAATGTTACTAATTTCATAGAAGCATAAAAATGACAAAATAGTCATTGGTAAGTGTCAGAAAAATGTACAGTAGTAATCTTTGCAAAATACTTTGAGAAAAGGGTTATTAAAGGCTCTATGGAAACAGAAGTACTAATTGAGCTTAATGGATTCTTACACAAGAGAGAGACAGCATGTACTCTAATTCAACAAATTACCTGTTGTTTTGAAGTCCATGTTGTGCTGGAGTGAATGGATAAGGCTTTAGTGGAAACTGATTTAAAATCATACTCCCTCTTGATAGTTATTTAGGATTTTTTTTTTTTTTCCCAGAGGAAAATCTGCAATGACAAGGGTATGGTATTTCTGATCTTCACAGAAGTTACTGTCAGGGTACAGCAGACACGCCAACACAGCTAATTTATTCTTAGCACTGAAAAAAGCGTGGTCACGGAAGAGAAAGAATAAAATGATTTTATGCTTTAGGACAAACATTTCCAAAAAACATGATAAAAATGTTACATTGAAAAGCTTTTCTGAAGTGTTTATAATCTTTGTTAATACATACTTCTTCAAACTATGTGCCTCTCTCCTTGCCTGAATACATCAGAGAGGCTTTTCAACCTTTTATGTGCTGCCTCACATAGTTATAATAGTAGTTTTAATGGCTATTTCAAATACTCTATTCAAATTCTATTGCACATATGGAAAGGAGGCTTTAAGAAGCAGGAGAGACAAAAATTTGTCAATCTTCAGTCTCACAGGACAGCACAAAAGTATAAGCACATTTCCCACTTGTCACCCTCTAATTTCTAAGAGTTTAGATGTAAGATTTGTAGGTCTTACTTTAAATGACAGGAAATATAAACATTTGGTTGCCTGCCATAACATAATTTAGCTTTAGAAAAGACATTTCTAAAAG